>OZ024741.1:121939739-121959739 GCA_964016885.1 Eledone cirrhosa | reverse complement strand
ACTCCACCTCACTTTCTAGCTACATACACTATCTAAAATCTAAAAATAAACCATACACACTCAAATGGGAAGTGATAGGCAGCGCGACCTCGTACAAACCACCTAATAAATTCTGTAACCTCTGTATACTAGAGACACACAATATTATCTTCTCCAACCGTAACCTACTTAACAAAAAATCTGAGGTGTTTGCAACTTGCCAGCACCGCCTCAGACATTCCTTCCAAAACTTTAAGCCCTATATATAGCAATGTCGGACTGGAACCTAACACCACATCTAGCATCAAACACCAGAGACACACCCTATACTACATACCCAACACTAGCTGATCCATTATAACACAAACAACGACATTCCTCTGGAACCCTTCGCAGGGAAAATACCCATTTATACCTCTACGGCAGGTGTGACAACATCCACCCACTTGGACGGCACTACACCGCTCTAGGGGTAATTTGAGCATGAATTGATCGGTTGGATGGTGTTGGGCAGAGGAAACACCTTCCTTAGACAGATGTAAAATGATTTAATCGAGTAGCGCTGTTGACCAGTAGGACCGGGCTGCTGAGCGCAGTGAGTGAATGCAATGCAACTGCCGTGCGGGTTGTACATATATGGATGATCTGACGGTCAGAGAGGGGTCGCGAGGACTGCGGATTGACCTTTGGCCTGCCTGGGGACAATTATCTTTCGACATCCAATGTAGCAAGCGATGACCCAGATCTTACCAGAGATCATTGGGTCCTGAAGCAATCCTGCAATCACCGCGCCTGGTCATATGAGCAGACTACAACCACAGAGATCATTAATTTAGAATCCTCGCTCATCATCTATAATTTCCATTTGTAGCACCTTAAGATGGGTTAATCCACCTTAATAATAATATGATCACCTTCAGCATAATCTAGTTAAACTACTCTATAGTTAGTACACTTTATGCTTTAAAAGTCTCTCTTGGAAGGTGCACCTCACCATAGAATTTAGGGTCTATATTGGGACACATTTTAATGGCTAGATATGGAAACCCCAGAGTTACCTCCCCGCATGCATTAACTCCCCTTAGCCACACACACACTTCCGGTATTCAATGGCGTTTCTCGAAACGTAACAACCTCCTGTATCGAACTAAAGAACACCAGACTACGATCTCTAACTGGATTGTCGTGGATTATGTGAAAGGCATATAATCGAAATATACACTCCCTTGACCATGAAAATGCCGAAGTACATGAATTACTTGACATCCCTGCGCTGTGCATCTCCAATACTTATAACACTTTTAATGCTTGCACTATCTTTAATGCTTATAATATTTCTCCACACACAGACTATATCAATCATATAAAGACTTTGCCACCAGATCTACCAACCTAACACTCTTATTTACCTACCTAAGTGCCTCTACCACACATATCTCTCTGCCACACTATATAAACAAGACGCACATGCGTGCCACACATATAACATTTGCACTATATAACCACTTATCTTCATGTTGTACTTTAACCTATATCTTTGATTTTTGATTGTACCTATTAATATAAATGTAATCTCGAAGTGTGTACTGCCACTCTAAATTCTGTAATGAATGTTGACCCACAATGTTTGAATATGTATCAATGTTTGAATATGTATTGGTATGTCTCTCGGCTGAAAAGGAGGTCATATAACTGTCCATGCATTAATAAATTGCTCCGAAGAATCCAAACCTCGGTTTGGAGGAAACAGCTGTAAGCACAATAATGTTTTGAACAGTTCTTTGATTCTTATATTTCATATATTTCATATTTCATATATATATATATATATATATATATATATATATATATATATATATATATATATTTGTGTGTATGTGCGTGCGTGCGTGCGTACGCTCACGCGTGTGTATGCTTGTGTTTGTGTGCGTGTGTGCATGTGTGTTTAAGATGAGCTTCCGCACAATTTCCGCCTACGAAATTTCACTCAGAAGACATTGGTCAACTCGAAGCTATTGGAAAAGAAACTTGTTTAAAATTCCACGCAACCCCCTTGTAAACATTTGCCTCGGATAGATAATAGGGTTTAATTGAACTAGTTTCAATCGCATGGTTGGAATATACTCAGCGGCTGGGTTCGCTTCTTAACTGTCTATGCTTACATGGCTTATTAACCCACTATTACTAAGGGCTTAAGTATATCGGATGCACTGATTTGCATAATATAACGCACTCTTAGCAACCAATTCATTTAATAAATTACTTGTGCTTAGGTGTAAATATGAAAACACTTTACATGTTTACAATAAAATTAATAATAGCGTGACAAAATTATAATTGCGTAAACGATAATGTGAATTGTGTGATTTTCAGCAGACATTACAAGATATATGTATCATTCTCAAAAAATAATTGTTTCTACTTTTGGCGCCAGGCCAGCAATTATCCAGTACATTACTGGAACTTTATTTTATCGACCCCGTAAGGATGAAAGGCAAAGTTGACCTCGGCGGGATTTGAACTCAGAATGGAAAGGGCCGTAACTCTATGCGTCAAAGCAGACGTCCAACCCTCTACCGATACTGCCAAAAAATAATGCTCTGATTTAGGCACAAAGCCAACAATTCTGGGGTAGGGGAAAGACAATAAAATTGACCTCCCGTGCGCTACTGGTACTCACTGGGGTCGATTTAATTCTCAATGAATAATAAACATAAAAACCAACCTTCAACAAAAATTAGTTTTATTCACTAAAATACATTTTATCACACCGGTGGGTTTTGTCATAATTTCCCGCCGTATAAGCAATAAAATAACAATACTGAACGTCCGCATTTTCTGAAAAATATAACTTTTGTATAGAATTCTTCTGCTCCTACATCACTAAATAACAATACGACAACAACAAAAGAAGTAAAATGCTAGAAAGAATATCGAACTAATAACGGGTTTATTCGTACAAATGTAATATCTATACAATGTGTGTGTGTGAAAAGCAGAAGAGGAAAAGCCCATCAGTAGGTTGATGAACATTGATATAACCGAGAATAATACTGGGTTAAAAGAAGGAAAAATGTTTTGAACTCCCATTGAATCTATTTATAGCTTCATTTTAACCTTTTCGTCATTAAACACACACAACATTTACTTTATATTCATAGTTTGTTTCTTGGCGTCAAAATTTTTGTTGCACCGTTTGTGATTTGGTCTCTGATTCACTTCCACCCGGACAGTGTGACGAAAATGTTGACACCAGGAAGTGAAGTTAACAGTTTTTGTGTGTTTTTAAATAGCTAAACTCACTCTTCTACTCGGAAATTCCTTTAGATTCAACTTGCAAAACTGGTTCAACTCCGATATTTATAGATTGTTTCATAAACTTTACAAAGATTTAATGTTGTCGTAATTTCCTGCTATTTCTGTTTCCTCTTACTAGCGTTCGTTATTTTCCATATCCTATTTGATATCTCACATCATTCGTCCTTCTACAGGAAATCTTATTTTATATTATTGCTATTGTACATGGCCGAATGATTAAAGAGTTCGATTCTCAATCATTAGGATACAAGTCTTGCTAGGGTAATTGGATACTCCTTTAATCTATTACTGTTTTAACTGTTTCAACCGACTGGCTGAGGCCATGCTGGGGTATCGCCATTGGATAAACGACAACTGTGTGGATGTTCATTAGTTGGACTGTACCTGCAATTCATATGTACAGATTTGTTGCATATTCTGTTACACTGAATTGGCTTGGAAATTATATAAAGGGCACACAATTATGTGGAACACTCAACTACTTACATGTTACTTAATGACTTGGATGTTCAGATGATAGAACAACCGAATACTCATCCTGAAAACCGTCTGAGGATTTACCATCATCGCCATCATCATCATCATAATCATCAGTATTACTAGACCACTTTAAATATATACATCAACTACATTTCATTTTTTAAATCATTTTTTTACGTCATATTTTATCATTTGGCACACCTTAACTTGCAATTCAAGAAAAGACAGCAGTAATAATATTTGTAATGTGACACCTACACTATTCGTGACATGTCTATTATCACTACTACTGCTACTACTAATACTACAACTGCTGCTGTTCCAGCCGCTACTACTACTACTACTACTACTGCTGATACTACTACTACTACTACTACTACTACTACTACTACTACTACTACTACTACTACTACTACTACTACTACTACTAGCACTCCCACCATGGCTACTACTATTATTACAGCATTATTACAACCACCTCGGTGGATTGGCAGTATCGGTAGAGGGTCGGATGCCATGCTTTCTAGTATAGTTACGTCCCTTTATGATCTGAGTTCAAATCCCGTCGAGGTTAACTTTGCCTATCATCCTTACGGGGTCGATAAAATAAAGTACCAGTAATGCACTGGGTAAATGCTGGCCTTGTGCCAAAAGTAGAAACAATTATTACAACCACCTCATATCGGTAGAGCGTCGAACAACATGCTTTGCAACTTATAGTTATGGCCCTATACGCTCTGAGTTCAAATCCCGCCGAGGCTAGCTTAGATTTTTTCATCCATACGGTGTCGATAAAATAAAGCATCAGTAATGCACTAGAGACGATTTAAATTACTTTCTTCTCCCACCAAAACTGTTGGCTTGTTCCTAAATCAGAAACCATTATTACTACCACTTCTACCACCACCACCATTAACATTACTACTATTACAACTTACCTCCACCTCTCATAATAGTTTATTCTAATAAGTGCCCAAGGCAAAATATTTTTGGTGGAAGAGTTAGTCGGTTAAATTGACACTCAGATGAAATGGAAAGATGAACCCTAATGATGGTTTCTTATATCGGCACAAGGCCAATAATTTGGGGGGAGGGGAGAGTCAATTAAATCGACACCAGTACATTACTGGTGCTTTATTTTATCGACCCCGTAAAGATGAAAGGCAAAGTTAACTTCGGCAGGATTTGAACTCAGAACGTAAAGGTTCGTAAGATGAACCCTAATAATGATTTATAGTATAGGCACAAGGCCAGTAATTTGGGAGTAGGGGAAAGTCGATTAAATCGTCCCCAGTGCATTACTGATGCTTTATTTATTGACCCTGTAAGGATGAAAGGCAAAGCTAACCTCGGCGGGATTCGAACTCAGAACATAAATGACCGTAACTCTATGCTGTAAAACATATTGTCCGACGCTCTACTCATACTGCCAATCCACGGCCCTTTAAAATAAAATAATAATAATTTCTTTTATTGGCTACAAGGTCCAATCATTCAGAGTGTGGTTTACATCAAGTAGAGGAAACAGACATCACTGAAGAGAAAACAGTAGAAATAACAATAACAGAAATTGTAATAAATATATGCAACAATAGAAAACTATAACAAATGTCAGCAAGGATAAGTTCCCCAATAATGGGGGACTGCACGTTAGGGTAATTCCAAGCAGATATACCACACAAAACCTCTGTTATTTTAGCGCTTCTTTCTTCCTGCTTAGAAAAAATAGTCAGATTTGACCTGCTCAGCCTCATAAATCACGTCACTCTCAGCGAACTTTCATAAATAACACTAGAAGGCAGCACCTCCTCTTCAGTCCTCACATACCTCTTTAAATGGAACTTGAAGAAGTTGATGATGGCATGGCAGGAGATGAAGATTCCGGTCCTCAATCCTTTTAGACGAGTCCCCCATACAGCTCCCTTCACCATAGGTACCAGACAGAAGAAAACTTGCCGCGCATTCCTTCTAAAAGAAGGTGGTGGTTCAATTTTCTCTATAGACCCGGATCTATACTACACGCGATAGTAGTTGTTCGACACAGGCACATAACTCTACAATACTCGGGCGATAACATGTAGGATGGTCTCATCACCCTGTATGCTATCTTGGGGGCAGGTCCGGTTGTAGGTACTTCAGAGGAAAAAGGCTGCATGGCCAGTTTGAAAGAGATACAGTAAACAAATAAAATGTGACAGTCATATTAAATGGTAAGGAAACGGAATCTTTAAAAGGAAAAGAGAAAGCTTACTATTAGCAGCTCAAAAGCATGCTCTAAATATCAATGCAGTAAAAAGAGGATTTTACAAAATAGATGTTTCAAACAAAAGTCGATTGTGTGGGATTCAGGTGGAGAATGTGATGTGTGCTGTCAGCTGCTGCGAAGTATTAACACAAAAATAACTCAAAAGGAAGCATGACAAGGTTTGCGCTAAGCTGCATTGGATATTGCGCAAGAGGTATGGCATTGAAGTTGTTAATAAATGGTACCAACACAAACAAGAATCTGTGGTAGAAAACAAAAGTGTTAAGATGTTGTAGGATATGAGCATTGTAGTGATTGAGAAAAGAAAGAATATGCATCATTCCGTGCTTTGGGATGAATTCCACTAGATTTCCACGACCAATTGAAAAAACTCAACATAGAGTGTGAGATGAGTACCATTCAGACATGAGTGTTTTTAGGGACAGCACATATTCTTCGAAAATGTTTGTCTATTAAGTGAGAAAATAGCCAAATGTTCTCCTTGTCTTAAGCTCATGTTAATCTAGATGGGTAATTAATTAATTCTAGCATTGGAAAAAGCCAGAAATGTATAGAAATTGCATTGTAAGCAGTCCTGTCGGTGAATAATGCTGTTATGTATTAACTTTATGTACGCATAATGTGATACATCCTGAGTGGCAATTATGAAAAGGTTCTTATAGCGAACAGGATATCTTAGTTCTCAGTTGTACATAAACTATAAGGTTTAGAATTTTCTATATATGACTTAACCTTCGATATGATTCCCACTTTAAAGAGTAAGGGACTAAATTATCTTTCACTTATTTAAATGTCTTGATAGCAGAAGGCTTGGGGATTTCTGGCATTACATTACATGTTGTCTTCAGCCCATTTGAATATTGCATTTAAATTTCGTTGTAGGAAAGTAGCATCAACAGTAATACTTTCGTATCGACAAGATTGCTAGTGAGAGTAGCTGCTTGTATATATGTACTGTTTACTCTCCGGCCTGTTTAAATATGTATAGAATATTTGTATGGGGACGCCAGTGTGACCTCAATTTTCAACATTAACATTCATTATAGGGGTATAGCAATAATTCTAAGAAATCTGTGTATACATGAGTAAATGAAAGGTGTGACTATTCTGGCGATTATGTGTAATTTGTATTCGTTTGAACTAAATTCTTAATTGCGTTGAGAAAACAAGAAATGAAGAGGGTTGTACTAAAGCTTACTATTAATATGTCTTCGTGCTTGAAAGTTGTTGGACATGTGGTTGAAATTAGTGCGTGGGCTGAAACAAACTGAAGTTATATGAAATGCGCCTTATTTTATGAACAAAATAGAACACCAGTTAAACGAGTAGGTGATATCTACTGTGTAAATTTAATCTGATCGCCACGCGGTGGTAGTTCAAATTAGATCAATAAATAAATAAATAAATCTGAAAAGAAAGAAAAACAAGAACGAAAGAATGCATTTCGTTTAAAATAAACAGTTGGTCTAAAACAGAGAACTTTCGAATGGATTTTAATATATCTGTGTGTGTGTGAAAGAGAGAGAGGGAGAGAGAGAGAGAGAGTGTGTGTGTGTGTGTGTGTGTGTGTGTGTGTGTGTGTGTGTGTGTGTGTGTGTGTGTGTGTGTGTGTGTGTGTGTGTGTGTGTGTGTGTCCTGATATTTCGAGATCAAAATCTCTTCTTCAGAGGGAAATAGAAGGGACTAGTCCATTGTTCGTCAGAAACAATGCTAAATAGAGAGTCTAGTTACTCTGGAATATCCCCTGCTTACTTCCCTCGTGAGCAAGCAGAGGGAAACTTCAGAGTAACATAATAAAATAAATATTTAAAATTTACTTCGGTATTATACTTTCTCTGCTTTTTTTAAATTTTATTTTTCATATTAGTAGCAAGACGAGTTCTGTGAGCAAGTACGGTGGATAGCGAGTCCTACTCTTCTAAGTTTGACAATTATTCGAAAGCCATCTCTGATGTTGTTGTGTATTTGACAAATGACTAAACGCGACCTATATCGCTGACGAAGTTGTAGAGCAAGTAAGTTATGGTTAAAATTGATTAGACTATTTCGAAATTGATGTCTACAGTGCCAGTGTTTTTTTAAGAACCTCCACCACCTGGATCTTGAATGTCATTAGCGAAATCTAATTTATTACAAGAATTCCGTTAAACGATCCTTCACATTATCTCTGAATCACTGAAAAATGCCATAGACAGTGAAAATGAATATATTGGCACGAAAGTAATCTAGTGCAGAAATATACAATTGAACTCCGTCTGTTTCGACGATGAGTGATCCAATTGTTCGATCAATAGGACAGCCTACTTGTGAAGTTAACGTGTTAAGTGGCTGAGCATTCGTGTACCCTTAACGGTATACTCAGGTAGATTCAAGTACAGTATATCCGATGGGCTTCCAAACAGTTACTGTCTACCCCATGTCACTCACAAGGTATAAGTCGACTCGGTGTTATGGCTCTTACCCATGATGCAACGCTGTGGGATCGAACACGAGATCTAATCCTTGTGAAGCGAATTTCCTAACCATTCGATTATGTTGCATATCAGTCTAGAGATAATAATTTACTGTAGAATTAAGGTGTCGATGGCAATGGTATGTTATCCTTAAACTGATCTAGTGACGAGGTTTTCCTTCCTCACTTTCTTCTTCTTCTTCTTCTTCTTTTTCTTCTTTTTCTTCTTCTTCTTTTTTTCTTTTTCTTTTTCTTCTTCTTCTTCTTCTTCTTAAAACGCTCTTTTCAGCGGATTCTGTCAGAAGCAATCAGCACCAATTGATCCGGCTGGATCCCCAAACGAGACCAAAAGATCTCATAGATGTTAACCAACCATCTTCCTCGTTGTCTTCCCCTAGATCTTCCATCTTCAATGTTGTTTATTTTATCCTAAATATCTGTAACATTCAATTGAATGTGGTCATCCCACCTCTTATAAAATGCCCCCAAAATTACACTAAATTGCACTCTACATTATTGAAAACGATCAAGCGTAGCAGCCTTTGGTTGTTTGCTTGATCTGCTAGAGAAAACAACAACATTTTTTTGAAACTGTTTTGAGAACTAAATCGATCACCCTTTTGACATCACCAGCTATTCTTTAGATACCTTCAGTGGAATCCAATTTGTTTGAAAATGCCTACTTCCCCTTGGAAACCCAATCTCGCAAAGTCCCCTTAAGGGTCAGGAACATTTCCCTTCCTCCTGATTAAGAACTAACAATAATAATTTTAAAAAAGTGAACAAAAGAAAACAAGACACAATTTGCATAATAGTACCAATTTATTATTTGAAAATATGCTGAAATGGTGATGACTAGAAACGCATGACTTGCTGCACATTAAAACACCTCGGTAGTGTAACCCAACACCACTCTTATCAATTTGGTTTAGTACATTTGTTTTAGTACATTTGTTTACAGTGGTGAACTATATCTTTATGTAATATTTTAATACATATGTGCATGGAGATGAATAAATCTTCGATCATTGAGTACTAAGATTCTTTGCTTGGAATCCGATATTAAAGTTAAAGCACATCACGTAAGGTAAAACTGGTCTAACAGGCTAATAGCTTCATTTAAATGCAAAGCTGGACATAAAGCTACACTGAGGACATCGTTTTGTAGTTTCAGGTGGAATGTTTAACATATGTAGTTTTTAAAAGAGTCCATAATTACATATATATATATGGGTGTGTGGTGTTGTGTTCTGTAAGTATTCTATATGCATATGCCTAATTACATAATATATATATATATATACATATATACATTGACAGTCGATCGACTTTCGTCAAACCGGACCGAGGAAACAATGTTTCCAATGGTCTTTCCAATTGCTAATACTATCTACCGGTCGCAACTCTAGGTAGAAGGAGCAACGTGAAATAAAGTGTCTTGCTGAAGGACATAACGCATCGCTCGCCCGGTCCGGGAATCGAACTCACAACCTCACGATTGCGAATCCAATTCTCTAACCATTCAGCCACACGCCTCCACATATATACATGCAGATGTATATACGTATATATATACTTATACACATATACAAACACAAACACACACACATACATATATATACGTGTGTGTGTGTGTGTGTGTGTGTGTGTGTGTGTGTGTGTGTGTGTGTGTGTGTGTGTGTGTGTGTGTGTGTGTGTGTGTGTGTCTGTGTGTGTCTGTGTATGTATGTATGTATGTATGTAGTGAAGTGTTTAAAGTAAAGAGTGTTAACGAAAGTACATAACTCATCAAATAGATTTCTAATGTTACGTAAGTATATATAGGGTGCATGCGCATATATGGATGTGCGTGTTCGTGAGAGTATTTGTATGCCTTATTTTCATAACAGTACTTATAAAAATCCGCACGTCAAGAACTCATAAAACCAGTCTAGTCCAGTAAAGAAGTTCACACATACACAGGCCAGGACGGAACGGAAAGTGGAAGGAGGGGGTACATGTCAGTTAGCATGGATTTGAGAAAGGGCCGACTCCGCCCAAAATTCTAGTACTTTTAATTTGTGTTCTTGCCAGTAAGCATATCAACGAGATCATATACATCGATGTATATATGTATATATGTATATATATATATTTATATATTTTTAATAACTCTGAAGCTATTCTTGTGATTTGACGGAGAGGAGTTTCGTATTTAAACGCATCAGAAAATTGCGTTCAAGCACAAAACTGATGGTTTTCATGTCACTTAACATCTATAACTACGTACATATATCATACTACACATCTACTTAGATTTGGTTCTCTCATTTGCACTGCCAAACATATGTATATCATGAACGTTTCCTGATCAGCCCAAGTTAACTGAAATTATAGCTTAGCGAAGATTGCGGTTGTTGGTCACTCTGTTGAGACATCATGAAGAAATAACCTCAAATCTAGTGTTATGACAGTCAATACGTGGGCGTATAAACCATGGAAAACAAACCACAAACTACCAGTCCGAAATACGATGAGTGATAGTTGAGCGTGATAGCTGGAATGAGTTTGTTCCTGGTTCTTTAATAAAAAAAAAAAACATTCTAACCTTCCAGCCCCTCTTTCTCTTAACTTCCCTGTTTCCAAATGAGAGCCTAAAGCCCGGTGCATTAAGACATTATTTTCTCTCACTGCAAGCGTGAAACTAAATCGTTTCTTGTGTATGTCTTCTTTTTTAATCTTAAAAAATATATGTGTGTATACAAATAATATATAGAGTTATTAACTCATATAGATACCCTGCAATTAACAAGCTCAAAGTATAAATACTGAGCATTATAATATTAATCGGTGGATTGGCAGTATCGGTAGAGAGTCGGACACCATGCTTTGAAGCATAGAGTTACGTCTCTTTATGATCTGAGTTCAAATCCCGCCGAGGTTAACTTTGCCTTTCATCCTTACGGGGTCGATAAAATAAAGTACCAGTAATGTACTGGGTAATTGCTGGCCTTGTGCCAAAAGTAGAAACAATTATAATATTAATATGTGTAGAAGTAATGCCTACGGATTACTTGTTACAAACACGATTCATTCAGGGCGAAACAGATTCAATCTTTAGTCTGCCCGGGAGATGAAATGGTTATTGATATGGTATGTATGACAAATCTTGTAAGAAATCTTGTAAAATCCAATATGATTCAGGTTGAATGATATATAACATTTGTGGTGTAATCTACCCTCGTAATTTTAGTCACGGGTTTACTGTGTGTATACATATGTATGTATGTATGTATGTATACACACACAGACACGCAACATATATATATATAAATACATATATAGTGCAGCTGAATTTCGTAATAGATATCAAAAGTTGGTAGAGTATTCAATCTAAGAGATGTGTTGTTTTATACAATTATTTTGTTTTCAGAAAACACGTGTTTCACTGAGACAAACATATCCCACCAGATCCTCACTTCGGCCTCTTAAGCTTAATATTGGAAGGAGCTCGAATATTCTTTAAGATATAATCAACCTAAAATGGCCGACTGAGAATTTGACAGAGTCTGTTTGACTCACTGAGTGAAACACGTATATTCGGAAAATGCACTGTTAATGTAATAAATGATGTTCCATAAACACACACACACACATATACATACATATATATATATATATATATAAAAGAAATACCATTTCGCTTCAAGCATAGCTTTATACAATATGTATAAATATTTCGTATCTCCAAGGAAACCATATTTCCTTGGAGATACGAAATATTTATATATATATATATCTAAACATATATTTACATATATATTACATATATATATATATATATATATATATATATATATATATATATATATATATATATATATATATAGGTAAAGATCGTGTATACGTAGCCGATCTTTCTGACTTTTAGGTAGCGCTGAGGGGATAAAGTTATTACAAAGAGTGGTGTGCTCAATCGCAGAGATACCTATAAAATAGGTTATATATCATATATATGTGAGTGTGTGTGTATGTGTATATATATATATATATATATATATATATATATATATATATATATACATATATATATATATATATATATATATATATATATAATTGGAAATCAGTAAAATCGAATCTCTGGCGGTTTGCAAGTGAATTCGGCCTACTTATATGAAATGATGAGTTAGCAAAGCACTCGATAAGATAGGTCCTTAGAGTAATAACATACGTTTAAATAGCTTGACAAATTGAACATTGTGGTAGGCTAAACTAACACACAATATATATATACCAGAGCAACGATAGAACTAATCAGGTTGAGAAAAAGTACACCTGGACAAATTATATATCACATAAGAAACGGAGAATCAGTGTTGCGACGAATAAAATTTATTAGACATATTACTATAGATATACTATACATACAAATTGATAATCAATTTTGCTGCCTAACATCGATGTGGAAATATCAAAACTGGTGCAGAGCCTAGTATGGTCATATTACCTGTAATCTGATTTGGCGTGGATGTATCTGGACTGTGTAGTAGAACATACACACTAAACGAATGGACAGAGGGGTGGGCATGGTCAGAGCGACAGGTGTCAAAAACTAGGTTTGTCAACTTAACAAATTGTAACAAATTAATTTGATTAGAAGAATGGGGCGCACACTGTATGGCTAACGAATGACCCTAAACACCCAGAAGCTGGCCCTAAACGTATATATGTTTGATTGTGCATCTGTGGAAGAACATGTAATGCATGTTGACTATGATGTGACAAGTTTTATTTCTTTCTATTTGCGTGTGTAGAACAAACATGAGTAAGTGTGTAAAGGTTACGTACATTGTAAGATGGCCTAGTTACTAATATATATGTAATGTATACATATATATATATATACATACACACACGAACATTCATACACACACAGAGACAGACCCACACAAACACACGCACACACACACACACACATATATATATATACATATATATATATATATATATATATATATATATATATATATATATATATATATATAACAAAGAGGGTGTAGTAAGATACCAGGTGGACCATAACGGACCAGAGTACTCGATACTTAGGGTAGTAGAGTAGGTAAGAGGAAAAGAGTCAGGATACCGACGGCTGAGCTCCGGCCATTTCGACGGCCGGAGCTTTTTTTCGTGTATATATATATATATAAAAACAAGATGGCGTAGGACAGAACAAAGGAGAGGTACAAAAACAAAGAAAAGAATCCCCAGTCACTCAAGAGGTCACAGAATGTGTGACGAAAGAACTTTGACAATATATGAACAACCGTCCGGTTATGGAACCAACCAACCAACCGGAAATTTATAACTTTAATTTATAATAAATTGGAGTGAAAGCTACTGGTGCGTGTGTTTCTTATTGGCAACATGACCCTCCCAAAGCATAACAATATCGGTTTCAACACACGTTTTCAGATAAAGAATCTTGCTAAACAAATTCAGAAACGAAATATATATATATATTAATTCAAAATATTAACAAAAATAGAACCTCTTGTGATCAAGTATATTTTATTATACATACTCCAGAAAACCACCACTGTTGAGTGCTTCCAATCTATTGTAAAACTAATTATTTGATTTATTCATTGAACCTTGTTTAACTTTTCAATATATATATATATATATATATTCACCTGTTTTCAAAGTCGGGCAGTTGCAAGAGTGGGAGAGACCGTCCTGACGAGATCCAGTTGTGTTCGAAATGCCGAGCACCGCTTGGTGCCGTTACCTGCCAGTGTCTTTCATAGCAATGACTTTCTAAATATTTATTTATAAACATACGGTATTTATTTAGAAATACGAAATTCAAATACATATTTGTATACAGTTATGTACAAAGCTAAATCCTAATTCTATTCTATATATATATATATATATATATATATATATATATATATAGTTAGGGAAGCAGAAAATTGCTTATTGTGATCCAGTTCGTGGTTAAGAAAGCCAGTTTCATGGATGGTTTCAACGTACGGTTAGGAGTCACTCCACAAGTTTGTAAGAATTCCGTTCAATGTTGGAGTATAAAGTATAAAAGAGAAACACAGGTAAGCATTAAGAGAAGGATTTTATCCAGGTATTTACGACCGTTTCATTGGTAAGTGCAACCTTATATTGCTATACTGCAAATAGCAGCCACTCAATTATAACTGTTGTTCACGTCCAAATTTTCAAAATAGTGAGTAAGTTACTCTTGAAATAGTTCTTAATATATAGAGAAAAACATTTTTTTGGAATTGTATTTACTAGTATAGAGAGAGAGGAAGAGGAATTAGAAGGTGAGGAGACAAACGGAATAGTATAGAGAGAGAGGAAGGGGGAGAAGAGTTAGGAAGTAGAGTGACAAACTGAGATGGAGGGAGGGGTAGAGGTGGAAGGATTCCTTGATCAGTTTTGATATGTAGGCTTCATGTCGTGGAATGTAGTGAGTTAAAGAGAATTAAATTGATCATAGTGGGAGGGATGGATAGAGAGAGAGAGAGAGAGAGAGAGAGGGAGAGAGAGAGATAAAGAGGGGGGGGGGATATAAAGAGATAAATATATATATAAAAAAATAAAGATAAAGATAATAATGACAAAAATAAAAGCAAAGGGGGGAGAAAGAAGGAAAGAAAAGATAGCCAAAAAGTGGAGGGAATGAAGGAAGAAAACGAAGAAATAGAAGAGGAATGAAGGAGAAGGGAGGGATATAGGTATTGGTTTTTGTGGGTAATTAAAAGGGTTTATACAATAAGAGGGTATAAAGTCTAAGTATATGCAGTTTGTCAGTTGGTAGTAAGAGGTTACGGGTTCGATTTGCACTTGTAGTGCGAAAACTTTTCTTTGAGTCTATGGTTACAATAAATTGATCTTTCGATTTTATTGTTGAGTAACTTATTCTTCGAACTCAAAATGTGGAACAGTTCAAGGTCACATAATCGACAGCTTCTCATACCACTCCGATATGGGGGCGCGTTCGATAATTTTTTCCACTTCAGGGTGTATTGATGGTTAATTTCCCTTAGTTGCCAGGTTTTGTTTGCAAGGTTAGTTACATAACGATGCTGGGAATGTTTCATTGCGTAACGGTGTGTATACCAACGGGCTTTAAATGTATTCCCAGTCGCTCCGATGTAATACCATTTCTGGTTGTCAGATTCCACTGTGCATTGGTAAACCAGGTTAGACTGCATACATTCATTTTGTAATGGACAGGTTTCAGGTAGGTGGCAGTTACAATTCTTGTCATGGGCAACTTTGGCATTATTGGTGGGCTGCGATGCCTGTACAAGTGTGTTACGTTTTGTTTGCCTATTAGTGGGTGGTTGTGTATTAGATATTCTGTTGTGTTCAATGGTGATTGTATTGTTATTGTTGTAAATTTGTGTCCTGGTGTTGTTATGTATCTTTTTAGCGTTAAGCATCTTAATGTGTGCCTCTATATTTGGTGCCGTGGAGTAAGATAGTCTAATGTTAAGGATTTTGCTGTATTTATGTGAATCTGGAAAGTGCTTATTTATTGTTCTAAAGAAGGTAGAGGGTAGGTTAGTACTAATAGATCATGTGACCTTGAGCTGTTCCACATTTTGAGTTCGAAGAATAAGTTACTCAACAATAAAATCGAAAGATCAATTTATTGTAACCATAGACTCAAAGAAAAGTTTTCGCACTACAAGTGCAAATCGAACCCTTAACCTCTTACTACCAACTGACAAATTGCATATACTTCCCTTCCTCTCTCTCTATACTATTCCGTTTGTCCCCTCACCTTCTAATTCCTCTTCCTCTCTCTCTATACTAGTAAATACAATTCCAAAAAAATGTTTTTCTCTATATATTAAGAACTATTTCAAGAGTAACTTACTCACTATTTTGAAAATTTGGACGTGAACAACAATTATAATTGAGTGGCTGCTATTTGCAGTATAGCAATATAAGGTTGCACTTACCAATGAAACGGTCGTAAATACCTGGATAAAATCCTTCTCTTAATGCTTACATGTGCTTTCTCTTTTATACTATATATATATATATATAAATGTATGTATGTTTTATCTAAAGACATTTTTTCCAATTACCCCCCACCCCACACCCGGTCCCCTCAATCTATTTTATTTCTCATTATTTCTTCTGACGAAGGAATAGCGGTCCGAAACGTTAAGACCCTCTTCCTGCTATATCAAGCGTTAACCTAATATATACCTTCCATATACTGTACAGATTGTGTTGTTAATTCTGTTTAGCTTTTACATATATATATATATATATATATATATATATATATATATATATATATGTATGTATATATATATATAGATGTATATATATATATATATATATATATATATATATACGCACTAAATGCTCTGTGAAACAGTAGACGTGCACGTCTTGAAGAAACCTGTGAGAGACGTCTTTAAATAAATAGAGCAGAAACATTTTTGAGGTCACTGAAAGGGCGTTTACTAGAAAAATAACAATTTCACGTTTAAATGATTGTTATTGTAAATAGCGATCTAAAAATATCAAATATCGAAGAACACAAAGCACATCAAAACAATCTCTAAAATATACCTAACTAAAGTTTGTTTGCTAAAAGAAAAAAATGGAGCAAATCATCAGAGAGGACATTAACTTTAGATTTGTCTTCCCAATGCTGATGCTATCTGTCAGTTGTAACTCCTGATACAAATTGGTGAGATTTAAATTCTGAATGCCCAGAGGTGGATCAGGTACTGTAAAGGTTCCGACCTATTTTTAGCAATTCTACCAACCCACAGCCCCTTGGTTAGTATTTTGATCTATATTAATTGAGCTCGAGGTGATAAAAGATAATGCAGAATCCATTTTATAAGAAGTTTTTCTTCCGGCGCAAACAACCGGAAGAAAATTTCATTATAAAATGAATATAATTTTGGCACAGTGTCAGAAATATTTTTGGTAGGATAGGGCGGAAAATCGATTATATCGATCCCAGTACTTGACCGGTACTTTATCGTATCCACCTTTGGTTGCTAAAAGGTAAGGTGGAACATGGCAAGATTTGAACTCAGAAAACAAAGAGTTGGAACAAATACTACGAAACATGTTCAGACCACCTACTATCTCTGCCAATCTATCGCTCTCACTGATTTTATAAATCTTATTATACCATGGAGAGATCACTACATTGAGAACCCAGATATGATTAAGAGGAGCCTCAACGCTGTAGATTTCCCGTCACAAATGGAGCCTGCCGGCCTCGACCATGGTTGCTATAGACACCCAGACTTCTTGGCCCTGTCGCCGTTTTAGAAGGTTATGTCACTCATCTAGTAAACAACAGTTTGTGATACTTTCTTCGCTATAAACCTCATTACGTCGACGAAATATAATTCGTCTTTAAACGCTGATGAACAAGTGTGGTATGGTGGTATGGGTCCGTAACTATTGATAGGGTCCTAAGGACGTCGTTGTGGCATATGGTGTTTCAAGGGCAATTTAAGCAGGGCGAATCCCATCCCTCTCCATGTCTGAACACAGCAGATTTCTTCCAGAGAAGGATAGAAAGTAAGAGAGAGAAGAAATGAGAAAGAGATATAGAAGAATAATCGATCCTAGTACTAGACTGGTACTTTTTAATCGACCTCGAAGGAATGAAAGGCAAAGTTGACCTCGGCGGGATCTAAACTCAGAGAGCAGAGAGCCGAAACGAATATTGCAAAGCATTCTATCTGGCGCTCTAACGAATATGCCAATTCGCCGCCTTCACAGATAAACAGATGATCAAATATCAGGCATTGACTGACTAATATCTTTTTGTCGGTCTCCATTGATATCTCCAATGCCTTCAAGCTGATGTTTTCCGCCAACAAATCAGGAGGTTGGCATCACTTCCGAGGAGGAATGGCTAATGCAGTAGATGTCGCTCACAGTTCATCCAGCAACTCTTTCGCCGCCTTGCCCTCTTTCAACAGAATAGTGAAAAGAGAGACAAATATCTAATGTAACTATGTGTATGTATAATTGGTTCTACTTTTGGCACAAGGCCAGCAATTATCCCAGTGTATTACTGGTACTTTATTTTATCGACCCTGTAAGGATGTGTGTAATGTTATCGACCCCGTAAGGATGTGTTGGAAACATCATAATAAAGGAACGCTGTCTCCCCTCACTCCTTGTAACATATTTCCCCTTTCTTTTTAAAATCTCAATAAAAATGTTGTCTCTTTTTCTCCCCCACCACCTTCTCTCGTGACGTGTATTCCTCATTTACTCTATCTATTTCTCCTTCTCTAAGATAATCTCTCATACTTTTCACCTCTTTCAATTTCACCTCTCCTATGCTATCACCACTCCCTCGCTCTTTCTTTTTTTACTCTTTTTTACTCACATCATCTATCCTTCATTCACACAACCTCTCTGTTCTTCTCCACAGAATTAGAGAGAGAGAGAGAGAGAGAGAGAGAGAGAGAGAGAGAGAGGGGGGAGAGAGAGAGAGGGGGGAGGGGATTCCAGAACCAAATGACCAGATTGTTTTTATATGAATACGGGTAAATAAATAGAATTGAATTAAATATAAATTATTGTTTCATACATCAAAATAAATTCTACTTTTACCTGTCCAGTGGAATAATGAACAATAATATATATTTTTGTGAGTGTTCGTTCTCTAATTTATGAGTACAACCCGGCCGAACACAGAAACAACATTCCTTATATATTATATATAGATTTATACTATATATATATAATTCCACCTTCTCTTTTACTTCTTCTTCTTGGCTAATCAATATATTTGGCCTTGTCGATACATTTACAGTTGCGGATCATGGATTAGTGGTAAACTTTCTCTTATTTGTTAATAGTCATGAAGACTATCGTCTAGCCGTTCGTCCATTTGTTAGTATCACTTGTGTACTAGAGCTGGTTCTATCAATCTTATAGTACTGAAACAGCGTGTCTTTAGCAGTCGACTGTGCTATTCGTTCATTATATATATAATGGGGCGGTTGATTGGGCAGTATCGGAAGAGGGTCGGACGCCATGTTTGAAGCATAGAGTTACGACCCTTTATGGTCTGAGTTCAAATCCCACCGAGGTTAACTTTGCCTTTCATCCTTACAGGATCGATAATATAAAGCACCAGTAATGCACTGGGGTAATTGTTGGCCTTATGCCAAAGTAGAAACAATTATATATATATATATATATATATATAATTGTTTCTATTTATATATATATATATATATATATATATATATATATATATATATATATATATATATATATATAAACAAATAGTAAAAGGGAAACAAATACAGTAGAAAATGCTGGAGGGATTTTTTCAGTATAATGTCAAAACATTTATTTATAAAATAGGGATTTCGGCATTTAATCGTGTACCGGTTTCAGCATTATATGCTTTTTCAACGACGGAAGTGTAAAGTGCAGTTAAATTGCATATTTAAATGAATGATAATAAAATAGAGAAAAAAATGA
>OZ024741.1:121889739-121934739 GCA_964016885.1 Eledone cirrhosa | reverse complement strand
TGACAGCCATCAGTAATGTTGTACAAGCAATTTCTCAAGTCCGTCTTTTCTCTCTCCGTCTCTCTATATAACTCCGCTGATTCCTTCCCTCCTTCTTTCTTGCTTCCCTTATACTTTCTTTCTCTGCGCCGGTCTACCGTTCATATTGGCTATCTGCTCCCTCTCCCTTTCTATGTGCTCTCACACTCATCCCTCTCTCACTCCCTCTCTCGCTATTTTTCTCACACTCCCTTTCGCCCCCGCTCACTCTTTTTCTCTGTCACTTTATTTTCTTTTCATTTTTAATGGTATCCTATATTTTCTTAACGTTTTCTTTCGTTAACAATATGATATATCAATATTAATGCAATATATATATATATGTATATATATATATGTATATATATATATATATATATATATATATATATATATATATATATATATATATATATATATATATATATGTATATATATATATATATATATATATATATATATATATATAAATTCAATATATATATATATATATAGGAACCAGTAAGACCCCGACGGCTGAGCTCAAGCCGTTTCGACGGCTAATTCTGGACATATATATATTGAATTAATATATATATATATATATATATATATATATATATATATATATATATATATATATATATATTGAATCAATATATATATATATATATATAAAATACGTAGTTAAGAAAGCCACAACAATGCAGAGGGGAATCTCGAGGTAGGAAGTGAATGATAGATAGGAGAAACAGGTGAAAGTGAAAATTGAGAGAGACAAAGATGAAAACAAAACAAAGGTAGAAGGGTTACCGTAGTGGAGATTTAATCCCAATATTTCGGGCTCACGCCCATCAACGGGGGAAAAGTTCCAAAAGTTCCGCTTAGCCTGTTCCCCCCCCCCTTTTGGAACTTTTCCCCCGTTGATGGGCGTGAGCCCGAAATATTGGGATTAAATCTCCACTACGGTAACCCTTCTACCTTTGTTTTGTTTTCATCTTTGTCTCTCTCAATTTTCACTTTCACCTGTTTCTCCTATCTATCATTCACTTCCTACCTCGAGATTCCCCTCTGCATTGTTGTGGCTTTCTTAACTACGTATTTTACACATTTCACCATGCTTCAAGCAAACTTTAACACCCTCTTATATATATATATATATATATATATTGATTCAATATATATATATATATATATATATATATATATATATATATATTAATTCAATATATATACATATATATGTATATATATATATATATATATATATATACATATATACATATATATATATATATATATAAATATATATATATATATATTTATATATATTGTTTTGCTTTGGGAGGGTCATGTTGCCAATAAGAAACACACGCACCAGTTGCATCCACTTCAATTTATTATAAATTAAATTTATAATAAATTGAAGTGAAAGCAACTGGTGCGTGTGTTTCTTATTGGCAACATGACCCTCCCAAAGCATAACAATATCGTTTTCAACACACGTTCTCAGATAAAGAATCTTGCTAAACAAATTCAGAAACGAGATATATATATATATATATATATATATATATATATATATATATTTCGTTTCTGAATTTGTTTAGCAAGAATCTTTATCTGAAATCGTGTGTTGAAACCGATATTGTTATACTTTGGGAGGGTCATGTTGCCAATAAGAAACACACGCACCAGTTGCTTTCACTTCAATTTATTATAATAAATTTATAATAAATTTATAAATTTATAAATTTCTGGTTGGTTGGTTGGTTCCGCAACCAGATAGTTGTTTATATATTGTCATAGTTCTTTCGTCACACACTCTGTGACCTCTTCAGTGACTGGGGATTCCTTTCTTTGTTTCTGTGCCTCTCCTTTGTTCTGTCCTACGCCATTTTGTTTCTGTGTGTGTGTTGTGTGCTCAGTCTGCGCATGCGCCACATCCGGGTGTCTGTGTGTGTTTATGTTGATTTATTTATTTGTTTATTTACATGTTACTGGTTGGTTGTTTGTTCTATGTGTGTGTGTGTTTTCATTTTGTCCTTAATTGTAAGTTGTGATGTTGCTGTTCCACTCCAATTTTCTATTTAATTTTGGTTGTAATTCGTTTATGTTTATTGCCTCTGTAATTTGTCTAAATTACAGAGGCAATTACAGAGGCAATAAAAGAATTACAACCAAAATTAAATAGAAAATATGAGTGGAACAGCAACATCACAACTTACAATTAAGGACAAAATGAAAACACACACACACACATAGAACAAACAACCAACCAGTAACATGTAAATAAACAAATAAATAAATCAACATAAACACACACAGACACCCGGATGTGGCGCATGCGCAGACTGAGCACACAACACAAACACAGAAACAAAATGGCGTAGGACAGAACAAAGGAGAGGCACAGAAACTAAGAAAGGAATCCCCAGTCACTGAAGAGGTCACAGAGTGTGTGACGAAAGAACTATGACAATATATAAACAACTATCTGGTTGCGGAACCAACCAACCAACCAGAAATTTATAAATCTATAAATTTATTATAATAAATTGAAGTGAAAGCAACTGGTGCGTGTGTTTCTTATTGGCAACATGACCCTCCCAAAGTATAACAATATATATATATATATATATATATATATATATATATATATATATATATATATATATATATATATATATATATATTGTTATACTGGGGGAGGGTCATATTGTTGTAATATTGCTAGAAATAATAACATAACACACTCACTGTGTGTATATATATATATATATATATATATATATATATATATATATATATATATAGATAGAGAGAGAGAGAGAGGGGGAGAGAGAGAGAGAGAGAGCGAGAGAGAGATAGAGAGAGATTCCAATAGGTACTAAGTACCCACGGAAATTTATATGGTGTCTATAATTGTGGTTGTTCTATGGTACCAATTTGAGATACCAGAACTGTAAATATGAGCGGAACAAGTAAACATTAAACAATCTTTTAAATAAATTAAAATACGATTTAAATATTTACCACTTCTAGTGCCATGACCGACGGTTTCGCTAATCAAAATATTGGAAATTAAGAGAATTTCCAATGGAAAGATAAAGCTCTTCAGATAGCTTTTCCAAACCTACTAGATATAAATCCACGTAGATGTAGATGTGTCGCTTTCTGCCCGGTGAATGAATCAAGCCGTTAAAATGACCACCACACAAGTGGGCCGTTAGAAATAGCGGGAATTCTCCTGAATTCTCCTTAATGTTGAGAAAAAATGTTGTATCATGCTGCTATTACTAGTAACATGAAATATCAACTAGTCTATTATTCCCGTTATTTCTAACGGCCCACTTGTGTGGTGGTCATTTTAACGGCTTGATTCATTCACCAGGCAGAAAGCGACACCTCTACATCTACGTGGATTTATATCTGGTAGGTTTGGAAAAGCTATCTGAAGAGCTTTATCTTTCCATTGGAAATTCTCCGAATTTCCAATCTTTTGATTAGCGAAACCGTCGGTCATGGCACTAGAAGCGGTAAATATTTAAATCGTATTTTAATTTAGTTAAAAGATTGTTTAATGTTTACTTGTTCCGCTCATATTTATATATATATGTGTGTGTGTGTATACATATGTATATATATATATATATATATATATATATATATATATATATATATATATATATATATATATATATATATATATATATATATATATATATATATATATATATATATATATATATATATATATATATATATATATATATATATATATATATATATATATATATATATATATATATATATATATATATATATATATATATATATATAACGAAGGAAATGTGATAAGGAACGAGGTGGACCTTAACGCACCAAAGTACTCAATACTTAGGGTAGTAGAGTGGGTAATAGTCCAGAATTAGCCGTCGAAACGGCTTGAGCTCAGCCGTCGGGGTCCTACTCGTTCCTATATATATATATATATATATATATATATAGGAGTAAGTAAGATCCCGACGGCTGAGCTCAAGCCGTTTCGACGGCTAATTCGTCGAGGTCTTACTTACTCCTATTACCCACTCTACTACCCTAAGTATTGAGTACTTTGGTGCGTTATGGTCCACCTGGTTCCTTACCACTTTTCCCTCGCTATATATATATATATATATACACACATATATATATATATATAAAATATATATATATATATATATATATATATATATATATATATATATATATATATATATATATATATATATATATATATATATATATATATATATATATATATATATGTGTGTGTGTGTGTGTGTGTGTGTGTGTGTGTGTGTGTGTGTGTGTGTGTGTGTGTGTGTGTGTGTGTGTGTGTGTGTGTGTTCTTCTGGTTTTATAATTTCACAAATCTTTTTCCCGATAGAGAGAGGGTCGGTTTCTAACATAGACACAGGACTCTCTCATTGGAATTTACACAACATCAACTAGGTTGATTATGTATGCATGCGTGCATGTGTAGATATGGATGTTATTGTATGGGTGGATGTGTATGTTTTGAGTTGAATGTCTGCTTGTGTATATGCTTGCATCTGTACATGTGTATATACAGTTATTAGATGCAACATTTTTAAAATGTTTAAATATTTTTACTGTTCCATTAATGGATTGTACTTGTCATTTCCTAACTAGTTGTGTTCTTTCTGTTCCTGTGAATCTAGCTTCTCAAGATTTGTATTGAGGCAGTTACTAACATATCCCAGTGCCCCAATAATCACAGGCATAAATCTGAATGTGTAATCAGGGCGGAGTATCTGCAGATTTCTCATTAGTTCTGCATAAATATTCTCCTTGTCGCTAATCTTTGATATTATATTGGCATCTGCTGGGCAGCTAATTTCCACTACTGTGCATGCTTTCTTCTCCCTGTCCGATATCATAATATCTGGTCTGTTATGCCTGCATTTTATTGGGGTTTTTACTGGAACATTCCACCAGTACTCTTTCATATTATGTACGTGGGTGTCTTCCATATTGTTGTAGCTTTTAATGTGTTTATTATCGGGGCTATCTTTTTTCGAACTGCCTTGTACAGTGTTTTGGCCACTACATCATGCCTCATAGGTAGATAGTACCGCAATTACATCTTTGGACAGCTGCTGATGACATGGGTGATATCCTGGATGTTAGTTCTGCAGCGTCTGCATTTGTTATCACATCTAGGTGTTTTGCCTGCATTCCTATCTCTTTTGTGAATGAGGTATTTCGTGTTAATCTCCTGTTCTTGGATTGCAAAAGCGTATCCTTCAAAGTGGGAGCCAATATAGCGGTTGTTGGTCCAAGATAGACTATTTTCCTTATCTATATTACTCTCACTCTGCAGCTTCCTGGTAACATATCCATGCATGATTTTTTGCTGATAAGCATGCAGTTTTTCATTCATGGATTCACTGCGATACTGCTGAGCGACTTCCCTGGGTGTGAGTTTTTGATTATCACACAGGGAATATCTCTCGAGGAGTTCCTTCCCAACTCTCATGATCTTATCTGTTTCATGCAGATAGACTTGCTAGAGAAACGGGCTCCTATGCTTCGAGGTTCGTAGATGTTGTCGGAGGGATATGATGCGACATTCAAATGCTGTCTGGACTGATGTTAGACCTCTGCCACCCTGCTTACGTTTCAAGTGAAGGCGGTCTATGTCTCTGTTGATGTGGACGTTTCCGGTGTTGTTTAGTATTTTTCAAATTCCAAATATACGTATGTATGTATGTATGTATGTATGTATGTATGTATGTATGTATGTCCGGGAGAGATGACCCCTTAGCCTTTCTCAAGGCAGAATTCTAGGAGAAGGAAATCTCTGATATAACACCTGCAACTCTGATGGTATCCAATGATGTTGACTTGTTCTTTTGGGTAAATATCATCTTGGTTAAGAGAGTGGGATTGACTTTGTGCAGTGCCTTTGCTCAATATAAAAGCTTCACGGCACAGGCATTGCTTTATATCTGGAGATCTCTCTGCACTTGTCGTCACATGGTACCATGGGCCCAGCACTATGTGTCCATAATTGTCACAAGTGTAGTGTTTGTACCAGAGTTTTCAACTCGCTGGCTGGACTAAAAAGTCACTCGTTCAGCGCATCGGTAGGGGTTCTCCTACATGGATATAAAGTAGTGGACGTACTCGAAAACGAGTTGGCAGTCACCATATCTATATATATATATATATATATATATATGTGTGTGTGTGTGTGTGTGTGTGTGTGTGTGTGTGTGTGTGTGTGTGTGTGTGTGTGTGTGTGTGTGTGTGTGTGTGTGTGTGTGTGTGTGTGTGTGTGTGTGTGTGTGTCCTGGGTATGGGATTAAACAACATCCAGTGGCAAGGCTCCAGTTCTGGAGTTCAGGAGCTGTGGAGAATGAGGAGTTATTCCTTAGTTGTTATCACTCCCAGGTCTGCTCTGGCCCGGAGTAGTTGTACCTGTTAGAGCTCCATTTTCGGGTTAAATAATTACCCTATTCGAGTGGCGCCGGTAAAGTATTATCAGCCATTGAAAAGAACCATGGAGAATGGACTTAACAGCACTAGGGTTAGAGCCCCTAACTAGACTGTCAAGGAGCAGTCTGGTCGTTCAGCTGTCTCTGAAAATCTCGGGAATTTTATCAACCCTAGATATATATATATATATATATATATATATATATATATATATATATATATATATATATATATATATATATATATATATATATATACATATATCACGTTTTTTTTATATAACTTATTTTTTGGATTTTACCTTTAATATTTTTTTAAACAAAACATTATTTCAAATGGAAAATGTAATAAAAACTGTACCACATGCATGGCAATAAGGATATGAAAATAGAAAGGAAAAGTATAAAAAGAAAAAGAGGAAAAATTACGGCCTCTACATCCAAGTCTGAGTGGTGCTTTAGCTGTTACCACGGGTCAAATGACCGTGGAGAATGGCCAGTGACTTACTCTGCAACAGCCATCCCCTCCCCCAACTAGATAGATAGATAAATCGTGATAAATATATTTATATATATATGTATACATATATATATACATATATATATATGTATATATATATATGTATATATATATATTAGTGATCCCCTCTAATGT
The DNA here is from genome assembly GCA_964016885.1 of Eledone cirrhosa. Taxonomy (NCBI): domain Eukaryota; kingdom Metazoa; phylum Mollusca; class Cephalopoda; order Octopoda; family Eledonidae; genus Eledone; species Eledone cirrhosa. Next base: position 121,927,581 of record OZ024741.1, on the reverse strand, counting down.
AGGCGGGAAGCCGCTAGAATTGGTTGAGAGCTTCCTGTATTTGGGAGCAAAGATTGGGAATACGGAAGATGATGTGGTTGAGAGGAAGAGCAAAGCCTGGGCGGCATGCCACAGCTTGAGATCGGTGTGGAAGTCGGACCTTCGTAAAGATCTGAAAATCCGCTTCTTCATTGCTGTAGTGGAGTCTGTGCTGTTGTACGGGTCTGAGACTTGGACACTGACCAAGAAGCTCACTCAGATGGTGGATGGGTGCTACACAAGAATGCTGAGGATGACTCTGAACATTAATCAGTATACACTGAGGATAAAAATTTCAGAGCTGTATGGAAGCCTCCCAAAAGTCAGCTCAAAAGTGACACAGAGGAGACTGAGGTTAGCTGGACATACTCACCGACATCCAGAGTTGACATTGCACTCAGTGCTCCTTTGGGAGCCCCTACATGGACACACCGGAAGTGGAAGACCAAGGTTAACGTATGTTGATGCCCTAAGGACAGACACTGATCTGTTGGAGACGCAGGACATGGCAGCGATAATGAGCGACAGAGACCGCTGGAGAGAACTCGTCCATGGATCTCGGGAATTTTACCCGCCCTTGATATATATATATATATATAGGAAAAGAGTCAAGACATCGACGGCTGTTCGGATCTAGCTGACGAAACGGCTGGAGCTCAGCCGTCGGGGTCTTGACTCTTTTCTTATTACCCACTCTACTACTCTGCGTATTGAGTACTCTGGTGCGTTATGGTCCACCTGGTATCTTTCCACATCCTCTTTGTTATATATATATAATTCGTATAAGCGCCTGAAGATCGGCCACAATTTTGATGCCTCTTGTGGTGTGATCAATATTTGACCATGAAACCCTGGATAGCGCTTTTGTTCAGTGTATGAACATAAAGAAAGAAATAATACACACACACACACACACACACACACACACACACACACACACACACACACACACACACATACACACACACACACATACACACACACACACACACACACACACACACACACATAGGTATGGCAGACGGTCAGCCAGACAGAAGTGATGAGAACGATTATGTCATTGTGAAGGGTAGGGCAAAGAAAGCGCCGAGAAAGAACGAAAGGAAGAGAAATAAGGAGAAAGAAGCAAAACATTTCAATCTATGAATGAGAGAGAGCTAGTGGAGGAGTGGTTTGGGAGAGATATTTTGAGAGAGAGAGACTGTGTGTGTGTGTGTGTGTGTGTGTGTGTGTGTGTGTGTGTGTGTGTGTGTGTGTGTGTGTGTGTGTGTGTGTGTGTGTGTTTATAGAGATAATGGGTTGTGTGTATGAGTGAGAGAGATTGTGTTTATAGAGATAGTGGATTGTTTGTATGGCGAGAGAGAGAGAGGGAGAGAGACTGTGTTTATAAAGATAGTGGGTTATGTGTATGAGAGAGAGAGAGAGAGAGAGAGAGAGAGAGAGAGAGAGAGAGAGAGAGAGAGAGAGAGAGAGAGAGAGAAAGACTGTTTATATGGATAATGGGTAATGTGTATGAGAGGGAGAGAGAGAAGAGAGTGATTTTGTTTATAGAGATATTGTAAAGAGAAGCCGACTCCATGGCATCATATGTGACAACGCTAGCCCACCATATAAGGAGGTATTTTAAACACCAGAAATAGTTCGTTATTGCCTCTAAAGGTCAGGAATTTTCGATAGATGTTTAACAATTTCAGAAGTTGTTAGTTTTTTCTTTTTAATTTTCATTTCAATTGGGTTAATAAAAGAAAACGTAACAGAGATAGAGAGAAAGGGGGCGTAGGAGGAAGAAAGAGGCAGTGAATGTGTGGAGTTGAGAGAGAAGAGGACAGGAGAACGACACCACAGTGAGACAGAGATTTAGAAGAAAACAGAAACAGATTAAACATAATTGTTGCCTAAAATCTGAGGTGCCCTGGGGCTGCCCAGGATTCGGGTCAAATGGGAAGAGACGTGCACAATCAAGGGAGGAAGGTAACCATATTGTGACCAGCCAATATAATATATATCCGACGTCTTAATTCGGATATATATAAGATTATATTGAAACAAGCCAATATAATCTTATATATATCCGAGTTAAGACGTCGGATAGAATGCTTTACAGTATTTGTCCCACCTCATTGCGCGTTCTGAGTTCGAATCCCGCCAGGGTCAACTTTGCCTTTCATCCTTTCGATGTCGATAAAAAAAAGTACCAGTCCAGTACTGGGGGTAGATTCTTCCTCTCGTGAAGAAAATCAGCTGTGTTCTGACTTGGAGAGGGTTGGGTCCACCAAGTTTAAATGTGCCCTAGACACGCCATATAACCCAACCTCTACGACTCCATAAGGAGTTATGAGATCTTTATCCTATATATATATATATATATATATATATATATATATATATATACTTCGTTTTTTAATTTGTTTTGCAAGTTTCTTATCTGATTGTTGAAACAGATATTGTTATAATTTGGGAGGGTCATGCTGCCAATAAAAACACAAGCACCTGTTAGTTTTCACTTCACTTTATTATAAATTTCCGGTTGATTGGTTCAAAAACAAGATTGTGTAAGACAGAACAAAGGGAAGACACAAAATAAGAAATCAGTCACAGGAGAATGTGTGACGAAAGAGCTTTGACAATATATAAACAACCATCCAGTTATTGAACCAACCAACCAGAAAAAAAGTGAAACCCAACTGGCGCGTCTATTTATTGGCAGCATGACACTCCCAAAGTATAACAATATATATAAGTACAAATTCTCAAAATTGAGAATTTGGTTGGTATTAGTTGTACTTAAAATCGATTGTCACGACACACTGCAGATAGTTGTTTTTAGACACACCGTACCAATGAAACATTTGTTAATACTTGGAATAAACCGTACTGTATACCGGTCCGAGTTATTCTTCACTCCTTTATCTTTATATATATATATATATATATATATATAAGTATGTATGTATACGTACATACATATATGTATACAGACGTACAGTAGCATGCATATATATATATATATATATACATATATACATACGTCTGTATACATATATGTATGTACGTATACATACACACTTACATTTAAGTAAGTGCCGTACTAAGAGTGAGAAATGAAATTTCGTTTTCATTTTATTATTTATGTGTGTGTGTGTGTGTGTGTGTGTGTGTGTGTGTGTGTGTGTGTGTGTGTGTGTGTGTGTGTGTGTGTGTGTGTGTGTGTGTGTGTGTATATATATATATATAGTATAAAAAAACGAAAAATCAGTGATGCATCTGGAATCAATTTATTGCGTGTTAAAATTGTTTTGCCGGCAGGTAGCTCGAGACATGGTCCCTGTATGGATCTGGCTGATTCTACGGCTGCAGGTTCCTTCAGACACGGGTAGTTCGTTCGGAGCATATATTATCACTGGGGTATTATCAAAAAACATCCTCAAAAAACCTCTTTCACACTTGTCATGTCATTGGCTGTTGTTACTCCACGTCATCTTTTTACAACAATTGTAACACGCAATAAATTGAGTCCAAATGCATCACTGATTTTTCGTGTCCTTTATACTATCTATACTCTACTCTGCTGAATATTGAGTGGTAATTTTGGCATACCGCCTATGGAAGCACCATAGCTACCATTATACACAAGTATATATATATATATATATATATATATATATAGAAGAAAATTTCGCTCTACATGGCTGAATACAATAAATGTAATCTGAGTTTTTTGAATATTCACCATAACATTCGATTCGTTTGCAATTTTGCAAACAATCCTCAATTTTGACATGGTTATAAAATTGAGGCTTGTTTGCAAAGTTGCAAACGAATCGAATGTTATTGTGAATATTTGAAAAACTCAGATTACATTTATTATATATATATATATGTATATATATATATATATATATATATATATATATATATAATAAGGAAAAGCGAAGTAATTTCAGATGTTTAAGTCTTTTAATAATAATTGTTTCTACTTTAGGCACAAGGCCAGCAATTACCCAGTGCATTACTGGTACTTTATTTTATCGACCCCGTAAGGATGAAAGGCAAATTCAACCTCGGCGGTATTTGAACTCAGATCGTAAAGGGACGTAACTATGCTGGAAAGCATGGCGTCCGACACTTTACCGATACTGCCAATCCACCGAATAATGCTGTGATATATATTTCAATGACGACACTGGCCACACTGTTCTGTGTGCGAGTGTCGCGACATCGTCAGACAGCTTGTTACATAATAAGGTTATGTTTCCGAGGCAATCCAAATTGAATCGACATGGGAACGGACGAAATGTGTGCTTTTGGGTTCTTCATCCGTTCCCATGTGATTACCAATTCACCCCCACTGGTCTGCGCAGGCGCATGTCCGAAGGAAGTTGACCATTAGCTACCGCAGATTTCAACGAAATTCGCTTAGTCAGTTCCCCCTCTCATCAGACTTGAACATCTGAAACTACTTCGCTTTTCCTTATTCGATATTTACTCCGTCACTCCTATGTGGAAAAAGTACGTTGAGTGCTTGAATTGAATTGCATCAATATTTACCCTAAGTATATGTATATATATATATATATATATATATATATATATATATATATATATATATATATATATATATATATGTATATATATATATATATATGTGTGTGTGTGTGTGTGTGTTTGTGTATTTATTTATATTGGCCGAGAAAACATAAGTATAGGTTTGTCGTTGAGCAGTTCGATTCACAACCAAGTGATTTCAGGTTCATTTACACTGCGTCGTATCTGTCGTGTCTTCTACTATAGCCCCATACATATATATATACATTGTATGTACATATGTATATATATGTATTATATGTATGTATGTAGGCATATTTGTTTGTATGTATGTATGTAGGCATATATGTTTGTATGTATGTATGTATGTATGTATGTATGTATGTATGTATGTATGTATGTATGTATGTATGTATGTAGGCATGTATGTTTGTATGTATGTATGTATGTAGGCATATATGTTTGTTTGTATGTATGTATGTATGTATGTATGTATGTATGTATGTATGTATGTATGTAGGCATATATGTTTGTATGTACGCTCGAAACCAGTTTCGGGTGGCGACTTTTAGATAAAATAAATCGGCTGATAGCACGAAACAGAGGAATTCACAGTACTTTTGACCGTGCTAACTATTTGATAACCTTATCCCTAATTATAATAAACGGTTGGGCGTACAAGGTAGCATTGTGTACTTCCCACTACTTCATTTGTGGAAGCTGGCTGATGAAGCATGCTGCAAGTTAGGTTTACAGAAACAGAATATGTCCCGCCGTTATTTTCACGGGTCGTTCTTTGATAAAATTGTTTTCGAGATGTTTAACTGTTGCTTCATATCTATTATGTAGATATATTTGCATTATGGATTGGTAGTATCGGTAGAGGGTCGGACGCCATGCTTTGCAGCAAAGAGTTACGGCCCTTTATGATCTGAGTTCAAATCCTGCCGAGGTTAACTTTGCCTTTCATCCTTACGGGGTCGATAAAATAAAGTACCAGTCACGTACTGGGGTCGATTTAATGAACTTTCTCCTCCCCCAAAATTGCTGGCCCTGTGCCTATATAAGAAACCATTATTTTATAATATATTATTTACAAAAACACACACACACGCACACACACATATATATATATATATATATATTTAGGTTTGTTGGCTCACCACTGGATAGAACTGGTCATTCCGTATGGTCATTGAAATGATCATAGTTTAATAAACCTCCTGTTATTTTATTATATATATATATATATAGTGACGAAACATAAGTCAATTGCATGAACTCATAATCCTTTATTTACTGCTATATATATTTCAATGATAGCCATTGAATGGCTATAACCTCATCAGGCAGTTAGTCAGTTCTTAGATATGCCAGCTCTGTGTTTATAGCAGCCTAATTTGCATATCGAGTGAGTTCAGTCGGCTGGCGCACCGAAAACGATAAATGGAATAGAATGAAACGAAATTTCATTTCTCACTCTTAGTACGGTATGCGTTCATACGTACATACATATATGTATACAGACGTACAGTAGTATGTATATATATACATACATGCACACATATATATATGCACGTATTGTTTGTACGGCGTAATTCGGGCTGTTTGTTTATTTACAAACAAACAAACCGAGCATTATAATAAATGTTTGGTAAACCGATACGTGCATATATATATGTGTGCATGTATGTATATATATATACATACTACTGTACGTCTGTATACATATATGTATGTACGTATACATACATACTTACATTTAAGTAAGTGCCGTACTAAGAGTGAGAAATGAAATTTCGTTTCATTCTATTCTATATATATATATATATATATATATATATATATATATACGTATTGTTGTTGTTTAGTCCCAGATTTTTCCTGTATATAGCAGAGCTATGAGAAAATCATATATTCTATCTATGACTCCAATCTTTTATTTAGAAATAGTCATTATGTTGGTGTACCTTATGCAAGGATACTTTCTATTAAAACAGTAAGGGTATTATTTGATGGTAATTTAGCTGCTATTTTACCAGCTCGATCCACCGTATAGATACTCTTCCGTTGCTTCCATTGCTTCGATGGTGCACTTTGAAAAAGCTATAATGTAGGTTTGTCAATTGGTGTGTTATTTTTAAGGGTGTTTAGGCTGTATAGTGTATGTAAACATTAGTAGGTCTTGTAATCTTTCCCGACCTATGCTAATTCTCAACTTTCCTTCATCTCCATTTAGCAACATATTAGCTCTTTTATATATTGAAAATGTCTAAATTATTCACATAAAAAGTCCTAGAAACGACAAAATTAGTACAGGAACATTTACATACTAAAGGCCATCGCTAAGGTTTGTACTATTTATGGCTGACAAAGTATTAAATACAAACAAAAATATCTAATTATCTTAGCGTGACAAACAAAATGGCGGTTTACTAAATTAGTTGGGGATCCCACCCGCAGATGTTTCACTTTTCGCACTTAAAACGAATTCATTTCACTTACAATAGGATGTGGAGGACTTTCATGATAACGTATGAATCAGTGATTAAAAGGGGTTTTAGGATATGGAGACATAGTAAGGTCCGTGAGGCTATGCCAGAGAGCGGGAAGGAGGGAGGGGGTTGACAAAGTAAGCCTCGCCATCTCCGTGAGATGTGTCACTCTGCATTACCTACCCCCAATTAATATCACTGATATATACATAATTGCAGATGTCCAAACATACATACATACATACATACATACATACATACATACATACATACATACACACATACATACATGTCATCGCGGTACTATCTACATATGAGGCATGATGTAGTGGCCAAAACTGTACAATGCAGTTCGTAAAAAAGATAGCCCCGATAATATACACATTAAAAGCTACAGCCATGTGGAAGACATCCATGTACATAATATGAAAGAGTACTGGTGGAATGTTACAGTAAAAAAAATCCAATAAAATGCAGGCATAACAGACCAGATAATATGATATCGGACAGGGAGAAGAAAACATGCACAGTAGTGGAAATTAGCTGCCCAGCAGATGCCAATATAATATCAAAGATTAGCGAAAAGGAGAATATTTATGCAGAACTGATGAGAAATCTGCAGATACTCCACCCTGATTACACCTTCACATTTATGCCTGTGATTATTGGTGATTATATGTTAGTAACTGTGATTATATGTTAGTAACTGCCTCTACAAATCTTGAGAAGCTAGGCTTCACAGGAACAGAAAGAACACAACTAGTTAGGAAATTACAAGTACAATCCATTAATGGAACAGTAAAAATATGTAAAACCTTCCAAAAATGTTGCCTCTAATAACTGCATGTACACATGTACAGATACAAAACATATGCACATGCACACATACAACCCAAAACATACACATCCACACATACAATAACGTCCATATCTACACATGCATACATACATATCTACCTAGATGATGTTGAGTAAATTCCAATGAGAGAGTCCTGTGTCTATGTTGGAAAACGACTCTCTCTCTCTATTGGTAAAACTTTGTGAAATTATAAAACCAGAAGAACATACATACATGCATGTATACATACATACATACATATATGTATACATACATACATATATGTATACATACATATATGCATGCATACATAGATATATGTATATATACATACATACATACATTCACGTATGATTATTATTTTATCAGGTAACAGCCGTCTCATTAAGCGATGTTCAGGCAAATTCTCTTCACGGTAATGATTTGTATGTCCTCAATAAAAGCCACATGCATCAGGGTAGTTAAAATATTTGTTTCGCAATCATAATGTCCTACTGGGTTCAATCCCACAAGGCAGAATCTTGGACAAGTGTGCTCTCCAAAACTTTGGGTCAACCCCAATTTTGTTGGGAAAACTTGGTTGGCGGGAACTGTGTAAAAGCCAGTCAGGTGGACTGGGTCTGTAATGTAGATGTCCGTTCATGGAATATATTCTATTCCGCCGCTCCTGCATGAGAATTACGTTAAAAATGCACGGATCTGTGGAATATTGAACCACTTACACCTTTATTCGTGATTCGGATGTTCATTTAGTCGAACGAATGAATATTGATGATCGAAACCATTAGTAGATCTATCCTTTGCTATGAGGTGATTCTTAAGAGGAGCTGGTGATTTAAAACGTCTAGAGTAATCATGAGAAAGATAACTCTGCATCTGTATAGAAATGGTTGGGTCGTATCTGTGGGTCGTATATGTAAATTGTATCAATTGGTTCAATCGGTTAGACGTATCTGCTGGTAGAACCTACTGGTTGTACCTACTGGTTGTACCTGCTGGTTGTACCTACTGGTAGTACCTACTGGTAGTACCTACTGGTTGTACCTGCTGCTAGTACCACCTGGTAGTACCTACTGGTAGTACCTACTGGTTGTACCTGCTGGTTGTACCTACTGGTAGTACCTACTGGTAGTACCTGCTGGTAGTACCTACTGGTTGTACCTACTGGTAGTACCTGCTGGTAGTACCTACTGTTAGTACCTACTGGTAGTACCTACTGTTTGTACCTACTGGTAGTACCTACTGGTAGTACCTACTGGTAGTACCTACTGGTTGTACCTGCTGGTAGTACCTACTGGTCGTACCTACTGGTAGTACCTACTGGTAGTACCTACTGGTTGTACCTACTGGTTGTACCTGCTGGTTGTACCTACTGGTTGTACCTACTGGTAGTACCTACTGGTCGTACCTACTGGTAGTACCTACTGGTAGTACCTACTTGTTGTACCTGCTGGTAGTACCTACTGGTTGTACCTGCTGGTAGTACATACTGGTAGTACCTACTGGTAGTACCTACTGGTAGTACCTACTGGTAGTACCTACTGGTAGTACCTACTGGTAGTACCTACTGGTAGTACCTGCTGGTAGTACCTACTGGTAGTACCTACTGGTTGTACCTGCTGGTTGTACCTGCTGGTAGTACCTACTGGTAGTACCTACTGGTAGAACCTACTGGTAGTACCTACTGGTAGTACCTACTGGTTGTACCTGCTGGTAGTACCTACTGGTAGTACCTACTGGTAGTACCTACTGGTAGTACCTACTGGTTGTACCTGCTGGTAGTACCTACTGGTAGTACCTACTGGTAGTACCTGCTGGTAGTACCTACTGGTTGTACCTGCTGGTAGTACCTACTGGTTGTACCTGCTGGTAGTACCTACTGGTAGTACCTAATGGTAGTACCTACTGGTCGTACCTACATGGTCGTACCTACTGGTAGTACCTACTGGTAGTACCTACTGGTTGTACCTGCTGGTTGTACCTACTGGTTGTACGTGCTGGTTGTACCTACTGGTTGTACCTGCTGGTAGTACCTGCTGGTAGTACCTACTGGTAGTACCTACTGGTTGTACGTGCTGGTTGTATCTACTGGTTGTACGTGCTGGTTGTACCTACTGTTAGTACCTACTGGTAGTACCTACTGGTCGTACCTACTGGTAGTACCTACTGGTTGTACGTGCTGGTTGTATCTACTGGTTGTACCTGCTGGTAGTACCTGCTGGTAGTACCTACTGGTCGTACCTACTGGTAGTACCTACTGGTTGTACGTGCTGGTTGTACCTACTGGTTGTACCTACTGGTAGTACCTGCTGGTAGTACCTACTTGTAGTACCTACTGGTAGTACCTACTGGTTGTGCCTACTGGTAGTACCTACTGGTCGTACCTACTGTTAGTACCAGCTGTTAGTACCTACTGGTAGTACCTACTGGTAGTACCTACTGGTAGTACCTACTGGTTGTGCCTACTGGTAGTACATACTGGTCGTACCTACTGTTAGTACCAGCTGTTAGTACCTACTGGTAGTACCTACTGGTAGTACCTGCTGTTAGTACCTACTGGTAGTACCTACTTCTTGTACCTGCTGGTTGTACCTACTGTTAGTACCTACTGGTAGTACCTGTTGGTAGTACCTACTGGTCGTACCTACTGGTAGTACCTACTGGTAGTACCTACTGGTAGTACCCACTGGTAGTACCACCCGGTAGTACCTACTGGTAGTACCTACAGGTAGTACCTGCTGGTAGTACCTACTGGTAGTACCTACTGGTAGTACCTGCTGGTAGTACCTACTGGTAGTACCTACTGTTAGTACCTACTGGTAGTATCTACTGGCAGTACCTACTGGTAGTACCTACTGTTAGTACCACCTGGTAGTACCTACTGTTAGTACCTACTGTTAGTACCTACTGTTAGTACCTACTGGTAGTACCTACTGTTAGTACCTACTGGTAGTACCTACTGTTAGTACCTACTGGTAGTACCACCTGGTAGTACCTACTGGTAGTACCTACTGTTAGTACCTACTGTTAGTACCTACTGGTAGTACCTACTGTTAGTACCTACTGTTAGTACCTACTGGTAGTACCACCTGGTAGTACCTACTGGTAGTACCTACTGTTAGTACCACCTGGTAGTACCTACTGTTAGTACCTACTGATAGTACCTACTGTTAGTACCTACTGTTAGTACTGTTAGTACCTACTGGTAGTACCACCTGGTAGTACCTACTGGTAGTACCTACTGTTAGTACCACCTGGTAGTACCTACTGTTAGTACCTACTGATAGTACCTACTGTTAGTACCTACTGGTAGTACCTACTGGTAGTACCTACTGTTAGTACCTACTGGTAGTACCTACTGTTAGTAGCTACTGGTAGTACCTACTGGTAGTACCTACTGTTAGTACCACCTGGTAGTACCTACTGTTAGTACCTACTGGTAGCACCTACTGTTAGTAGCTACTGGTAGTACCTACTTTTAGTACCTACTGGTAGTACCTACTGGTAGTACCTACTGTTAGTACCTACTGGTCGTTCCTACTGGTAGGACCTGCTGGTAGTACCTACTGGTAGTACCTACTGGTAGTACCTACTGGTACTACCTGCTGGTCGTACCACCTGGTTGTACCTACTGGTCGTACCTACTGGTAGTACCTACTGGTAGTACCTACTGGTAGTACCTACTGTTAGTACCTACTGGTAGTACCTACTGGTAGTATTTACTGGTCGTACCTGCTGCTCGTTCCTACTGGTAGTACCTACTGGTAGTACCTACAGGTAGTACCTACTGGTAGCACCTACTGGTAGTACCTACTGGTAGTACCTAATGGTAGTACCTACTGGTAGTACCTACAGGTAGTACCTACTGGTAGCACCTACTGGTAGTACCTACTGGTAGTACCTAATGGTAGTACCTACTGGTAGCACCTACTGGTAGTACCTACTGGTAGTACCTAATGGTAGTACCTACTGGTAGCACCTACTGGTAGTACCTACTGGTAGTACCAACTGGTAGTACCTACTGGTAGTACCTAATGGTAGTACCTACTGGTAGTACCTGCCTGACGTATCTACTGGTCGTACCTGCTGGTAGTACCTACTGGTAGTACCTACAGTTAGTACCTACTGGTAGTACATACTGGTAGTACCTACTGTTAGTACCTACTGGTAGTACCTACAGTTAGTACCTACTGGTAGTACATACTGGTAGTACCTACTGTTAGTACCTACTGGTAGTACATACTGTTTGTACCTACTGGTAGTACCTACTGGTAGTACCTACTGGTAGTACCACCTGGTAGCACCTACTGGTAGTACCTACTGGTAGTACCTACTGGTAGTACCTACTGGTAGTACCTGCTGGTAGTACCTACTGGTTGTACCTACTGGTCGTACCTACAGGTAGTACCTACTGGTAGTACCTACTGGTAGTACCTACTGTTAGTACCACCTGGTAGTACCTACTGTTAGTACCTACTGTTAGTACCTACTGGTAGTACCTACTGTTAATACCTACTGTTAGTACCTACTGGTCGTACCTACTGTTAGTACCTACTGGTTGTACCTGCTGGTAATACCTACTGTTAGTACCTACTGGTAGTACCTACTGGTAGTACCTACTGTTAGTACCTCCTGGTAGTACCTACTGGTAGTACCTACTGTTAGTGCCTACTGTTAATACCTACTGGTAGTACCTGCTGGTAGTACCTACTGGTAGTACCTACTGGTAGTACCTGCTGGTAGTACCTACTGTTAGTACCTACTGGTAGTACCTACTGGTAGTACCTACTGGTAGTACCTACTGTTAGTGCCTACTGTTAATACCTACTGGTAGTACCTGCTGGTAGTACATACTGGTAGTACCTACTGGTTGTACCTGCTGGTAGTACCTACTGTTAGTACCTACTGGTAGTACCTACTGGTAGTACCTACTGTTAGTACCTCCTGGTAGTACCTACTGTTAGTACCTACTGGTAGTACCTACTGGTAGTACCTACTGGTAGTACCTACTGTTAGTGCCTACTGTTAATACCTACTGGTAGTACCTGCTGGTAGTACCTACTGGTAGTACCTACTGGTAGTACCTGCTGGTAGTACCTACTGTTAGTACCTACTGGTAGTACCTACTGGTAGTACCTACTGTTAGTACCTACTGGTAGTACCTACTGGTAGTACCTACTGGTAGTACCTGCTGGTAGTACCTACTGTTAGTACCTACTGGTAGTACCTACTGGTAGTACCTACTGGTAGTACCTGCTGGTAGTACCTACTGTTAATAACTACTGGTAGTACCTACTGGTAGTACCTACTGTTAGTACCTACTGTTAGTACCTACTGGTAGTACCTACTGGTAGTACCTACTGGTAGTACCTACTGTTAGTACCTACTGGTAGTACCTACTCGAAGTACCTACTGGTAGTACCTACTGGTAGTACCTACTGGTAGTACCTACTGTTAGTACCTACTGGTAGTACCTACTGTTAGTACCTACTGTTAGTACCTACTGGTAGTACCTACTGTTAGTACCTACTGTTAGTACCTACTGGTAGTACCTACTGTTAGTACCTACTGGTAGTACCTACTGGTAGTACCTACTGGTAGTACTTACTGGTAGTACCTACTGTTAGTACCTACTGTTAGTACCTACTGTTAGTACCTACTGGTAGTACCTACTGGTAGTACCTACTGTTAGTACCTACTGGTAGTACCTATTGTTAGTACCTACTGGTAGTACCACCTGGTAGTACCTACTGGTAGTACCTACTGTTAGTACCTACTGGTAGTACCACCTGGTAGTACCTACTGGTAGTACCTACTGTTAGTACCTACTGGTAGTACCTACTGTTAGTACCTACTGTTAGTACCACCTGGTAGTACCTACTGATGGTACCTACTGTTAGTACCTACTGGTAGTACCTACTGTTATTACCTACTGGTAGTACCTACTGCTAGTACCTACTGTTAGTACCACCTGGTAGTACCTACTGGTAGTACCTACTGTTAGTACCTACTGGTAGTACCTGCCTGTCGTATCTAGTTGACGTATGAGTTGGTCGTCAGCCTATCCCTTCTATTGGTGCCTGTCAAGTGTGTATAATCATGTAAATAACTTACTTCACTCAATGTTCTTTTCGTCACTATTGTTACTACTCATCTTATTTATCTTCATGAGAAAAGTTTCAGGAAGATCTTCTCAACAAAATCTCCATATGGTTTACATACACAAGTATCCGATATCCAAGTGGCTAAATGTCAGCAGAAGGGCATCCTGGAGTCGTGACTGGATGTGGACCGGTCAGCTTAGAATGTAATACGTTAAGACCCGAAACACTTGCCTGAGAGAGAGAGGCCTTCTCATGAGAGTTACTCACTACTCATGACTTACCATCGTGACTAGCTCACCTTTCATTCGACATTGGCCTATTTATGAGTACATTATCTTTTAATGTTTCTTTCTTCTTTAAAAGATGACATTTTTGTTTGTTGGTTTGCTTTTGTGTTGTATTCTTTTTTTTTAATGTGACTTGAGATTGGAATGCCTGGCTGTCTAGTTGATATCCTACAGATCAAAGATCTCAACTTCTTTCCCCTCTCCCCTTTTTCTTTGTCTTTCTCTCTCTCTCTCTCTCTCTCTCTCTCTCTTTAACTCTCTCACTCTCTCTCTCTCTCTCTCTCTCTCTCTCTCTCTCTCTCTCTCTCTCTCTCTCTCTCTCTCTCTCTCTCTCTCTCTTCATGTGTACATATATATATATATATATATATATATATATATATATATATATGAAAGACGTAAAATAAGAAAATTAAAAAAAAAATTAAAAATTAACTTACTAAAATATAGAGAATTTAGTATATGTACCAACATATGCGTACAGATGTACACTAATGCTAGCAATCCCTGATGACGTAATGAATTCTCGATGGTTATATTACGTAACTATCTTTATCCCATTACAGAAACTAATTAGTTGGAGTGAAAATTTTAGTAAGTAAGTTAATTTTTAATTTTTTTTTTAATTTTCTTATTTTACGTCTTTCATATTATTGTTCTGCATCCTCCTGCATTGAACCACCTAGGTACTATGACATAACTTATGTATTTGCTAGCATTAGTGTACATATGTACGCATATGTTGGTAGATATACTAAATTCTCTATATTTATCTCCAAATTATTTATTTGTTGAGCAAACCTGCCAAATCCACTACTAATTCATTGGTGTGGTAGTAGGCTTTTGTCATCTTACCAACCCACTCCTTCCGACTAGCCTCAGTGTCACGTCATTGATTCTTTAGAATCTGCCATTTGACCAGAGACAGCGAACTTTTTCAGTGCATGGAATCCAGTCCCCGCTAGCTGTTCCATCCACCGAATTATTATTATTTTTATATGAGTCCCCAGTGTCCGCGCATTGCCTGGAGACTTAGCTGAGAATAGACTCCCTGATGACGTAATGAATTCTCGATGGTTATATTACGTAACTATCTTTATCCCATTACAGAAACTAATTAGTTGGAGTGAACATTTTAGTAAGTAAGTTAATTTTTAATTTTTTTTGTTAAATTTTCTTATTTTACGTCTTTCATATTATTGTTCTGCATCCTCCTGCATTGAACCACCTAGGTACTATGACATAACTTATGTATTTGCTAGCATTAGTGTACATCTGTGTACGCATATGTTGGTAGATATACTAAATTCTCTCTCTCTATATATATATATATTTATATAAAGAAAGACAGAGAGGCAGAGAGATGAGAGCGGGAGATAGAGAAAGAGGGATATATATATATATAGGGAGAGA
The DNA here is from genome assembly GCA_964016885.1 of Eledone cirrhosa. Classification (NCBI taxonomy): domain Eukaryota; kingdom Metazoa; phylum Mollusca; class Cephalopoda; order Octopoda; family Eledonidae; genus Eledone; species Eledone cirrhosa. The sequence continues at coordinate 121,911,881 of OZ024741.1, read as the reverse complement.
TGAAGATAGAAAGATATGTAGATAATATATATATATATATATATATATATATATATATATATATATATATATATATATATATATATATATATATATATATATACATATATATATATACATATATATATATACATATATATATATATATATATATATATATATATATATATATATATATATATATATATATATATATATAAATATATATATATATATATATATATATATATATGTATATATATATATATATACACATACATATATATATATATATATATATATATATATATACATATATATACCTTTCATTTATATATATACATATATATATATATATATATGGAAAGAGATACATACATACGTTGTGTGCGTTGTCTAATGATGCGTATTTTATATACGGTATGTATACATAGGGTATAAAGTGGGAAAATAAAGAAATATATGAATGAAAAAAAGGCATAGCAATGTAAGATGTCTACTCTTGATAAAATGAAACATAGTCGGGCGCTATCGCCTTTTGTTTCGTTGACTCCTGAACTGACTAACATTAGGTGGTGAAATAGAGGTAATAATACAAAAACGAACAAATGGAGTATAAATAATTGTTTCTACTTTAGGCACAAGGCCAGCAATTACCCAGTGCATTACTGGTACTTTATTTTATCGACCCCGTAAGGATGAAAGGCAAAGTTAACCTCGGCGGGATTTGAACTCAGATCATAAAGGGACGTAATTATGCTGGAAAGCATGGCGTCCGACCCTCTACCGATACTGCCAATCCACCGCCATTAGTGGATTAATGACCATTATTAATGGCCATTATTTATGACCATTATTTATACTCCAAATGGAGTATAAATAATGGTCACTACATACATACGTTTTATCATACACTCATTGGAATCAATAATAAGAAAAATGTAAATATACTGGAATTAAAAACACAAGAAAGAAGTGTGTGAAAGCAAACGAAAAATATAAAAAGAAAGAATGAAAATGCCTTTGAGCGAATGAAATGTATTGAGAGAAAGAATGGCAAATTTGCTTTTGTTTTGTTTTTGCACATTCTAATTTTTCTGCATGACTTAGGTTAATAAAGTTTATTTATAGGAGCAACCAGTGCTGGAAAAGGCCAGTGCCTGAATATTTAGCGCCCTAGATTAGCCCTAAAATGTGCATTCCGTTCTTCTAGTTATGTATTCCATTCGTTTTAAAAGTAGAAGTTTAATTTACACACTAGCAATCTGAGAAGACTTAGTTTTCACTCATCCTGCTCTATGGAAATTACTCAGCCTGAATTTCCACTACACCGCCCACATTCACCCACGCTAAATCATATGGCAGGTCATAACCACATGTGACTCTATCCACGGTTTGTTTTGTTTTTCATAATTCTGCTATGCAGAAAAATGCTTGGTTATTTATTTATTGGCCGCAGGAAATTATTAGATATTTAATCTAATTATACAAATCTGTAGAAAACTGATCCTTTCAGATTCAGTAAGGCGCTTTTCTTAGGTCAGCGCTCTAAGCGGCTGCCTAGGTAGCCTTAATGATAGCGCCTTCTTCGTGCCTGCTTGTACTGTAAGTGCAAGGAGGACTTTCCAAGCCAAGCTTTGTAGGCCTCCTTTTTTTCTCGCCTGGCATCTTTGACATCTTGATTGAACGAAAGAGCCCTCTTACCATCTGGCGACCCACCAAGCCTCTTCCGCCTATAGCATTTAACAACTGAAGTAGAAACTGAACAATCTCCAATTCGTTTTAACATCCTAAGGGAATTCTCTGAATCTGGATGCAGTAGTATCTGCATAGCTGGTCTTGACTTCCTTGTCCACGGCCGGAACTACTAGCTAGATATAGTTGGAGTTTCCTCAACAAAGTTCCGTGGCTCTAGTACTGCAGATTTGGATGAAAGATGGAAACTCTAATATTCAGGTGTCATGCCACAAATGATTGCACAGGTGAGAATGAGGATACTCACAGGCCCCTAGCTGTCAGAATGTGTTATGTACTATATACCATTAGGAGGGAGGATTTGCCCCTTGAAAATTAAATCCTTCCTTGATGAAGTTACTGCACCGTTAGATGTAGTTAATCTGAGCCATATATCCTAATGAAAGACTTCAATGCGCATGTTGGCACTAAACACCTGACATGGAAAGGAGAGATTGCAAGGAACGGCGATCCCGATCTAAATACGAATGGAGAGTCCTTCTTAGACATCTGCTCTAGCAATGGACTCTCTATTATGAAAACTTTCTTCCAGCACAGAGACATCCATAAATATATATTGGTATTAGGGGAAGCAGGGACATAGATCAATAACTGATTTTGTTATTGTCTCTTATATATATATATTTATATATATATATATATATATTAAACGAATAAGTCTATATATCTCTACACGAGTATAGATACAAGTATAGATACATAGATACAGAGTGTCTAACTTATACAGAGTTTGGTTCTATGAAAGTGTTAATAAAATTAACAGATTCAGAGCCTAATAACATCAAATATGGGAAAAGCAAACAAGTTAAGAAAAAATCTTTACTTACTCACTTTATATACTTTATATATATTAAGAAAAACGATGAAGTTTCGTTTACATGTATTTAATTTTATATTGTTACGCGCGTTTCACAGAGGATTGGTTCATAGAAGTTATAGACCCGATTCTATTACCTATATATATATACGGTATCGGTGCCTTCAGAAAATATGAAATTTCAGCATGGAGCATTTTAATCGAAATAACAGAAGTAAGCTTTATTTCATAGTTATGTTGTTTTTTTTTTGTTTTCTTTTCTGTTCAAATTCTAGCTATCTGATGAGCTCATAGCTGTTGCAAAATGGTTATCACCGAAATATATATAACAGCAACTATGTATAAACGAAGTTAATTTTAACCTGTTGACTTACACTTCTTGTACATATATATATATATATATATATATATATATATATATATATGTGTGTGTGTGTGTGTGTGTGTGTGTGTGAAAAGAGTCAAGATCCCGATGATTGAGCTCCGGCCGTTTCGACAGCTAGATTCGAACTAGTTCGGATTTAACTGTCGAAACTGCCGGAGGTCAGCCGTCGGGTCCTGACTCTTTTCCTATTACCCACTCTACTACCCTAAATATTGAGTACTCTAGTGCGTTATGGTCTACCTGGTATCTTACCACACCTTCTTTGTTATATATATATATATATATATATATATATATAGAGAGAGAGAGAGAGAGAGAGAGAGAGAGAGAGAGAGAGAGAGAGAGAAGCTGCACTTAAGATATTTTATGTACAAAATGTGCAAGATACATAAACCGAAGTAAATTCGAGTTATAGATTGATTGTTTGGTTTAAAACAAAAGATAGGGGGAGGAGAAAGTGGTTGTTGACTCAATAAGTGGATTTCAGTGAATTGGCTCACAATCTACTACTACTGCTGCCGCTACTACTACTACTACTACTACTACTACTATTACTTCTATTGTTGCTGCTACTACTACTACTACTACTACTACTACTACTACTAATACTACTACTACTACTACTGATGCTCCTGCTACTACTACTACTACTAGTACTACTACTTCTACAACTACTACCGTTGCTGTCGTTTTAACAGCTGGCATGTAGCTGGGAGTGCAGTGGAGCAAAACTATTGCTACTGCTGTTGCTTCTGATACAACACAATCAAGAACTACTACTATTACTACTACTACTACTACTACTAATACTACTACTACTACTACTACTACTACTGCTGCTGCTGCTCTGCTGCTGCTGCTGCTGCTACTATTGCTGCTGCTGCTGCTGCTGCTGCTAGGACGACGATGACATCTATGTCTACTACTAAATTTACTGGTGTTGTTTAGCTATGATTCAGCAGATTTGGAATAAAACGAATTCCAGCCATGACCATCACGTCATTTTTTCCTTCCTTTTCTTTTCTCTGTATCTACGGTTACATTATTATCCAGTGTTTGTGTGTGTGGAAAACAAGCAGTCGCTCATGCATGCCAATCTCCTCTCTTCATAGCACCGACATTGTCCAATGGAAAGGGAGAAGACAATACAGCTTGGAACCATCTTTCTATCTGAGTGGGAAGAAGTAACATGAAATAAATTGTCTTGCTCAAGAACACATTGCGCTCTCCCGTGTTGTATTTGCTCTCATGGTCTTGCGAACGGTGGCTCAGAACTCTAACCATTAAACTATGCGCCGTCACACATACTTGACATAATGGCACTATATCCTCCTTCCCCATATTTCTTCTGATTGTTTGTGTCTTCCTGAACAGTTCCTAGGTTGCTATTATGCCTTCTGTGGTTTCTTCAAGTCCTGTAGAATAATCGGAACGAACAAAATGCTTTGCAGTGTTTAATCTATCTCTTGACATTCTGAATTCAATATTCCACTAAAGTCCACTTTGCCTTTCATCCTTCCGGGCTCGATATAATTGACTCCACACCTTAGATTGCTGGCTTTGTGTCTAATTTAGAAACAATTATTTTTATCATTATTGTTAGCACTGGACTTGTTGAATCGTTGAAATGGCAGACAAATTATTTTACGGTATTTATCACATACAGACATGGAACTGGTTAAAAAGAGGAGACCTTAAAAAAGCTACAGAAGGAATGGTAACACCATATTGACAAGGAGGAAGCTAGCTCACTGTGTAGGATCTGTGGAGAGAGAGAGGAGACTGTGGCTTACATTGTATCCGAGTGTAAACACCTAGCCCAGACTCACTATAAAGGCTGGCGACATGATGTGATAGGCAGGGTGATCGACTGGCATTTATGCAAACTAAACAATTTACTACAGTCTGAGAAGTGGTATAAGCATAAGCTAGAGTCGGTGATAGAAAACGATCAGGTGAAGGTGCTATGGGATTTTAGGATATGGACGGACAAGAAATTAGAACACAATAGGCTTGACCTGGTGGTTTGGGACAAGGAAAAAAGATCGTACCTGATTGTAGATGTAGCCTGCCCCTTTGACACGAGAGTGCAAGAAAAAGAGAGGGAGAAAATTAACCGATACCAGGATTTAAAGTGGGAGTTAAAAAGGATTTGAAACTGCCATTAAATCAAGGTCGTCCCGATTATCATAGGCGCACTAGGTACTATCTCAAAGAGTTTCCAAAGATGGTTAAAGAAGATTAGTTCAGCCCCGCCTTTTGGAAAACTTCAAAAGGCATGCTTGCTGGGAACAGCAAGAACACTCCGATACGTCCTGAATGTCTGAGGCTGCAGGTAGTGGCTTGATATTCATTTCAACAGTTAAATAACATCAATGACTGAGACTCAAAGAACAAAAATAATAATGATTTCTTTATTAGCAACAAAGGCTGACATCAAGAAAAACATTACAGACGGCACAGGACGGTACGATGTGGGTTTTGTGCGTGTAAAGATTTTTATTATTTATATAAGAAAAGAAAAAAAAAGACGTAGAAACATATATATAAACAATAAAAATGAAGATTGAAACAATAAAAAATTCCCCAATAGGGGGGAAACTTCCAAGGGTTACTCGTGGCGAAAACCACACAAAATACCACGGCCACCCTGACCACCAGGGCAAGCGCCCTCTCTCAAGTTTTCCATTTCTCAAACTACAGGCATATATTCAGAGCGGTCCCGTTCACTCGGACCATTCTCGCTACATTCACCCACCTTCCAACAAACTTGCTAGAAGGCAGCACTTGCCTCTCCAGCCTGATTTTCCTCTTCAAGTGAAACTTGAAAAAGTTAATTAGGGATTCGCCGAAGAGGAAAGTGTCTGTCTTTAACCCTTTCAACCTTGTCCACCACACAATCTCTTTCGCCATGGCTACCAGACAGATGAAAACTGCCTGCCCTTCCTCCTCGAAGGAAGACGGCGAGACCATCTGCACAATGGACTCAGTCGATAACCGGATCAGTCCTACACGCGACAGCAACTGTTCGACATAGCTCCACAAGTCAGCAATGCTCGGGCACTGAACGAGTGCGTGCACGACGGTTTCGTCGCTCTGCGTGCATCTCGGACAGGCTCGGATGACGGCACTTCCGTGCCTGTAGAGCTTATCTCGAACCGGCAACGCTCCCCGGTAGCACTTCCAGGCCAGGGAATTTTTGGAAGTTATCCATAGGTCCTGGACTGAAAGTTCTCCGGAAGAGAGCAAACAACTGATCTTCTCCGACGCCCAGGATCACTCCGAGAACTTCGTCGCTCTTCCCCTCCACTAGTCCTCTATAGAACGCCGAGGTGGATGTTCCAACGATACTGGTGCCCAGGTGGCATAGGGCGGTGAGTGCCTGGAGACATTCCAGTTTCCAAGCGTTATCCCTCGGTCTTTTCCTGATCCAGGACTGCAGCTCCGTCAAGGAGACGAGCTGTGGGAAAACGTGCCTGGCGAACGGCGACCACACCTGTTCACCATCAAGGAGGCACCAGAGATGTCGCAGCCTCAGCGCATGTTTGCGCATCATCAGCCATGGCATGCCCAGTCCTCCACGCAACGTGTGTTGCCAAGAGATGGATCGTCTGACCATGGGAGCGCGTCCCTTCTACAAAAAGCGGAAAAGGAGGCGCTCTATTTTGGTGAGAGTTGGGCCGGCGGTGAGGCAGTAGCAGATGACGAATGCGATGTACGCATTCGCCACCTCCGCCCGGCCTTTCAGGGACAGCTTCCTCTCGGCCCATTTCTAGGTGAGGGAGGTCACCTTGCTCGTCACCTCGTTCCAGTTTTTCTCCATCTGGAGGTCTGGTCCGAACCAGACCCCGAGCAATTTAACCGGCCCGTCCATCCAACGCCCCACGACGCTGTCGGACGGCCTGTACTTGCTTCTCCAGGTGCTGAGCTGCAAGCCCACCGATCTTTCCTGGTTGACACAAAGTATAACATTAAGGACAACACAGGACAAAACATGACGGTACAAATGGGCATTTATGCGTATAAAAAACAAAAACAGAGGATGTAACAAAAAAAGAAACAAGGAAAAATTATCCAATAGAGGGGAGACTTCGGAAGGTCACTCGTGGAGAAAGCCCATTAAAGAAGCCACGGTTACCCTGACCGTTAGGGAAAGTGCCCTCTTCCGGTTTTCCTCCTAATAGGCACACGTTCAGGGTTGGCCCATTCACACAGGCCATTCTTGCCTCTCTCACCCACCTTTCAACAAACTGCCTGGAAGGCAGCACTTCCCTCTCCACTCTGATTTTCCTTTTCAGGTGAAACCTGAAAAAGTTAAAGAGGACGTCACCGAAGAGGAAGGTACCCGTCTTCAACCCTTTCAGACGTGTCCACCATACGACCTCTTTTACCATGGCCGCCAAGCAGATAAAAACTGCCTGCCCTTCCCGGCTAAAGGTAGGCGGCGGGGAAATCCGGATGATGGACTCAGTTGATAGCCGGATCCGTCGTACACGCGACAGCAGGTGTTCGACATAAACCCACAATCAGCAATGCTCGGACACTGGGCGAGTACGTGGAGGACGGTTTCGTCGGCCTGCGCGCATCTCGGACAGGCCCGGCTGACGGCACTTCTATGCCTGTAGAATTTACCCCGAACTGGCAAAGCTCCTTGCTAGCACTGCCAGGACAGGGATTTCTGGAAGTTGTCGATGGGCCGCGGCCCAAAAGTTCTTCCGAAGAGATTGGCTAGTTGATTTTCGTCGACGCCTAGAGTTTCTCCAAAGACGTCGTCGCTCTTTCCCTCCACTAACACTCTATAGAACGCCAAGGTGGAGTTTCCACCAATTGCATTGCCCGACTGGTTGAGGGCTGTAAGCGCCTGATGACATTCCAGTCTCCAAGCGCTCCCTCTTGGTCTTCGCTTGACCCACGACTGCAGTTCCATTAAGGAGACGAGCTGGGGAAACACGCGTCTAGCAAACGGCGACCACACCTGATCACCGTCGAGGAAGAGGTGGAGACGCCATAACCTGAGCGCATGTCTGCGCATCATCAGCCACGGTATGCCTAGCCCTCCGCGTAGCGCGTGTTGACAGCAGATAGACCACCTCACTATCAGAGCGCGTCATTTCCACAAGAAGCGAAAGAGCAAACGTTCCAGCGCAGTCAGGGAAGGCTTAGACAAGGCACGCCGGTCAGGCGGTAGTAGATGACGGACGCGTTCTCCACCTCCACTCGACCTTTCATGGATAGCTTCCTCTCGGCCCATTTCTGGTCACCTCGCAGTTTTTGTCCGTCTGGAGGTCCGGACCGAACCAGACCCCTAGCAAATTAACCGGTCCCTCCGTCCAGCAGCCGACAACGCTGTTGGAGGTCATGGAGCTGCCTCTCCAGGTGCCGAGCTGCTGGTTGACCGACATTTCCTGGTTGATCATTGCTCCTGTCACCGCCTAATAATAATAATAATAATAAACAATAATAATAATAATAATAATAATTGTTTCTACTTTAAACACAAGGCCAGAAAATTACCCAGTGCATTACTGGTACTTTATTTTATAATAATAATAATAATAATAATAATGTTTTCTTTATTAACCACAAGGGTTTACATTAAGTAGACATTAAGGACAGTACAGGACAATACAGGACGGTACAAATGGGCATTTCTGCGTGTAAAAAAACAATGGATGTAATAAAATAACAAAGAAAAATTCCCCAATAGGGGGGAGACTTCCGAGGGACATTTGTGGAGAAAGCCCATTAAAAGACCACAGTGACCCTGACCACCAGGGCAAGTGCCCTCTCCCAGTTTTCCACCTTTAATTTACAGACACATACTCGGAGAAGGCCCATTCATTCGAGCCATACTTGCTTCTCTCACCCATCTTTCAACAAAATGCTGGGAAGAGAGCACTTCCCTCTCTATCCTGATTTTCCTTTTCAAATGAAATTTGAAAAAGTTAATCAGGGCATCACCGAAGAGGTAAGTGCTCGTCTTCAGCCCTTTCAAACGTGTCCACCATACTATCTCTTTCGCCATGGTCACCAGACAGATAAAAACTGCCTGCCCTTCCTGGCTAAAGGAACAGGGCGGGGCAATCTTTACGATGGACTCAGCTGATAGCTGGATCCGTCCTACACGTGACAGTAGGTGTTCGACATAAACCCACAAGTCAGCAATGCTCGGACACTGGACGAGTGCGTGCAGGACTGTTTCGTCGCCCTGTGCGCATCTCGGACATGCCCGACTGACGGCACCTCCATGCCTGTAGAGTTTATCCCGAACTGGCAAAGCTCCCCGGTAGCACTGCCAGGCCAGGGATTTCTGGAAGTTGTCCATAGGCCCCGGCCCGAAAGCCCTTCCGAAGAGATTGGCTAGTTGATTTTCGTCGACGCCTAGAGTTTCTCCAAGTACGTCGTCGCTCTTCCCCTCTACTAATCCCCTATAGAACGCCAAGGTGGAGTTTCCACCGATCACATTGCCCGATTGGTCGAGGGCTGTGAGCGCCTGAAGACATTCCAGTCTCCAAGCGCTCCCTCTCGGTCTTCGCTTGACCCAGGACTGCAGCTCCGTCAAGGAGACGAGCTGGGGAAAAACGTGTCTAGCAAACGGCTACCACACCTGATCACCGTCGAGCAAGAGGTGGAGATGTCGTAGCCTGAGCGCGTGTCTGCGCATCATCAGCCACGGCATGCCCAGCCCTCCACGTAGCGGGTGTTGACAGCAGATGGACCGCCTGACATCGGAGCGCGTCCCTTCCACAAGAAGCGAAAGAGCAAACGCTCCAGTGCAGTCAGGCGAGGCTTAGGACAAGGTACGACGGTCAGGCGGTAGTAGATGACGGACGCGATGTACGCGTTAGCCACCTCCGCTCGACCTTTCAGGGATAGCTTCCTCTCGGCCCATTTCTGGATGAGAGAAGCCACCCTGCTCGTCACCTCGTCCCAGTTTTTGTCCGTCTGGAGGTCTGGACCGAACCAGACCCCTAGCAATTTAACCGGTCCGTCCGTCCAGCGCCCGACGACGCTGTTGGACGGCATGGACCTGCCTCTCCAGGTGCCGAGCTGCAGGCCCACTGACTTTTCCTGGTTGATCATTGCTCCTGTCACCGCTTCGTATTCTCTTAGTGTAGTGCCGATCGCCTCGATGTGTTTGGCGTTCGACACCACTACGGTGACATCGTCCGCATATGCTGACACGGATCTTCCGCATCCTAGTTCGCGCGGGACCCCCCTCAACGTCTCCAGTTTGTACAGTAATGGCTCGAGAGTCAATACGTACAATAGGGACGAGAGGGGACATCCTTGGCGGACCGAGCGCATGATGTTGAACGGTTCCGAAAGGTGACCGTTCACTCTCACTACAGAGCAGATGTCGCTGTGCATGGCAGCAATCCAGCCTCTGAAGACGGGCCCAAAGCCAGCCGCCCTCAGGACTGCCGCTAGGTAACGATGGTCGACCCTATCGAAGGCTTTCGAATGATCTAAATAGATCAAAGACCCACCCGTGCCAGGTTCTCTAGCTACCCTCTCTACGATGTATCGCATGAGGTGGAGGTTGTCGTGGATGGATCTGTCGGGAATGGCGCATGTCTGTGCCTCTCCCACCAGACCACCAACGACAAGCGCCAACCTCTTTGCTAACACCTTGGCCAAAATCTTGAACTCTGTGTTTAGCAGAGTTAAGGGCCTAAAATTATCTATGTTATCCCCCTTGTTCGGATCCTTTCTCAGCAGCGCCACCGCTCCTCGGCTCACAGAGCTGAGAATTCTCCCGTTCTGTTGCCAGTTGCAGTAGACGTCCGCCAAGAGGCCTCCGAACAAGTCTGGCATTTGTACGTACAGTTCATAGGGCAGATCATCCAAACCAGGCGATTTACCCCTTGTGCAGCCAGTCATTGCCTCCCGTACTTCAGCGGTTGTTATCGGCTTTTCGCAACACTCCGCCTCAGTGGCCGAAAGCCGCGGCAGTCCGTCGAGGTAGATACTAAAGTCCATCCCTCGATCCGGTCCGCCACTGCCCCCGAACAGTTGAGCGAAGTGTCGCTGAAAAGCTTCACACATTTGCCCGGGATCGAGTAGCATGCGCCCGTCGTGGTCCACCAAAGACCGGATCGTGGCTTTATTGCTACAACGCGCCTCCGCCACTCGGGCCCATTGAACGGCTTTCGTCCCCTCTTGTCTGAGAGCACGCACCCTAGCTCTGACAACGCAGCCTTCGTGCTTTGCATTGAAGAATTGGTCAAGGGCCAATTTCGCCGCAAGTACGTCGGTCGCGATGCCTTTGCTAAGCGCCTCGTCTAATTTTCTAACTAATTCTCCCTCTGCTCTATTTTTCTCTATTGCTAAAGCCTTACTAAACCTAATGGACTCTATTCTAATTGCTCTTTTCATAGCAAACCACCACTTGTTGTTAACGATGGCCCCCGTCAACGCCCGCTTAACTAGTTCGCTAATCCGGTCTCTGTAGGTCTTGCGCGCTGGTAAGGACGCGTTTAGCTTCCAGTAGCCGGGTCCTCGTCTATGAAGACTATCTAAGTCAAGCACACAGATCACGAATTTGTGGTCCGTGTAGCTGACTATCTTGAATTGTGGACAGCCTATGCTATACCTATCTATTTCCCTACAAAATACTCTATCTAGATATGATCTGGATGACCCTATCCGATTTGTCCAAGTCCACATTGGTACATTCTGGAAATCCATTCGGTACCTGTCACACAATCCCAGCGTGCATCTAAGATCCCGTTCCAGTTGCCCACTAACACTAAAGAGCTGAACGTTCCAAGAAAGGTCTCCAGACGCCGGAAGAAATCAGGCCGCCCTGCTCCTGTCGGGGCATAGACGGCCACTAACCTGAAAGCTTGCCCGTCTCCGCTGGTCACTTCCAGCACCACCAACTTACCTTCTGGGTCCAGGAAGATGGCCCGTATGGCAAGATCCAAACCTCTCCGAAAAAGCACAGCAACTCCCCCCCCCCTACCCCCCCCCCCCCCGATCCCGGAGGGCTGGGAGATGCGTACACATCGTAGCCGCCGTTTTGGCTGTTTTGTTTTGTTTCTGTTTGTTGTGCGTTCGTTTCTGTTTCGCTTTTTGGTGTTGGTGATGGTGGTGTTGGGGTTAATGATGGTGATGGTGTTGGTGTTTGGGGTGATGGGGTTGTTGATGCTGGTATGGATGGTGGCATATCTGTCCTAACCTTTTTGTATGATAGTTTATTTGTTTCCCTCTGTATTTTGTTTTTGGAGGGGAAGGAAGAGAATTCTTTCTTTTTTGATTTCTTTTTTTTTCCTGATACCGTTTCCCACTCCTCGTCGTCACAATCTGTCTCCAGTTGTGATAGACCGGCGAGTGGAAAATCCTCCACAGGCGTTAGTTTTGGTTGTGGCGTGGTGGGTGGTGTAGGCGCTGGTGCTAGTTCTGGCGCGTTGGTTGGTGGTGGTGTTGGTTTTGCTACTGTTGCTGGGGTTGTTGCTGTTACAGTTGCTTCTGTTGCTGCTACAGTTGTTGCTGCCATCTCTGCTGCTGGTGGTGTTGATGGTTGTGTCACTGAGGTGGGTAGGAGAGGTGGCCTCAACCTTTTAGCCTAAGGGCAGAAAGCACTTAGGTGGGTTCCTTCCCCACAAACGACACACCTAGGCCTTCAGCCCTCGACAATTACGTTGAGGTGGCTGCCGTCAGTGAGGTCTATTACCTCTGGGATCTCCTCAATGCTTTTTTGGTCCGCTTGGATCAGGAGCTCCATCCCAGATCCGGACCAGTTCTCCTGCTTTTCTTTCGCTATTTCGATTATCTTGGTGTTGGCTTCGATGCTGGCGAGGACGGCAGCTATTAGCCAGGGAATTTCGATGGCCGGTGGAACGTGGGTGACCCTGATCTTTACGAGTCTCTGCCACAATAGCTTGGGACGAGTGTGAAGTCGTCACTTCTTAATGGGGCCATGGAGTGTTCTCTAGCCTCCTGTGGTGTTTCAAAGAACACGTCCACGGTTCCATACTTCTGCCCACGTCTGATGTGGGGTTTTTTTGCCCTCACATGTCCCAAAGCTTTTTGGATTTGGGACTCGGATGCCCGTTCCACTCGGCGCGATTTTATATTAATTGTTCGATAAGACACGGTGCATAGGCACCAATGCTCCATTTTATTAAGTGGGGAGGGGGGCTGACCCTGTACCCATCTTTCTTTACCATTTTTTTGGCTTCTTCTAATTCCTCCTGAGTTACCTGAAATGATTCGCACTGTTTTGCTACTCTGGCAAAACTCAGGGTGGTTTTCTTAATGTCATTGTTGCTGTTGTTGTTATCGTTATTTTTGTTGTTATTAATTTTAGTTTCAGTTGTGGTGGTGGTGGCGTCAGTGGTGTTCGTTGTGGAAGAGTTCATTTTGGTTGAATTCATTTCGATATCACGAGTTAATTTATATTTTTCTTTTGTTTCTGTTGTCGCGGTGGTGGGGGGGGGGGTTGTCGCGGTGGTGGTGGCGGCTTTAACACCTGCAGTCATTGGTAATGGCGGGAAATGAATGTCTGCCTGAGACAAATTTAAAATATTGCTACTGCTTAATTTTTTTTTAGTGTTGGCAAACGTAGTAATATTTACAATGGTGGTGTCGGTGTGAGGTCTTAGTTTGTGAGAAAGGAGTAACTCTGAGTCAGCCATGATGTTTCAAAGGAAAATATTTGTTTGATAATTATAAAAGTTTAAATTTCGGGCTCAAGGCCCCAATCTTTTTGGGTGTCCTTTTCAGATAACAATGTATGTACACTTATATACAGTTAACAATAAAATTTTCCATGAATTTTCCATGAACAACTGAAAATAACAAACCTTTGCGGAGCTCACGATGATACGATTTACTACGTAGGTCGCCAATAATAATAATAATAATAATAATAATAATAATAATATGTTCAAAAACAACCAAAGAAACTTCTACAGACAATAATATGTTCAAAAACAACCAAAGAAACTTCTACAGAAAAATTGGTAAGTCAACAATAACTGCTAAATCAATACCACCCAAGGAGGAAGTGCAAGAATTCTGGGAAAAGATCTGGGCGGAAGAAAAAGTTCATAACATACATGCCTCATGGATAGACAGACAAATGAAAGATGCAGCTCACCTTGAGGAACAAATATGGGAAAATATAACAGTTGAACAGTTGCGCTTAGCTCTAAGAAAAACCAACAAATGGAAATCCCCAGGAAAAGACAAAATACAAAACTTTTGGATAAATGCCTTCACAGAGTCTCATGAGCTGTTAGCCCAACTTTACAATGAAATAGTTAAGGAGCCAGAAAAGATACCATCATGGCTAGTTAACGGCATTACATTCCTGCTTCCGAAGAATGATGAGACAAACAATCCCAAAAATTACAGACCGATAACTTGCTTGACCACAATGTATAACATTTTAACATCAGTCCTAACTGAATACACATATGACCACCTGATAACAAATGACCTATTTCCCATTGAGCAGAAAGGGTGTAAACGAGGCTCATATGGCTGTAAGGATCAGCTTCTGGTTAACAAAATGATACTGGAAGATTGTCATAATAGACACAAAAATCTATCGATTGCTTGGATAGATTATAAAAAAGCATTCGATAGTTTGCCACACAGTTGGATTGAAAAATGTTTAGAGATTTTCAAAATATCCCCCGTTGTCAGGAGGTTTTTGTCATTCAGTATGAAGACATGGAAAACGACACTCCTTTTGAATAGTGAAACAAAATCACTGGAAGCTGGAGAAGTTAATATTAATTGTGGAATTTTTCAGGGTGACTCTTTATCACCACTTTTATTCTGCATCGCACTTATACCATTAAGTAAAATGCTCAATGAAACAAAACATGGATATAAAGTCTATGACAAAACCATTAATCACCTGTTCTACATGGATGACCTGAAACTATTTGCAAAAAATGATGAACAATTGCAAGGGCTATTATCCACTGTGAAGCAATTCAGTGATGACATTAAAATGGAGTTTGGACAGGATAAATGCGCCAAAGCAACGTTCACCAGAGGAAAGCTGCTGAAGAGTTCAGACATTAATCTTGATCGGGGGAACGTGATAAGAGAACTTGATCAAGAAAAAACTTACAAATATCTAGGTGTTTGTGAAGGAGATGGAATCAAGCACTCGACAATGAAGGAAAGGATAAGGAAGGAATGTTACCGCAGAGTAAGAGCAATCTTAAGAACGGAATTGAATGCAAGGAATAGGATCGATGCCATAAACACGCTTGCCATACCAGTAGTAACCTACAGTTACAATGTCATCAACTGGTCAAGCACAGAGATCCGTAGGCTCGATACAAAAATTCGAAAATTCTTAACCATGCACAGAATGCTTCACCCTAAGGCAGATATAGATAGAATATATCTCCCTAGGAAAGGAGGACGTGGGTTAATCCAGTTAGACATTGCGTTGAAAACTGCAACAATTGGATTATCTACATATCTAAGGGAATCACATGATTGGATGATCAAACTCGTTTTGAAACACGAAAGCATCAAAAGATCATATTCCATTACAAAAGATGCACAAAGATACAGTAATGGACTACAAATTTCAGAAGTCCCATTTACTGCTGAAATGGAAAACACAGAAAAAGCAAAGCAGGTAAAAGTAACTGAAAAGAAAGAACTGCTACAGAAACTGGCTAAGAAATGGCAAGAAAAGCCCCTGTATGGAAAATACCCAGAGCGAGCTAACAATCCTGATGTTGACAAAACTTTAACCCATCAGTGGTTGGCATCCTCTGGACTGAAATCGGAGACTGAAGGACTGATTATATCGGCACAAGATCAGTGTCTGCCAACAAAAAATTACCAAGCCAACATAATAAAAAATGGATGCAACGCATTATGCCGTGTATGCAAAAAACAACCAGAGACCATTGACCATATAATTTCAATGTGCAGTCCTATAGCTCCAACCGAATACCTAAACAGGCATGACAGAGCTGCACAATACATACATTGGATAATGTGTAAGCATTTTGACCTGCCCCATCAAAAGAATTGGTGGGAGCATCAACCACCTCCCATACTTGAAAAAGATCACATCTCAATCTTGTGGAACTTTAGCATCCAAACAGACCGAAAAATAGATGCAAATAGACCTGATATAATAATGAATGACTTTCAAAAGAGGGTATGCCTGCTAATTGATATGTCTGTTCCAATAGACAAGAATGTATCTATAAAAACATTTGAAAAATTGAGCAAGTATAAGGACCTGGAGATAGAAATTGGAAAAATGTGGAAATTGAGAACTAAAACAATACCAGTGGTTGTAGGCGCTCTGGGAATGATACCTAAGGGGTCTAATGATTACTTATCGCAAATCCCAGGAAACCCGCGTATAGGAGAAATACAAAAGATAGTACTAATGGGAACTGCCCATATACTAAGGAAGATTCTGTCAATATAAGTACATCACAAGTCTAAACACTAAAGATGCATGTGTGAATATGTATGTTCTTTCTTGAACATGGCGGACCTTGTTGTCTCTTGAGGTCACTGGTTGTGACTTGGTGATAACTCGTATGAACATAAAGCAAGATAAATGCAACTGTAATAATAATAATAATAATAATAATAATAAACAAGAAATTTATTTCATTTATTAATCCCTATTTATTTTGTTATAAGTATTTCGAAGACGTATGGTAGTTGTATAACAGCTGCCCTACATGAACTCTTCAGATATATATAGTTTTCAAAGATCAGACAGTCATCCCATCTATTTATACGATTATTCCAATTTGCTATGAATATCGCTTAATTACCATATCATTCATTATATAAATAATCGTAATAAATTATCATATTAATTACCTTATTACGCACCTGTTGGCACATACCTCATTAGTTAACAGTTTTGTTTGTAAGAAAAGATAAAAGTAATTTTATTATTGTGAACAAAATCACACAAATATTTCCTAGTTCATTTAATGCCTTTTATAAAAATGATGTATTTATTTATGGATCAATGTATATTTTGAAAAATATATGAGTGTACATATATATATATATATATATATATATATATATATATATATATATATATATATATATATATATATATAAACGGAAAAAAATGAAACGAAATTTCATTTCCCATTCTTAGTACGGCTGTTACTTAAATATAAGTATGTACACGTACATACATATATGTATACAGACGTACAGTAGTATGTATATATATATACATACATGCACACATATATATATGTACGTATGGATTCACCGAACATTTATTATAATGCTCGGTGTGTTTGTAAACAAACATCCCGTATTAAGCCGTAGTGTCTAGCAACCATCGTTGCTCGTTTGTTCAACACTGACAAAGGAACGCTGTACTAGTTTCAAGCTTATTAGCTATCGTCAGCAACGTATACCTTCCTGCCAGATTGTTGAACGTACCAAAATACAGGGATAAGAAAAGAGATAAATATAAAAATACAAAACAGTAAAGGAACAAAAAGCCCAGAACCCCCCCCCCCCAAAAAAAAAAAATATAAGACAAAGCAAAGCATAGATGCATCAGAGCACAAGCAGTGCAAAAAGAGGGTGTACAGGCAGATCAAGAGAGTTTGTTAACATGAATCTGTGAAAAGAATAGTTGGTTAGCAGTGGTGCAGCCTTACATTTATGATAGTCCATATGAGGGATGGTGTACTCCAATTATATCGCCTTGTAACAGGTCGATTCTCCTTATCATATCCGCACCCTACGAACCACATCGATATGTTCCAGTTCCGAACGTTAAGTGAAATAACACTATTTTTCCAAAACCTATACCCAGGGGATTTATCACCATAGGCGGTCTGGGATATACACCTAAAATCTACAATAAAAAATAAAAGAAAGTACGACGAGTTAAAGAGATGTATGGCACATATACAGCCGGCACAGATGTGAGGAAATTGAAAACATTTGGTCGCTCAATCCAACGTGTCAGGTGAAATTCACTGTATGCCCAAGTTGGCGTTCAACCAATGTATCGCACCGCATACAACTGTACCACAGTAAATACAAGTTGTGATGGCAATCCCGTTACATATAGAGAAAAAGTGTATACAGGAAACTCCGCTTCCAGAATTACATATGGCAGAATGAGCATATATTGTTATAATAATAGGCGGGTTTATTATAGTGAGTGCAAATTTCTGTAGAATATATAGATATATATAGAAGGGATAACTCACAACCAAACCTGTCAATGACAGCTATGTTATTTATATTTCCGCCACGTGGTTTTTTTGTACTTTATTTTTATACTTTATTATTATTATTTTTTTATTATTTTCTTATTGTTTCTGATCATGCTGAGTATTACCCTCACTCATCCCTTGCTACCCTCTCCCAATCTCTTTAGCATCTATTGCACCATTTAAGTGATACATTTTTGGTGTAATTTTTAAATTTTTTATTTTTAAACTTTTAAGACATTTTATGACATTATGTGCATCATATAATCTGTCTTTTTCCATATAGCGCTGGCCTCGGGACCCCATGCTGGTCATTTAACCTTGTTCTGGTGAAGCAGCTCGATGGAGCATGCAACTACTGATATACTCATGTTTATAGGCTCTGAGGATTCCTGGCATGGTGTATGGATGAAACACTGTTAGCTAATAAAAAAATGTATCTCTAAGCACTCTTTGGTTATTCCTATAACTATAACGGCTCTGTAGTATACTAGTTATCCTATATTGAGCTAAAACCACACTGTCATACCAAGGGCAATATATCTATATGTCTGGGCATATTGATATATTTGTCAACGAAATATATTTATATATATATATATATATATATATATATATATATATATATATATATATATATATATATATATATATATATATATATATATATACATATATATATATACATATATATATACATACATATATATATATATAAATATATATATATATATATATATATATATATATGTATGTATATATATATATATGTGTGTGTGTCTGTGTGTGTGTGTGTGTACCTGCGTGTGAGTGAGTTTGTGTGTACATGTATATATGTATATATACTAGAAAAGTACCCGTCTTCTACCTCTGTCGGCCGCCCTCACAACTTGAGGGCGGCCGACAGAAGTAGAAGCTGCTAAATAGTCGGTCGTCCTCTTGTCTCTGATTTTCAGCCCCATGGATTTTATCTGTTATATGCCTTTGTTATATTTTGAATTACCTGATGATGTCACCGGATTCATACTGAACCCGGTCATTGAAATGATCATAGTATAATAAACCTTTCAAGGATTTACACCAGTCCAGCCTCCTGTTATTTTATAATATATATATATATATATATATATAATAAATCATGTCCTTAGAATTATTAGATAAAATATATACCATTTCTTCTCCCAATTACCATAATTAACCATATAAAAATCAATTAGACCAGGCTATAAGAATAAAGGCTCCTAAAAATACGGACGAAACCATGGTAGAGATGTAATTACGGTATGTACACGTTTCTTCTAAGTTTAAATTTACACTTAATTGAGTATGGTTGACGGTATATTTAGTCAGTTTCTACATGCTGTTGAAATGTTGGATAAATACTCTATTGGGGTCACCGCGAAGAGGCCGCTTTCGGTTATTTATCAAATATTTCTTCATAGGAGCCTTTATTCTTATAGCCTGGTCTAATTGATTTTTTATATGGTTAATTATGCTAATTGGGAGAGGAAATTGTAATATTTTATCTAATAATTCTAAGGACATGATTTATGATATATTGCTCTGATTATTTAATTTATTAATTCTTCATTGAGCCACAACGTGACCGGTTGCCACATATATATCTATGACTTTATCTATATGTAAATCATTTTATATATATATATATATATATATATATATATATATATATATATATATATATATATATATATATATATATATATATATATATATATATATATATATATATATATATATATATATATATATATACTAACAGTAGGACCCGGCGTTGCACGGGGTAGGAAACGGAAAAATAGCAACACGCATATGCAAAGATTGAGGAATGTAGCTGTGTACTTTTTGAATTCCTTATTCTCAGGGCAAAATTGTTCATCTACTGGAAACATACAACACCAGCAGGCCGAATCCAGTAGTAGCAGTGTCAGTGGGCTGATTGCAGAAATCCTGTATGAGAAAGGATAAGTAAGTGTTGTGGGGCGTTGTATGTCGTAAGTCTGTTCACGAATTATGTCACGGATGGGGAACACACGTCAGTCTGAAGGAGCGACGTAGTCAATTGTGTGAAAACTAAGTAGGGATGTACGTTTAAGTAGGGATATTGAGATGACGAAATCAGCGTGGCATCGCAGCTGCAGCAGCAGGAGGTCATAGTGCAATTAGCACAAACACTGGGTGGCACTGCTTGCACTGCGTTTACACAGCAACAAAGGTGCAACAAAAGGGGTCACCGCGAAATTAGCACAACCGCTGTTCGGCGTACATGCGCAGGGTGTATTGTATTTTATCTGTATTGTATTTTATCTGATTAAAGCGGACCATCATTTGCCTTGGTGGCCCTTGAAATATGTATAATAAAATAAGTATGGTTTTATAAATATAGTTTCCATTTGTTAATATATTATATATTTACTCCAAAAACTGTTGAGTGCTTTATATCAGTTCTAAAAATATTTTGAAGCTTTTTGTATCTCAACAAATTAAATATAACCTCTGCATATATATATATATATATATATATATTGCAATCCCAATGCTGTAACCACTAAGCCATGCGCCTTCACACACACACACACACACACACACACACATATATATATATATATATATTTCCTTTTATCTGAATGGGTGTATGTGTGTTTATATGTATGTACACATGTCTTTTTCTATATTGCTATATATATATATATATATATATATATATATATATATATATATAGAGAGAGAGAGAGAGAGAGAGAGAGAGAGAGAGAGAGAGAGAGAGAGAGAGTGCTTAAAATTTATTTGTGACTAATCACGGTCTTTTTTTTTAAACCGCGATAATATTGCTTTTGCTGAACTCCTTATATTGTAGAGTTTTTTTCGGAATGTTTTTGACTATTGTTTCATGTAAACAGACATTCGTCTCATTCTGACGTCACCAGCCCTGTCTCAACATGTGCGTTTTTCTTCATAATTACGCATGATGTTGAACTACCCTGCTTTTAAATTCCCTTTTTGGCATATTATAAACAGTGGCACTTTGGTTATCGTCTCTTTGAGCTCTGCTGATGATCGACTCCAACCGTGACCATCCCCACTGAAAGTTTCGTGAAATAGTCTTTAAGACTATACAGAACATTTGTAGTTTTTCCAAATTGAAGGATGAGTATTTTAAACTTTATTTTATTCTGAGTTAAGGCTCTATTGATTTTTCCCTGGATTTCACCAAATTCTGTGGATGAATCTATATCCTGATTCTTTTTGAATTGAATTTGAATTATTTTCCCACATCTTACGTTAACTATTTTTCCATGTTGACGCTATAGTCACTTATATATTATGGAATACTGTTGGCTTCTTGCTACAATCATTTCTATACTTTTCATTTATAAATATATATATATAGCATAGCAATATAGAAAGAGACATGTGTACATACATATAAACACACATACACACATTCAGATAAAAGGAAATATATATATATATATATATATGTGTGTGTGTGTGTGTGTGTGTGTGTGTGTGTGTGTGTGTGTGTCAAGGCGCATGGCTTAGTGGTTACAGCATTGGGCTTGCAATCGAAAGGTTGTGAGTTCAATTCTCGGACCGGGTGATGTGTTGTTTCCTTGAGCAAGACACTTTATTTCACGTTGCTCCAGTTTACTCAGCTGTAGGTTTGAGTACCGGCCTGCCCGTCCAGCCAGTGGGATGGCGTTATCTTATAGCTAAAACAGCACGACGTGCTATGACCAGCGGCGTCGATTGGCGCCCGACAGACTGGTTGGTCAAGGTGATATATATATATATATATATATATATATATATATATATATATATATATATATATATATATATATATATATATATATATAAATACATACGTACATACAAACACATATATATATATATATATATATATATATATATATACGCAAACATACATGTGCATGGACAAACACATATACATACGCATATATATAGATGC
>OZ024741.1:121877239-121884739 GCA_964016885.1 Eledone cirrhosa | reverse complement strand
ACTTTTAAACGCATATTTAGCTACAGCACATTGGAATCGAAGCAATATGGCTGTAGGAAGATCTCCATATATACAAGCGTCTTTTCCACAAAACGGACAGTTCCAGAAATCGATGCATTTCCAATTTAATCTTTCTTGTTTGTCATGACATGCTGGAAGACCTGGCGCAGATTGGTTGATATTCGCATAATGCTCACTTAACATTCTCAATTTATGTTTCGATTTGCCGTTCTTTCGACCTATAAGTACACCAATATAATATATCCTTTGGGTTTTTTTTAAATGTTCTATTACTGGTTTCATTCACTAGACTGCAGACATGCTGGGGCACTGCTACCAGTCAGTCAACCATATCAATATCAGAACGTAGCTTACCGATAAATTAGAGGATGTAACATGAATAAACACACACAAACACAGCGGACGTAAAGACGATGATGATGATGATGATGATGATGATGATGATGATGATGATGATGATGATAGTGTATATATTTCAGTGAATTACTGGTGGTGGTAACAATATGAACACTCGATGCACAGGCAGATCGATACACAATAAAAAGCTAAATACATGTAAACGAAACTTCATCGATTTTCTTTATATCTAAACTATAATAAAGTAAGAAGCGCGGGACTGCGTACGGTTTATAATTTTCTTATCCCATTAGTAAAATAAGTTGGATTACTTTGAATAAATAACGAATGAATATTACATAATTTATCTACTAAATTTCGTGGCTGTTCATTAAATATATTCTATTATTTATTTAAAGATTCACTTCTTTAAAATGTTCAAATGTCAACATTTCCGGTTGGCGATCGCTTAAATAAACATTAATTTTCTGTCACTAATTTTCTCCTAATGCACTTTATATATAATATCGTCTTTTTTAATGTATCATGGATTATGTTACTGATTACATAAGACAGTGTAACACAGTCTTCGTTCAATTTCTGTGTATGTTGTCAATTACGATTTTATTTGACGTATCATATCTACATGTATATATACTTGCGTATAATATCAATATACACACTACACATGCTAGCAGAAAACCACCCGAGGGTGGTTTTTATGCTAGTATATATAATGAGTTACAACAGTGACATATAAAGTTACTTAAGGTTCATTGGGTTATGCACCTCAACTCATTCAGGCTTTTATTTAAAAAAAAGAACTTCATATCTATAAAAGGATGAATCAGTTGGGATGCATAACCAAACGAAAATTAAGTACCTGTATATGTCACTGTTGTAACTAATTATATATATATATATATATATATATATATATATATATATATATATATATATATATATATATATATATATATATATATATATATATATACATATATATATATATATGCGGGGTAACAAATAATAGTTATATGCAGTCCACTTAGGTGTACTCCGGGTAGTGGATGATATCAACGCTTGGCTAAGTTTGACTCAACAAGGCGTTTCCATAGTGATGCTGCGAGTACGCTGTAATTCCTATGTTGTAAACACTTGGAGTAATAATAAATCAGGAAAGAAGAGTGACACGGTTTGCTATACAAAAAAGGTTTTTAATCTCATTGCTGACAATTGTTTCTCTGAACTGGTAGGTCTAGAGATCGTTATCCGCTTATTTTCACGTTACTCGATCGCCAATACAAAATTATAACCAGTCAGTTCATCGGAGCTTGCGAGAAATTGTCAGCAATGAGATTAAAAACCTTTTTTGTATAGCAAACCGTGTCACTCTTCTTTCCTGATTTATATATATATATATATGTATGTATGTATGTATGTATGTATGTATGTATGTATGTATGTATGTATGTATGTATGTTATATATATATTTATATAGGAATGTAAAAAACAACAACAACGCCTACTTTACTTGGTGAGGAGGGTGATTTTGGACACCCTCCAGCACAAAAAACAAAACCTGACAAAGGGCGGAAGGACGCATAAGAGTTAACGGCCACCCCAAAATGTGTAAATATGTATATAAATGTGTATGTATGTATATATATATGCGTATATGTATATACACATGTGCATATGTATGTATATACGCGGGGACATAGAAATAATCGGGCTGCATGCCCCATCGCGCGGTTAAACCACTGGGAGTGAAGGACCCCTAGCCTTTATCAAGGCATTCTTCTAAGAGAAGGCAACTCAGGAAACTGGGATAACTCCGACATAAAACCTGCAGCTCAGTAGTTACCGATGATGTTGATCTTTTCTTCTTTTCGGGTTATAGCTACTGTCGCTCAGAGAGTGGGATTGGCTCAGTACACAGTCTTCCCTCACTTTAAAAAATTCTTCACGCACAGGTATTGCACGATAGCATTAATTGATAATTGTTAATAATTGTTTCTACTTTAGGCACAAGGCCAGCAATTACCCAGTGCATTACTGGTACTTTATTTTATCGACCCCGTAAGGATGAAAGGCAAAGTCAACCTCGGCGGGATTTGAACTCAGATCGTAAAGGGATGTAACTATGCTGGAAAGCATAATAATTGTTAATAATGTTATATCGTGCAATGTCCATACTGGATAACGAGGGGGCAGCCATCATATATATATATATATATATATATATATATATATATATATATATATATATATATATATATATATATATGTATATATATATATACACACACACATATATATATATACACACATACATGTATGTATACATATATATACACACACATATATATATACATATATATATATATATATCATATGTATAAACACACACACACACACACACATATATATATATATATATATATATATATATATATATATATACATATATATATATATATATATACATATATATATATATATGTGTGTATATATATATGTGTGTGTGTTTATACATAATATTTATATATTGTTATACTTTGGGAGAATCATGCTGCCAAAAAAAAAAACACACCCATCCGTCGGTTTTCACTTTAATTTATTATGTTTCCGTTTGTTTGATTGTTTCGATAACCGGAGGATTGTTTACATATTAGCAAAGCTCTTTCGTTACACAATCTGTAACCTTGTCAGTGACTAGGTTTTTATTTTGTGACTCTCCTTTGTTCTGTACTACAACATCCTGTTATCGAACCAACCAGCCGGAAACTTATAATAAATTGAAGTGAAAACAACAGGAGTATGTGTTTCTATTGGTAGCATGACCATCCAAAAACGAACTATATATATATATAAAGAGAGAGGGCTATATTGGTTTTCACGGATCTGTTCGGCTATTTATGAAGGTACCCGGAAAACCCCGTATCTCGGAATCCGTACTCCGATTTACGCAAAATTTGTTTTATTCCATTTTTATTCATATTTCAGGGACAATTTTGTTTCAAAGTATTTTACCATTATGCGCCGTTTTGGGTGTATTACATTACAGACAAGCACACAATCACAGAATTTTAGTAGTATACTAGACCACCCGTTACCCGTTGGGTCACGTTCACTTAAAAATATTTTTTTAAGTTTATGATTGCTTTAAAATAAGTTTAAAATAATTAAAATATACACAGACATTGATATAATGTAAAAGGAAATTGGAAGGCCCATGTAAATATGTGTGTGTATATTTATATATATATATACTCACACGCACACACACACACACAGACACACACACACACACACACACACACACACACACACACACACACACACACACACACACACACACACACACATATATATATATATATATATATATATATATATATATATATATATATATATATATATATACATATATATATATTTATATATACATATATGGCTAGATATAGAAACCCCAGAGTTACCTCCCCGCATGCATTAACTCCCCTTAGCCACACACACACTTCCGGTATTCAATGGCGTCTCTCGAAACGTAACACCCTCCTGTATCGAACTAAAGAACACCAGACTACGATCTCTAACTGGATTGTCGTGGATTATGTGAAAGGCATATAATCGAAATATACACTCCCTTGACCATGAAAATACCGAAGTACATGAATTACTTGACATCCCTGCGCTGTGCATCTCCAATACTTATAACACTTTTAATGCTTGCACTATCTTTAATGCTTATAATATTTCTCCACACACAGACTATATCAATCATATAAAGACTTTGCCACCAGATCTACCAACCTAACACTCTTATTTACCTACCTAAGTGCCTCTACCACACATATCTCTCTGCCACACTATATAAACAAGACGCACATGCGTGCCACACATATAACATTTGCACTATATAACCACTTATCTTCATGTTGTACTTTAACCTATATCTTTGATTTTTGATTGTACCTATTAATATAAATGTAATCTCGAAGTGTGTACTGCCACTCTAAATTCTGTAATGAATGTTGACCCACAATATTTGAATATGTATCAATGTTTGAATATGTATTGGTATGTCTCTCGGCTGAAAAGGAGGTCATATAACTGTCCATGCATTAATAAATTGCTCCGAAGAATCCAAACCTCGGTTTGGAGGAAACAGCTGTAAGCACAATAATGTTTTGAACAGTTCTTTGATTCTTATATTTCATATATATATACCTATACATATATATATATATATATATATATATATATATATATATATATATATATATATATATATATATATATATAACGAAGAAAATGTGGTAAGGAACCAGGTGGACCATAACGCACCAAAGTACTCAATACTTAGGGTAGTAGAGTGGGTAATAGGAACCAGTAAGACCCCGGAGCTCAGCCGTCGGGGTCTTACTGGTTCCTATATATATATATATATATATATATATATATATATATATAGAGAGAGAGAGAGAGAGAGAGAGAGAATAAGGAAAAGCGAAGTAGTTTCAGATGTTCAGGTCCTTTAATAATAATGCTGTGATATATATTTCAGTGACGACACTGGCCACACTGTTCTGTGTGCGAGTGTCGTGTCATCATCAGACAGCTTGTTACATAATAAGGTTATGTTTCCGAGGCAATCCAAATTGGATCGACATGGGAACGGATGAATTGCGTGTTTTGGAGTTTTTCATCCGCTCCCTTGTGAGTACCAATTCCCCCCCACCGGCCTGCGCAAACGCATGTCCGAAGGAAGTTGACCATTATCCACCGCAGATTTCAACGAAATTTGCTTAGTCAGTTCACCCTGTCAGCCAAAACAGTGGCCCACCAATGCCTGTACCATATTTTACTGCTACCCATCACGGCTGTGGCAGTCAGCCGAGAGCCAGAGGGGATGGGAGAGTGTTAGTTTTGACAGGTCATAATACTACCCCTCACTAAGCGTTGACGATACGACTGACCATCATCTTATAAGGGAAAATAAACTTATTCCAGTATCATGGTTTTACGTTGGAAGTTAAGAGTGGGAGTTGGAAATAAAAATTAAAATCCTAAATCAAATATCAGAAATTATAAATTAAACAATTAAGAAATTAACAATTAAAAATTAAAGAATTAAAAAAAAGAATTAAAAAAATTCTTTTCAGGTGATAATTCGGATTGAGGTGAGTAAAAATATAGACTGAAGTGAGTAAATAATATGGAGAGAGATGTTTAAGTAATATGTTCTGAGAGGGATTCTAGTTTCACAGTTACTCTATCCACATATTGAACGACAGTGCCGTACATTATAACTACAGGGCTCCAGGCATTAGTCAATCTGGTACACATTCCTAATTTCCATCACATGGAACAAAATCAAAGAAAAACAGACATAAAGTACACAAAAGAAAATAACAGAACCAATAGTGAATAAATGCAAAAACACAGAGTACATATATGCAAAATGATCAATATGATTGTCCATCTGTCCATGTATAGATTGAATTGAGGGGGCCTCTGTTCAAATGCGATTTGGTGCAGGAAAATAGTGGTTTATCCTATTATTTGTTTCCGCGTATTTATCCTGCCGAAAGTTACTATTATGTCCGTCCAGTGTAAGGGGTTTCCATCCCCATGGTAGAGGGAATTTCCGGGGTAGCTTATGGTTGGTTCCTCTCTTCTCCACCATATCGGTTACATCGTAAAGCGCTCAACTAATTGCCTCCGAAACATAACCTTATTATGTAACAAGCTGTCTGATGATGACACGACACTCGCACACAGAACAGTGTGGCCAGTGTCGTCACTGAAATATATATCACAGCATTATTATTAAAGGATTTGAACATCTGAAACTACTTCGTTTTTCCTTATTCGATATTTACTCCGTCACTCCTATGTGGAAAAAGTACGTTGAGTGCTTGAAATAAATTGCAGCAATATTTACCCTAATATATATATATATATATGTGTGTGTGTGGGTGTCTATGAGATATATACACTGGTCACAGACAGACACACACATATATTCACACGCACATAGATACCTTTCCTATTTAGCAGGAATTATTCGCTACTCTCTCATAGCCATAATCTCTTTCTCTCTATCTTTCTACCTCTTTGATTGTCGTTCTTTACGGAAGATGGAAACATTTGTTTCTTCAAAGTAAAAAATATTATTGTGAGAGGGAGAGAGAATTTAGTTGTCTAGAGAGAGTGAGTGTGATGTATGCAGAGGGTTATAGAGAAGGGTGAGATTTTAATAGCCTAGGTATGTAGTGGGATATATAAAGTAGGAGAGAATTTGTTGGTCTAGTGAAAGAAGCGTAATAGAGGGAGAGTGTGAGGTATGTAGTGGAATATAGAGAGGTGGGTAAAATTTGGTCGTCTAGTGAGAGAGAGGGTATTGTTAGAGAGTGTGAGGTATGTTTTGGGTTATAGAGAGGGATGAGAGTTTATTGGCCTAGTGAGAGAGGGCGAATTAAGAGATTGAAAGAGAGTGGGTTATGTAATGGAATATAGAGAGAAGGAGAGAATTTTGTGTTCTAGTGAGAGAGGGAAATTGTGAGAGAGTGAGGTATGTAGTGATATAGAGTGAGGGGGAGAGTTTGTATATATATATTTATATAGTTTGTATATATATATATATATATATATATATATATATATATATATATATATATATATATATATATATATATATATATATATTGTTATACTTGGGGAGGGTCATATTTGTGTAATATTTCCAGAATTAATAACAGAACACACTCACTGTTTGGTTGGTTTTCGCGTTTCGCTTCTGTGTCTTTTATATCGGTAATCTAATTTATTCGGTCCTCAATGTTGCCATTGACTGACCGACGGTCAAAAATAATACAGATACGATATAGACACAAACACATATATACAGTCTATCAAAGTTCTTTCGTTTCACATCTGTAACATCGTCAGTGGTGTTATTGTTTCCTCCCGTTACATTGTATGTCTACGCCATTTTTATTTAGTCTGTCTATATATTTATTTATTTGTTTGTTTGTTTATTTTATTTTGTCTTCTTTGCGCATGCATTTGCGTGTGTGTATAGTGTTTTGTTTGATGTGTGTTCGTGATTGGGTGACTGTGTATCGGTTAAT
>OZ024741.1:121797239-121872239 GCA_964016885.1 Eledone cirrhosa | reverse complement strand
ATGCATACATGCATACATACATACCTTTGCAATCCAAGAACAGGAAATTAACACGAAATACCTGATTCACAAAAGAGATAGGGATGCAGCTAAAACAACTAGATGCGATAACAAGTGCAGATTCTGCAGAATTAACATCGAAGATGTCACCCATGTCATCAGCAGCTGTCCAAAGATGTCACCTATGAGGCATAATATAGTGGACAAAACACTGTACAATGCAATCCGTAGAAAGGATAGCCCCGATAATAACACATTAAAACTACACCAATGTGGAAGACATCCATATACATAATATGAAAGATTACTGGTGGAATGTTCCAGTAACAACCCCAATAAAATGCAGGCATAACAGACCAGATATTATGATATGGGACATGGAAAAGAAAGCATGCACAGTAGTGGAAGTTAAGTGCCCAGCAGATGCTAATATAATATCAAAGATTAGCGAAAAAGAGAATATTTATGCAGAACTGATGAGAAATCTGTAGATACTCCATCCTGATTACACCTTAAGATTTATGCCTTTGATTATTGGGGCACTGGTGTATGTTAGTAACTGCCTCAATACAAATATTGAGAAGCTAGGCTTCACAAGAACAGAAAGAACACAACTAGTTAGGAAATTACAAGTACAATCCATGAACGGAACAGTAAAAATATGTAAAACATTAAAAAAATGTTGCATCTAATAACTGCATATACACATGTACAGATACAAAGCATATACACATGCACACATACAACTCAAAACATACACAGCCACACATACAATAACATCCATATCTACACATGCATGCATGCATGCAGGCATGCATACATAATCTACCTAGCTAATGTTGTGTAAATTCCAATAAGAGAGTATTGTGTCTATGTTAGAAACCGACTCTCTCTCTATTGGTAAAAATTTGTGAAATTAAAAAACCAGAAGAACATACATACATACATACATGGTGGCTGCCAACCCTTTTTCGAGTACGGCCACTACTTTATATCCATGTAGGAGAACCCCTACCTTTGCGCTGAACGAGTGAGATTTTTTAGTCCAGCCAGCGACTTGAAAACTCTGGTACAAACACTACACTTGTGACAATTATTGACACATAGTGCTGGGCCCATGGTACCATGTGACGACAAGTGCAGAGAGATCTCCAGATATAAAGCAATGCCTGTGCCGTGAAGCTTTTATAGTGAGCAAAGGCACTGCACAAAGCCAATCCCACTCTCTTAACCAAGATATTATTTACCAAAAAGAAGAACAAGTCAACATCATTGGATACCATCAGGGCTGCAGGTGTTATATCAGAGTTTTCCTTCTCCTAGAATTCTGCCTTGACAAAGGCTAAGAGGTCATCTCTCCCGGTGATTTTGGATGGCCATTGATTCTTAAGAGCTCCTTACATACATAGATATATGCATGTCTGTGTGAATGTGTTGCCCTATATGCACTCTCATACATGTATATCTGCATGATCATTTTTCTATCTACCATTCTACAGTGCATCATGTCCGTCGGAATGTCTCATTTAATCTTGCATCCAGAATAGTTATCTTTTTACATCAAAAACATTCTAATGGTGTATGGGAAAGAAAATATATATCTACCTTCACCATTGGAAAGCGATTGAATCATCTGTATTTTCTTGCTCTTTGTTTTTAAATATGGAAAGAAAAGATAAAGATAAATAAATACATATAGTGTAAACAACATAGCACGAAGCTGCTCTAAAATGTTATCTTTTATCTAACTCATACATTTTCATCTCTATTTATTTTGCAAACCCATTGAAAAATAAATAGAATCTTGTGGAACAAGCATAGACTCCAAATAAATGAAGTTAAACACAATTCAGCAGTAGGTTCCGATAGGATCCCTGGTTATGTCCTGAAGTTGTGCCGACACCAACTTGCATCTCCTCAAGCTAATTTGTAGAGGAACTCACTGCACGCTGGCTATATACCTGAAAAACTTTCTGTCCCAGTCTGTTGTCTCAGTTTTCCAAAAGGAAAACAAGTCCTTTGCAGTGAATTACTATCCAATCTCACTCATATCTCATATCATTAAGGTATTTGGAGTACTATCAAAGAGTACAATCAAGCCCAGCTAAATTCAGTAGTGGCGTTCCACAAAGCAGTTTTGGGTCCTCTTCTTTTTATTATCTATATAAATTACATTACTGTCATCATAAAGCACAGCAACATAAGAATCTTTGCAGATGATTCCGAGCTCTAGACGGTTGTCAATGGATTGGGTGACATGCCGTCAATTAGATCTACATGATGGTATCCAATGGGCAGAAAAGAACAAAATTCTGTTGAACGAGGATAAATTCGAATTAATCCACTTTGAAAAAGGAGATGCACTGAAACTCCCATATTCCCTTCCTTTAGGTGAAATTCTTGTGGCTTCAAACAACATCAGAGACATGGGAGAAATTGTTGCTAACAACTTAAGCTGGGCCACTCATATAGATAGCAAAGTTGACATGGCCCGCAGAATGTGTTCCAGGATTTTCATAACTTTCCAGTCGAGAGATATTCAAACCATATCCTTCTCTTCTCTACTTTTATCCGACCCCACTTGAATAATGTTGTCCACTGTGGGTACCCTATACGAAACAAAGTATTATGAAACTTGAAGCACCTGAAAGGTCAAATCACAAAACAAACAAGATAAATGATCCCTGGTTATGTCCTGAAGTTGTGCCGACACCAACTTGCATCTCCTCAAGCTATTTTGTAGAGGAACTCACTGCACGCTGGCTATATACCTGAAAACTTTCTGTCCCAGTCTGTTGACTCAGTTTTCAAAAAGGGAAACAAGTCCCTTGCAGTGAATTACCATCCAATCTCACTCACCTCCCTTATCTGTAAGGTATTTGAAAGGGTGGTGATATCACAAATAACTCACTTCCTTGAAAGCAACAATCTGCTGAACTCCGACCAATATGGGTGCCGTAATCCTACATCACTTTGATGGCATTTTAAGAGCTTTGGGAGAGGGTTCCAACACTGATGCCACCTACCTTGATTTCAGAAGACCTTTGACAGGGTTGAACACAACATACTACTGATAACACTATCCAACATTGGTCGCTCCGGAAAGTTACTGAAATGGATGAAGTGTTTCCTGACAAAGAGAGCCCAACATGTTGCAGTCGAAGGAATACAATGAAGCCCAGCCAAAATCAGTAGTGGCGTTCCACAAAGCACTGTGTTGGACCCACTTCTTTTCATTATTTATATAAATGACATTACTGACGTCATCAAGCGCAGCAATATAAGAATCTTTACAGATGATTCCAAGCTACAGATGGTTGTCAATGGATTGGGTGACAGGACATGCCTTCAATTAGATCCACATAATGGTATCCAAGGGACAGAAAAGAACAAAATGCTTCTGAGCGAGGATAAATTCGAATTAATCTACTTTGAAAAAGGGGGATGCACTGAAACACCCATACTCCTTTACTTCACGTGAAATTCTTGTGGCTTCCAACAACAACAGAGACATGGGAGAAATTGTTGCTAACAACTTAAGCTGGGCCACTCATATAGATAGCAAAGTTGACATGGCCCGCAGAATGTTTTCCAGGATTTTCATAACTTTCCAGTCGAGAGATATTCAAACCATATCCTTCTCTTCTCTACTTTTATCCGACCCCACCTTCGATAATGTTGTCCACGAAACAAAGTATTATGAAAGTTGAAGCACCTCAAAGGTCAAATCACAAACCAAACAAGATAAATGGCATGACAGGTCTTGACTTCTGGGGTCGACAAGAAAAGCTAAAACTCCAATTTCTCCAACACCGTAGTGAGCGCTACATGGTCTGCATGATGTGGAAAATATTCCATCAACATTGCCCAAATGATGTTGGCATAATCTTTAAAGTACACCTAAGGTTTGGGCGCCGTGCTATCCGCCCACAACAAAAGTCAAACTCGCATCTCATAACAACACTACGACACATTTATTTCACCTCAACCGGTCCAGCTCTCTTTAACATTACACCAAAACACATTAAAACAGAAACAGATCGCATAATATTGAAAACGTCTTTGGACATATTCCGCCAAGAAATCCCAGATAAACCACCTACACACGGATATGTCTCCGTAAACAATAATTATCTACTTGAGTGCGCCATGATGTCCTAATCTTGATTTAAAAGACTTCGCTAGGTCGGGCAATTAAGCTAGACATGGCCTGAGCTAATACTGGCCAAAACCTATCAAAGATATATATAATATTTAAATATATATAATGCACACACACACACACGCACATATATATCAGGATAGAACCAGTTTAAAACTACTTGGACCATCACTCAGCAAATTACTCCATATTTGGAGTAGTACAGTATGGGTATGTTATAAAGAGTGGGCACCCGATGAGTGAGCTCTTGCTGTTTCAATAACAGTTGGGTCCCGACTCTTTATAATATATATATATATATATATATATATATATATATATAGTAATAATATTAAATTTGAAGACTAAAATCCAAAGAGGGCTCGATAATGATAAATATATATCAAATATATAAGAACCGTAGAGCTTAAACTTTAATCTGTTATTTTAATAAATATATATATATATATATATATATATATATATATATATATATATATATATATATATATATATATACGAGTCAACAGTTTGACCAATGAGCCATGCTGTGTCCACATCAAAGGAAGAAGAAAATATAAGATGCAATTGTCTTCTTTTTAAGCCTATATGCTGGTTGACTGATTGGTCAGATATTTGATGACAAACTTGATATGATATAAAGACTGGAGGAAAGAGAGAGTAAAGGGGAAATCCAGAGAGAATATACATAAGGGTTGAAGAAAAAGTACACATACTTAGCGGGGTCAGAGAAAGAACGAGAGAGTTACAGAATTTTAATGATTACACTGTGTAACAAAAAAATCTTTTTCTCTGTTCTTGGCTTGTAATCACTTTTTTGTGTTGCTTAGGTCCCAAATAAAAAAAAAAGTGCTATTAAACAGTTAAAAGTTGGGTTTGTAAAAATTCTAAGCTATTCACTAGAATTATTTGTATGCTGGATTTTACGTTGTATGTAAGTTTAATTTGCTTATGTTAAATGATTTTTTATATATGTTCCAGGTTAAATTAAAATTATAAAATAAAGAGTAATACCTAAAGAAAATTATAAAAGTGCAATAAAGTATAAAATTGTTAAAAAGTGGATTAAAGAGATTTATTGATACTGGATTTTAGCACCCTGAATAAAGGGTAAGCTGTGTTTTAAGCATTCGTCTCCAGGATGAAGCAGTGTAACTTGGTCAAGGAGGAAGTGCAGGTAACAAGTCAGAGAAGTCGACACGAACCTTTCTCAGGCTTTTACACTCTTAGGGATGGCCTCTGCTTCTGCCATGATGTACCTGGAGTGTTTGACGTTATTGGGGTGCCCTTTGTGCTCAAGGAGTGGCGGCTATTTATAGACAGCTCCACCACAAGTTTGAAGGCTGTCCTCCTCCACAATGGAAACAAGTCCCCGACACTGCCCCTAACTCATTCAGTCTGCCTGAAGGAAGATTACTACAGTGTGAAAGTCCTCTTGGAAGCTCTGCAATTCAACCAGTACAATTGGGAAATCATTGGAGACTTCAAGATGGTGGCTTTCTTACTTGGATCCAAGGAAGCTTTATTAAATTCCAATGCTTCCTCTGCCTTTGTGATAGCAGAGCCACCTCTGACCACTACAAAAGAAAGAATTGGGAACACCGAACAGAATTTGGGACCCGGAACGTCATGTGGGAGCCACTGGCTGATCCCAGGATTGTGCTCATGCCGCCACTGCACATTAAGTTGGGGTTGAAGAAGTTTGTGAAGGCTCTCAACCAAGAATCAGCCGCTTTTAAGTACCTTCTTCAGTTCTCCCCCAAGTTATCTGAGGCCAAAATCAAAGGTGGAATTTTTGTTGGACCTCAGATAAAGAAGGTGTTTGAGTCTACCGAGTTCTCCAATAAGCTCAATATGATTGAGAGAACAGCATGGAACTGTTTCAAGGCAGTTGTTAAGGGCTTCCTTGGCAACTACAGAGCTGAAAACTACCAGCAACTGGTGCAGGATCTGATAAAGGCTTTTGGCGCCATGGGATGCAGGATGTCGCTTAAACTCCATATGCTGGACGCTCACCTTGAAAAATTCAAGGACAATATGGGCGCCTACTCAGAAGAACAAGGTGAACGATTCCACCAAGATGTGAAAGAGATAGAGCGAAGATACCAGGGCCACTACAATGAAAAATTGATGGGGACTATATCTGAGGGCTAGTGCGGGAATGCGACCTGGACTACAACCGCAAATCCAGGAAATCCAGTCATTTCTGACGTGTATAAGTTGCTTTATAAGTGTTATTTGGTTTTACTTGTTTGCTTTTGATAAGCTTGTGTAATAAAATAAATATATACTCTGTTGATTTAATTATATGAACTGATAAATTTTTTTTAATTGTGTTTTTTCTTGAAAAATATGAAAATTTCGAAATATCAAACTCCTGACCACAAACCCAAACTTCTGATTAAATAATAGTGCTTTTTATAATAATGGGATATAACAAACCATGAAATAACACTTAGAACCGGGGAACAAAAAATATGTTACACGGTGTATTTGTACATATATAAAATTAAGTATGTGTGTGTGTGTGTGTATGTGTGTCTGTGTATTACCTATAGGGGCCTACATCTTACGAGCGATTTTCATGAAACTGTACAGGCTCATAGATTAGTCATCGGGGAGTGTTTTCTATATATCAGCGTATCGTTATTACATTCCGGGGTCATTCTGCAGATAAAAATCGATAGGGTGACACCTTTTTTTGAGGTATCGAAAAATAAGATATTTGGCTCTAACCCCCACATTTTGCCACCGATTTCGTTCAAATTTTAAAGCAAAATAGAATATATCATTGCACATCCTGTAATGGCTTTATATTTTGCATTTATTGTTCAGGGACGGCGTGGCAGCCGCTTAAATATTCAAAAATACCACTTTTAGACTCAAATTTCCACTTTTTCGGCTCTAGCTCCCACATTAATCAACCTACTTTGTTCAAATTTTACACTACGCTAGATCTGATTATTTCACATCTTAAAGTGGCTTTACATTTTGGATTTGTTTATTCAGGAACAGCATGGCAGCCGCTTAAATATTCGAAAATACCACTTTTTCGCACAAATTTCCACCTTTTCGACTCTAGCTCCCACATTTTTCAACCGATTTCGTTCAAATTCGAAACTTCGGCTCCACCTCACACATAAATCAATTTATTTGGTTCAACTTTTATACTACGATAGAACCTTTCATTGCACATCTTATAGTAGATTTACACTTTGCATTTTTTGTTCAGGGACGGCGACCCTATCATAGCTCCCACATTTTTCAACCGATTTCGTTCAAATTCGAAACTTCGGCTCCACCTCCCACATAAATCAATGTATTTGGTTCAACTTTTATACTACGATAGAACCTATCATTGCACATCTTATAGATGGTCAAAGGCAAAACGATGGCCACTGACATCGTCTGAGCTTTTAGTTGTGTATTTGAGAATTCATCGGTTTCCAATCAAGTAGCGTGAGGAAATTTGGCTTAGTGTTAGAAGTCATTACCTCCCTCCCCCAGCATGCCCCTTCGTCAGTCACCTGCGTTTCTCAGTGATAGAGGTCATCACCAACCTCCTCCGCATGGCCTGTGTGTGGCCATAGATGAGTCATCGAGAAGCAGTCGCTAAGATCAACACCTTTTCATGAAAGCAGATATTATTTTACCTACCCAGGCAACGCTGGGTACTGCTGCTAGTTCACATATATAAAAAAGACCTCGTCTATACGACATATCAATGTTCTACTCGTAACGTTAGATATATTCAACGCTATTGCAATCATTATTGACAACATGGGCGGTGAATTGGCAGTATCGGTAGAGGGTCTGACGCCATGCTTTGACGCATAGAGTTTCGGCCCTTTCCATTCTGAGTTCAAATCCCGCCGAGGTTACCTTCGCCTTTCATCCTTACGGGGTCGATAAAATAAAGTACCAGTAATGTACTGGATAATTTGCTGGCCTTGTGCCAATAGTAGAAACAATTATTGACAACATGGCTCCACTAATATCTATATATATAAAACTGTGGTTGTCTGTCTGTCTATCGATTTTTGGCACACATCTCCTCTTAGAATCTCTCACGGAATTGCACCGAAATTGCTATACTTGTACATTGAGCCCTAGCGAAGACATCGGAAAAAAAATTTCAAATTGACCCACCCTATGTGAGGAAATCGAATATAATGTATCGATTTTTGAGCGTAAGTGATCAGTTATTTCCCTTTGTTCTGTTTACATTGAGCGTCTTACGTAAAAAATTACGCTGGCTTTAACAGTTGTCGAGCCAGCAAAATATTGACCTGCAAAATTCATCAGTTCGAACACTAAGCTTCCGTTTTTCTTCATTTCCATTTAAAAGCATTTTAAAACAATATTTTTACTTGAAAACAAGCCTATTTAAAGACTACGTAAAACAAGCAAATATTTCGTCGTTAGGCGTGCAGACAGATAGTCGTGCAGAGAGGTGATATACGCGTGCAGACAGACAGTCGTGCAGAGAGGTGATATAGGCGTGCAGACAGACAGTCGTGCAGAGAGGTGATATAGGCGTGCAGACAGACAGTCGTGCAGAGAGGTGATATAGGCGTGCAGACAGACATAACTGATAATTTGGTTACGCTAATGTTTTTCTCTGCGTTGCAGTGTTTACATTTTCGATCTTTGTTAATAAATAACCAGTGCAGTTTCTATCCCCAGCATCCTCTTTTGTTATAACATTCGGGTTATCGTTATGTTTTCTTAACTTCATAAGGCATATTGTTGGTTGAGGGAATATTAATCAAAAACACCACATGCAAGTCTGCACAGTAGACACTACAGTTTTTAAGCCAAGAAAGAAACTTAACATTGTAACTTTAACACAGCTACTGAGCGACCCTGAGCAACGCCGGGCTTTACTGCTAGTATTAAATAAAATAAGAACTTTATAAATGTTTTATTATAAAAAATGCAAGTGCCTTCTATGGTTATGAAAACGGTAAAGTTAGTGAAAGGCAAGGGATCTAGAAAAATGGGAGAGGAATGGGGGTGATGGGCTCTAGGCCTTGGGCGTGGCGGTATTGGGACTGCGCCTCGTGGACAAGACCGATAAAGCATTCCGGCAGAAAATAGCCAGCGATACTCGCTGGGGCTCCTACAGAACAAAAACAGTTTCAGAACAGTCTGGACTCTAAATCAGCTGCTTGATATTTTCACTTTAAATATTTTCACTATACACATATTGTTTGCATTTTATGTGAACCACGTGTTTAGTTTTTTTTAATTTGCTTACTTTGTTTCCATCTCTCATGCTGTTCACTTGTTTGAACCCATTTTCTAATTGTGTCTTTTTTACCAATTAATACAAAACTGTACATACAAAAGAATTTATGCTTACTTTCTCAGATACTCCATCCTCTGTGTCACTCATTGTACCAAGAAAGACCGTATTTGTATCGTGCGGACATGCAGAAGGATTGAAAATAAAATCAGATGTATCGGTAGATGAAATTGTTTGGCCTGCAATGAAGAAACTATATCGATATACAGTATATACATATATATGTGGGTGTGCGTGTGCGTATGACACACATACATACATACATATCTCTCTCTCTCTCTCTCTATATATATATATATATATATATATATATATATATATATATATATATATATATATATATATATATATATATATATATATATATATATATATATATATATATATATATATATATATATATATAGTAATTCATACTGTACAAACATACAACACGGCTGGACATAACATCAACAACAACAATTTACCGAACACAAGAAACAAAAACAATTTACCGAAGAAAAGCAACGAGAAATGTAAAGAAATTTGTTTTAGTAGTAGCTACAGAAGAAACTGAAATTATAAATCGCATTTTGCTTGGCGTTACGAACTTAATGATGATTTATATAATTGTTATAAAATGGCAAAAACAAAATCCTTCTGTTGGCTATATGAACAGAATTAAGCTATACGGGGACGAAATGCATCCAGAGCTAAATAATGTCCAAGCCAAACAATTACGCCAACAAGCGACGTTTGTTGAACGTAAAAATACGATAAATATTATTAATCGTAAGTCCCTCAGAACAAACATGGAATCAACACCACGTGCTACAGATCGCCATGCTACTAGACTTTCTAGCAGCCACGTCGAACAGTCCCTTGAAACAAATATGCCACGAAAAAATTTGACACCATGTGTACCATCTGTGCCTGCCTCGACTTTTGTGGAAAATACTATTGATAATAATAATCAAAAGTATAAATAATTGAAATTTTCCCCCATCGAAATCTTCCAGAGAGAAATTAATTAATGTATAAACATTTTTTCTCGCTGAACGTCATAAAACAACAATACTAAATAAAATATAACCAAATAATGAAATCTTACGTGATTTTGACGAAATGGGGTATGAATATTTACGACGAATTAAAACCCTCATATTTTGGCCAATCAACGCCTGTTTATATGCCCTAGCAACGACATTGAAGCGTTATCTTGGTGATAGCAGAGATATTAAGAAGAACAAAACACCACCAAAACACCACCATATATAACTAAAATAGAAAAAATTGCTGACCTACGAAAAACCATAAGATATGTGACAATGCTCGTTAGATGCAAACAAACACAAAAAACCTCACTCCTCCCCAACAAAGAGTGAAAAATAAAATAGAGACGATGTTTGGTAATAGTAGAACCAGAACTCTTCAATATAAGCTGATCACCCTCAAACAAGAATTGAGGGCTGTCAGCGAGAAACGTCGATACCTAAAAAGGGTAGATGAAAGAAAAGTTCTTAATAAAAGATTCAGACGAAACCAAACATCAGGCTATAGAGGTATGAAGAGCAAAGTAATAAATGTTACTGAGGCCCGATCCCAGAAAGAGATAGATTTCTTCTGGAGAAAAATATGGGGTGAAAAGTAGAATTTCAACCAAGACGAAGTGTGGCTAAAAGAAATCCAAAAGAACTATTGCCCCTACACTACAACAAAACATACGAAATAAATGAGGACACCCTTGAGACTGTGATAGGAAAACTCCAAAATAAGAAAACACCAGGAAGAGACTTGATTGTCGGCTACTGCTACAAAAAACTGATATTGTATCGGATATATCTTATCGACCTCTACCAACAAGCTCTCAAGGGAGACAGATATACTAGAATGGTTGACATTAGCACAAACAATACAGGATCCAAGAAGAAAGACACTCACTTGGCCACAAACTACCGACCCATTGCATGCCAGAACCTGATGTATAAGATGTATACAACCTGCCTGAATATATTTCTCCAAGATCACTGGAAATAATATCATCATCACAGATGAACAAACAGCTGGAAAGAATGGTGTTGCGGAGGGGGGTGCGTGCTTAACAACTCCTAATTAACAAAACAGTGATGTCGGAGGTGCGACAACTTAGGAGGAATATGGCTACAGTCTGGCTGGACTATAGAAAAGCATTTAATTCTGTTCCACACTCTTGGATAGTAGAGGCCCTCCGACCTGCTAAAGTCCCCTATATTATTATCAGAGCCATAGAGAAGCTGTTTTTAATTTTAGGATAGTAGCCAATGAAGAAGGAGGACTCTATTTTAACTGATAAAATAGAACATCATAGGGGTATATTTCAAGGAGACAGTCTCTCTCTGTCATACTATTTATCCTGTCATTAAACCCTTTCTGCTCAAGAAATGCAAAGGATACATCATCGGCTCACAGGAGGACAGAAATACGAACTTAACTTGTGGATGACCTGAAACTCTATGCCAAGAGCATAAATGGGATAAAAAAGAGTCTTGACCTGGTTACAACATTCTCAAAGGATATAGGAATGGAGTTTGGCCAAGATAAATGTTCATATATGATGTAAAACGAGCAAAAACTACAACCCAATCTAACACCATTTTTATCAATGGCCTAACTGTTTCACCGATGTCTGACGAGGACTGCTACAGATACCTGGCGATGGAGGAGAATATATCCTATAATGGTATTTGTAATAAGGAATGCGTAACCAGGGAATATTACACCCGATTAAGAAATATATGGCCATAGGAACTCTCTGCGCACAATAAAACAGTGGCTCACAATGTGTTTGCTGCGCCTGTCCTAACACCAACGTTTGGAATACTCGATTGGACGATAGACAAAATGCGAGCAATTGATGTTAAATCTCGAAAAATTCTAAACTACACCGGAAGCTTCCACATCAACAGTGTCATGGACCGCTTCTACTTGAAACGCAAGCAGGGAGGCAGAGGCTTAACATCAGTACAGACAGCATTTGAATGTCGCATTATATCCCTCCGACAACATTTACGTAGGAGCCCATCTATTGAGCAAGTCTATCTCAATGAGACAGATAAGATTGTGAGAGTTAGAAGGAACTTCTTGAAAGGTACTCCATGTATGATAATCAAAATCTCACACCCAGGGAAATTGCCCAGCAGTACCGCATGCTTATCAGCAAAATGTCATGTATGGATATGTTGCCAGGAAGCTCCAGAATGAGAATAATATAGATAAGTAAAGTAGACCAACAACCGCTATATTGGCTCCAACTATGAAGGTTATGCTTTTGCAATCCAACAGAAAATTAACACGAAATACCTGATTCACAAAAGAGATAGGGATGCAGACAAAACACCTAGATGCGAGAACAAATGCAGGCACTACAGAATTATAATTGAAGTGGTCACCCATGTCATAAGCAGCTGTCCAAAGATGCCATCACGGTACTATCTGCCTATGAGGCATGATGTAGTGGTCAAAACATTGTACAATGCAATCCGTATTAAAGATAACCCCGACAATAAACATTAAAAGCTACAGCAATGTGGAAGACATATACATACATAATATGAAAGAGTACTGCTGGAATGTTCCAGTAAAAAACAAAACAATAAAAGGCA
Source organism: Eledone cirrhosa (assembly GCA_964016885.1). Classification (NCBI taxonomy): domain Eukaryota; kingdom Metazoa; phylum Mollusca; class Cephalopoda; order Octopoda; family Eledonidae; genus Eledone; species Eledone cirrhosa. The sequence continues at coordinate 121,859,149 of OZ024741.1, read as the reverse complement.
GGCATAACAGACCAGATATAATATGGGACAGGGAAAAGATGGTCTGCAGAATAGTGGAAGTTAGCTGCCCAGCAGATGCCAATATAATATTAAAAATGAGCGAAAAGGAGAATATCTATGCAGAACTAATGCGAAATCTGCAGATAGTCCACACTGACTATACCTTCAGATTTATACCTGTGATTATTGGGGCACTGGGAAATGTTAGTAACTGCTTCAGTACAAATCTTGAGAAGTTAGGCTTCACAGAAACAGAAAGAAAACGGCTTGTTATGAAATTATAATCCATTAATGGAACAGTAAATATATGTAAAACATTCCAAATGTTCTGCATCTAATAACTGCATATACACTTGTACAGATACAAAGCATATGCACATGCAACTCAAAACATCCACATCCACACATACAATAACATCCATACCTGCACACACATGCATGTAGACATGCATACATATCTACATACATACATGATGAAGGCTGCCCCCTCGTTATCGAGTATGGCCATTGCACGATATACCATTATTAATAATTATTAATTAATTCTATCGTGCAATGCTATGCGTGAAGATATTTTTTAAAGTGAGGAAAAACTGTGCACATACATACATACATGCATACATACATACATACATACATACATACATACATACATACATACATACATACATGATGGCTGCCCCTTCGTTATCAAGTATGGCCATTGCACGTTATACCATTATTAATAATTCTTAATTAATTCTATCGTGCAATGCCTGTGCGTGAAGATATTTTTTAAAGTGAGGAAAGACTGTGCACTGAGCCAATCCCACTCCCTGGGCGACAGTAGCTATAACCCGAAAAGAAGAAAAGATCAACATCATCGATAACTACTGAGCCGCAGGTTTTATATCGGAGTTATCCCAGTTTCCTGAGTTGCCTTCTCCTAGGAGAATGCCCTGACAAAGGCTAGGGCTCCTTCACTCCCAGTGGGTTAACCGTGCGATCGGGTGTCCAGCCCGACTTTTTCTATGTCCCCGCGCATATACATACACATGCACCCATGTATATATACATATACATACACATGTACATGTGTATATACATATTTACACACTTTTGGATGGCCGTTGACTCTTATGAGTTCTTCCGCCCTTTCTCAAGTAAACTTGGTGGGGTTGCCGGTTTAGTCGCCGACGACCCAACCGTTGTACTGGGTTACATGTTACCAGTAGCACTCAAGAGTGACCCGACATACATGATGGCTGCCCCCTCGTTATCGAGTATGGCCATTGCACGATATACCATTATTAATAATTAATTAATTAATTCTATCATGCAATGCCTGTGCGTGAAGATATTTTTTAAAGTGAGGTAAAACTGTGCACATACATACATACATACATACATACATACATACATACATACATACATACATACATGGTGGCTGCCAACTCGTTTTCGAGTACGGCCACTACTTTATATCCATGTAGGAGAACCCCTACCTAAATGCTAAGGGGTCATCTCTCCCGGTGATTTTGGATGGCCATTGACTCTTAAGAGCTCCTTTGTCCTTTGACAGGTTTTTTTTTTAGTCCTGCAGGATATCCAAAGTCACCCTCCTCACCAAGAAACCTTGGTGGGGTTGCCAGTTTAGTCGCCAACGACCCGACCATGAGACAGGTTGTACTGGGATACATGTTACCAGTAGCACCAACTGGTGACCTGACATATACATACATACATACATACATACATACATACATACATACATACATACATACATACATACATACATACATACATACATACATACATACATACCAGAGAGAAATTAATTCATGTATGAATATCTCTCTTGCTGAACGTATTAAAACGACAATATTAAAAAAAAAAAACAAATAATGAAACATTACGTGTTATTGACGAAATAGGGGATGAATATTTACGACGGATAAAAACCCCAACATTTTGGCAAATCAACGCCTGTTTATATGCCTTAGAAACGACAGTGAAGCATTATCTTGGTGATAGCAGAGATATTAAGAAGAACAAAACACCACCAAAAATACCATCATATATAACTAAAATAGAAAAAAGATTGCTGACCTACGAAAAACCATAGGATATGTGACAATGCTCCTTAGATGCAAACAAACACAAAAAACCTCACTCCTCACCAACAAACAGGGAAAAATAAAATAGAGACGATGTTTGGTAACAGTAGAACCAGAACTCTTCAATATAAGCTGATCACCCTCAAACAAGAATTGAGAGCTTTTAGCGAAAAACGCCGATACCTGAAGAAGGTAGATGAGAGAAAAGTGCTCAATAAAAGATTCAGACGAAACCAAACATCAGTCTATAGAGATATGAAGGGCAAAATAATAAGTGTCGCTGAGGCCCCATCCCAGAAAGACATAGATTCCTTTTGGAGCAAAATATGGGGTGAAAAGAAGAATTTCAACCAAGATGCAGTGTGGCTAAAAGAAATCCGAAAGAACTATTGCTCCTACACTACAATAAAAATATACGAAATAAGTGAGGGTACCCTTGAGACTGTGATAGAAAAACTCCAAGATAAGAAAACACCTGGAAGAGACATGGTACTGGTACAAGAAACTAATATTCTATCGGAGGTATCTTACTGACCTCTACCGACAAGTTCTTAAGGGAGATACGCTTATACCAGAATGGTTGACATTTTCACAACCAATACAGGATCCAAGAAGACAACCCAATCTAGCAACATTGTCATCAATGGCCTAACTGTTTCACCGATATCTGATGAGGACTGCTACAGATACCTGGGGATAGATGAGAACATATCCTATAATGGTATTTGTAATAAGGAACGCGTAACCAGGGAATACTACACCCGATTAAGAAAGATTTTCTCATCGGAACTCTCTGCGCAAAACAAAACAGTGGTTCACAATGTGTTTGCTGCGCCTGTCCTAACACCAACGTTTGGAATACTAAATTGGACGATAGACGAAATCCGAGCAATTGATGTTAGAACTCGAAAAATACTAAAAAACACCGGAAACTTCCACATCAACAGTGACATAGATCGCCTTTACTTGAAACGTAAGCAGGGAGGCAGAGGCCTAACATCAGTCCAGCCAGCATTTGAATGTCGCATCATATCCCTCCGACAACATTTACGAACCTCAAAGCGTAAGAGTCCGTCTCTCGAGCAAGTCTTTCTGCATGAAACAGATGAGATCATGGAAGTTGGGAAGGAACTCCTCGAGAGATATTCCGTGTGATAATCAAAAACTAACACCCAGCGATTCGCAGTGATTCCATGGATGTAAAACTGCATGCTTTTTCAGCAAAAAATCATGCATGGATATGTTGCCAGGAGGCTCCAGAGTGAGAGTAATATAGATAAGGAAAGTAGCCTATCTTGGACCAGCAACCGCTATATTGGCTCCCACTCTGAAGGATACGTTTTGCAATCCAAGAACAGGAAATCAACACGAAATACCTTATTCACAAAACAGATAGCGATCCAGGCAAAACACCTAGATGTGATAAATGCAGACTCTACAGAATTAACATCAAAGATGTCACCCATGTCATAAGCAGCTGTCCAAAGATATCATCGCGGTACTATCTACCTATGAGGCATGATGTAGTGGCCAAAACACTGTACAATGCAATCCGTAGAAAAGATAGCCCCGATATTAAACACATTAAAAGCTACAGCAATGTGGAAGACATACATATACATAATATGAAAGAGAACTGGTGGAATGTTCCAGTAAAAACCCCAATAAAATGCAGGCATAACAGACCAGATATTATTATATGGAACAGGTAAAAGAAGGCATGCTCAGTAGTGGAAGTTAGCTGCTCAACAGATGCCAATATAATATCAAAGATTAGTGAAAAGGAGAATATTTATGCAGAACTGATGAGAAATCTGCAGATACTCCACCCTGATTATACCTTCAGATTTATGCCTGTGATTATTGGGGCACTGGGATATGTTAGTAACTGCCTCAATACAAATCTTGAGAAGCTAGGCTTCACAGGAACAGAAATAATACAACTAGTTAGGAAATTACAAGTACAATCCATTAATGGAACAGTAAAAATATGAAAAACATTCCAAATATTTTGCATCTAATAACTGCAATATACACATGTACAGATACAAAGCATATACACGTGCACACATGTAACTAAAAACATACACAGCCACACATACAATAACATCCATATCTACACACGCATACATACAAAAATGCATACATAACTACCTAGTTAATGTTGTGTAAATTCCAATGAGAAAGTCTCGTAACTATGTTAGAAACTGACTCTCTCTCTATTGGTAAAAATTTGTGAAATTATAAAATCAGAATATACATACATACATACATACATACATACATACATACATACATACATACATACATACATACATACATACATACATACATACATGGTGGCTGCCAACTCGTTTTCGAGTACGGCCACTACTTTATATCCATGTAGGAGAACCCCTACCAATGGGCTGAACGAGTGTGACTTTTTAGTCCAGCCAGCGACTTGAAAACTCTGGTACAAACACTACACTTGTGACAATTATTGACACATAGTGCTGGGCCCATGGTACCATGTGACGACAAGTGCAGAGAGTTCTCCAGATATAAAGCAATGCCTGTGCCGTGAAGCTTTTATAGTGAGCAAAGGCACTGCACAAAGCCAGTCCCACTCTCTTAACCAAGATGATATTTACCAAAAAGAAGAACAAGTCAACATCATTGGATACCATCAGGGTTGCAGGTGTTATATCAGAGTTTTCCTTCTCCTAGAATCTGCCTTGACAAAGGCTAAGGGGTCATCTCTCCCGGTGATTTTGGATGGCCATTGACTCTTAAGAGCTCCTCTGCCCTTTGATACATACATACATACATACATACATACATACATACATACATACATACATACATACATACATACATACATACACAGAGCAAGCGGGTGGAAAGATGGAGGTGTGGAGTTGCATAGATCACCTACTAACTAATAAAATGATTCAAGAAAAAACAACAAAGAATCGCAGAACATGACTGTGGTGTGGCTGGACTATCAAAAAGCATTTGATAGTGTACCTCATGGGTGGATTGTTAAGGCTTTACAGTTAGCCAAAGTCCCACAACCACTGGTAGCTGCTGTTGAACGTCTGACCAAGAACTGGTACACCAATTTGATCCTTAGAGGTGAGAAGGAGCAAGTTGAAGGGCATCTTTCAGGGTGATAGCTTGTCAGTGCTACTCTTCGTTCTCTCACTAAATCCATCTTACCTACCCAGGAAGCAACATCTTCAACAGAGGAAAAATCTTGGCAACCATCTTGCTCAGGTTTATTAGAATGAAGAAAAAAATATCATTAGGATAGCCACTGATCTGGAGGAGAGATATGGAATAAAGCCTGATATAAATCTCTCACCCAGAGAAATCGGAAGATCCTATTCAATGTTCAAACAAGAAGAAACAATTGACCAATTTACAGAAAAAGTTGTGCATGGATACTTGAGACGTAAAACAGAGACCATAGAGGGGATAAACCACTCAAAAAGCCTGGCATGGAGTTCCGACAAGTTTATGACATCACACCTTGAGGGATATCTCTATGCAATACAGGAACAAGAACTCCCTAGCAAATATTTGCTGCACAAAAGAGGAGGCCCATCAGCTGACAATAAATGCAGGCTATGTAAAACAAAGATCGAAGATGTAAGCCACATTGTTGCCAGCTGCGAAAGAATGTCATCTCGCTACTACCTCCCATGAGACACGATGGGATAGCTAGAACCATCTGGAAGGCACTTCGGAAAACAAAATTAAAAACAAACGAGGAAGAATATATTGAGACAGATGGCACTAAGGAATACTGGTGGAACCTGAAAATAAAAACTGCCACCAAATTAAAGCACAACCGGCCTGATATTGTTGCTTTGGACCACACATTGAAAACGTGTTCTGTTATGGAGATCAGCTGCCTACTTGATGTAAACGTTGTCAGAAAAATACAGGAGAAGGAGGACATCTACGGACCATTGATGAGGAGTTTACAAATCCAGTATCCAAGATACACCTTTAGCTTCATACCCATCATTATTGGAGCTACGGGTTATATACCAACCCGCTTGGACCAATGTATAACTGAACTTTGATTTGCGGACAAAGAGCGCAGCTCACTAATTCATAGTCTACAAATGGCTGCGATAGCTGGTACCTTCAAAATTTGCAAAACATTATTGCCATTCAAGGGATGACAATTTCTTTTCTTTTACAACCTTGCCACCAGGAAGGTGGCCGGTCAAAAATATACTCGAAATTAAGAGAAAGAGAGAACATACATACATATATGCATGTCTGTGTGAATGTGTTGCCCTATATGTACTCTCATACATGTATATCTGCATGATCATTTTTCTATCTACCATTCTACAGTGCATCATGTCCGTCGGAATGTCTCATTTAATCTTGCATCCAGAATAGTTATCTTTTTACATCAAAAAACATTCTAATGGTGTATGGGAAAGAAAATATATTTCTACCTTCAAAATTGGTGACCGATCGAGCCATCTGAATTTGCTTGCTCTTTGTTTTTAAATATGGAAAGAAAAGATAAAGATAAATAAATACATATAGTGTAAACAACATAGCACGAAGCTGCTCTAAAATGTTATCTTTTATCTAACTCATACATTTTCATCTCTATTTATTTTGCAAACCCATTGAGAAATAAAGAGAATCTTGTGGAAATAGCATAGACTCCAAATCAATGAAATTAAACACAATTCAGCAGTAGGTTCCGATAGGATCCCTGGTTATGTCCTGAAGTTGTGCCGACACCAACTTGCATCTCCTCAAGCTAATTTGTAGAGGAACTCACTGCACGCTGGCTATATACCTGAAAACTTTCTGTCCCAGTCTGTTGTCTCAGTTTTCCAAAAGGAAAACAAGTCCCTTGCAGTGAATTACTATCCAATCTCACTCATATCTCATATCATTAAGGTATTTGGAGTACTATCAAAGAGTACAATCAAGCCCAGCTAAATTCAGTAGTGGCGTTCCACAAAGCAGTTTTGGGTCCTCTTCTTTTTATTAACTATATAAATTACATTACTGTCATCATCAAGCACAGGAACATAAGAATCTTTGCAGATGATTTCAAGCTCTAGACGGTTGTCAATGGATTGGGTGACATGCCGTCAATTAGATCTACATGATGGTATCCAATGGGCAGAAAAGAACAAAATTCTGTTGAACGAGGATAAATTCGAATTAATCCACTTTGAAAAAGGAGATGCACTGAAACTCCCATATTCCCTTCCTTTAGGTGAAATTCTTGTGGCTTCAAACAACATCAGAGACATGGGAGAAATTGTTGCTAACAACTTAAGCTGGGCCACTCATATCGATAGCAAAGTTGACATGGCCCGCAGAATGTGTTCCAGGATTTTCATAACTTTCCAGTCGAGAGATATTCAAACCATATCCTTCTCTTCTCTACTTTTATCCGACCCCACTTGAATAATGTTGTCCACTGTGGGTACCCTATACGAAACAAAGTATTATGAAACATGAAGCACCTCAAAGGTCAAATCACAAAACAAACAAGATAAATGGCATGACAGGTCTTGACTTCTGGGGTCGACAAGAAAAGCTAAAACTCCAATCTCTCCAACACCGCCGTGAGCGCTACATGATCTGTACGATGTGGAAAATATTCCATCAGCATTGCCCAAATGATGTTGGCATGATCTTTAAAGTACACCTAAGGTTTGGGCGCCGTGCTATCCGCCCACAACAAAAGTCAAACTCGCATCTCATAACAACACTACGACACATTTATTTCACCTCAACCGGTCCAGCTCTCTTTAACATTACACCAAAACACATTAAAACAGAAACAGATCGCATAATATTGAAAACGTCTTTGGACATATTCCGCCAAGAAATCCCAGATAAACCACCTACACACGGATATGTCTCCGTAAACAATAATTATCTACTTGAGTGCACCATGATGTCCTAATCTTGATTTAAAAGACTTCGCTAGGTCGGGTAATTAAGCTAGACATGGCCTGAGCTAATACTGGCCAAAACCTATCAAAGATATATATAATATTTAAATATATATAATGCACACACACACACACACATATATATATATATATATATATATATATATATATATATATATATATATATATATATATATATATATATATATATATATATATATCAGGATAGAACCAGTTTAAAACTAATTTGACAGTTACTCAGCAAATTACTCCATACTTGGAGTAATAGAGTATGTCTATGTTATAAAGGGTGGGCACCCGATGAGTGAACTCTTGCTGTTTCAACAACAGTTGGATCCCGACCCTTTATAATATATATATATATATATATATATATATATATATATATATATATATATATATATATATATATATATATATATATAATAGTAATAATAATAAATTTGAAGAGAAAATCCAAAGAGGGCTCGATAAGGATAAATATATATCAGATATATAAGAACCGTAGAGCAATATTTATTAAAATAACAGATTAAAGTTTAAGCAAAAAATCGCTGCTTTCACCCTTAACGAGATCTTCTGAAACTAAAAAAATCAATCCGTGAACGCAGAAGTAAATATTTCGAAAAACGTTGCAACCAAAGGAAGACAGAAAGACGATACTTTGGTTCGTGGAAACGTTCCCAGGCAAAGAACGGAAAAAAACGAAGATAATACGTCATTATTTGGAGCGGTAAAAACAATTACACGCAAAGGCAAAACCAGATTTATGGTATAAATGAAGTCGTAGACTAATATTCTATTAGGTGGTTCGTGGAGACGTTCTCTGGCAATGAATGGAAAAAACGAAGATAATACGTCATATGTGGAGCGTTGAGAACAATTACACGCAATGACAAAACCACGTAAATGGTATAACTGAAGTCGTAGACTAAAATTCTATTTAGGAAACCGAATGATTCTCGGCTTCAGAGTTAAGAATACAGCCCCACATTATGCCCTAACGGATAGTATGAATTATACGTGGATATTTTACGTCTTGATGTGGTAGCTAAGTATATGTTATGTTTATACCATTACTTATTTGTATAGGCAAGTATATATTACCTGGATGTTTTGTGAAGGTACGTATACTTTCTCGTACGTATATTTGCTTGTATATGTTATAGGCGTATATATTATATTATATATACTGGTACATGTGCATATGGTTATGTGTATACGCGAGTTTTGCGTCTGTGTGAGTATGCGGATTCGCACGTATGTAGGGTGTGTGTGTATATGTGTACTTTGTGTTTTGGTTGACATACGTCTCCGAACATATGTGTATTTACATGTAGGTATGTGTGTGCGTGTGTTATATACGTATTTATGTGTGTATATTTATATACGTTTATATAATTATATGTATACACACACATATATATATATTTTTTTTAATATATATTTTTATGTGTATTTGGTGTATACGTTCGTATGTGTGCGGGTGCAGGCGTTGCGTGGGTTCTGTATGTGCGTGTTTTTTTGTGCACGTGCTTGTATTTGCATACCCATGGCGGGTGTTTTCGCGTATGCATGTGTATGTACGTATATGGATGCGCGCATGTATATATTTAATTTTTGTTGATTTCAATTACCTCTGTAATTTATTTACATTATTCTTAACTCTGAAGCCGAGAATCATTCGGTTTCCTAAATAGAATTTTAGTCTACGACTTCAGTTATACCATAAACGTGGTTTTGTCATTGCGTGTAATTGTTCTCATCGCACCACATATTGACGTATTATCTTTGTTTTTTCCGTTCATTGCCAGAGAACGTCTCCACGAACCACCTAATAGAATATTAGTCTACGACTTCATTTATACCATAAACGTGGTTTTATCTTTGCGTGTAATTGTTTTTACTGATCCAAATAATGACGTATTATCTTCGTTTTTTTCCGTTCTTTGCCTGGGAACGTTTCCACGAACCAAAGTATCGTCTTCCTATCTTCCTTTGGTTGTAACGTTTTTCGAAATATTTACTTCTGCGTTCACAGATTGATTTTTTTAGTATCAGAAGATCCCGTTATGGGTGAAAGCAGCGATTCTTTGCTTAAACTTTAATCTGTTATTTTAATATATATATATATATATATATATATATATATATATATATATATATATATATATATATATACGAGTCAACTGTTTGACCAATCAGCCATGCTGTGTCCACATCAAAGGAAGAAGAAAATAAAAGATGCAATTGTCTTCTCTTTAACCCTATATGCTGGTTGACTGATTGGTCTGATGTTTGATGACAAACTTGATATTATATAGAGACTGGAGGAAAGAGAGAGTTAAGGAGAAATCCAGAGAAAACATACATAAGGGTTGAAGAAAGAGTACACATACTTAGCGAGGGCAGAGAAAGAACGAGAGAGTTAGAGAATTTTAATGATTATTCACATATATAAAAACCCTCGTCTATACGACATATCAATGTTAGACTCGAAACGTTAGATATATTCAACGCTATTGCAATCATTATTGACAACATGGCTCCACTAATATATTTAATAAAATAAGAACTTTATAAATGTTTTATTATAAAAATACAAGTGTCTTCTATGGTTATGAAAACGGAAAAGGAAGGTAAAGGCAAGGGATCTAGAAAAATGGGAGGAATGAGGGTGATCGGCACTAGGCGGTGGGCGTGGCGGTATTAGGGCTGCGCCTCGTGGACAAGACCGTAAAAGCATTCCGGCGGACAATGGTCAGCGATACACGCTGGGGCTCCTATAGAACAAAAACAGTTTCAGAACAGACTCGGCTCTAAATCAGCTGCTTGATATTTTCACTTTAAATATTTTCACTATACACATATTGTTTGTATTTTATGTGCATATTTCATGTGAACCACGTGTTTAGTTTTTTTTAATTTGCTTACTTTGTTTCCATCTCTCATGCTTGAACCAATTTTCTACTTATTTGAACTTGTTTGAACCCATTTTCTATTTATTTTCTACTGACGTTTTTACCTATTAATACAAAACTGTACTTACAAAGGAATTTCCTCTTAGTCTCGCAGATTCACCATCCTCTCTTTTAGTCAATTTACTAAGATAGAGCGTTTTTACATCGTGTTGCAGATGTGGATGATGAACGGAAATATCACCCACACTATAGGAATCGGAAACTTCTTTCACTGAAATAAAGAAACTATATCGATATATATATATATATATATATATATATATATATATATATATATATATATATATATATATATATATATATATATATATATGTATATATATATATGTATATATATATATATATATATATATATATATATATATATATATATATATACACAAAACTAATTTATTGTCAATTTACAGTAAAAACACATAAGTGTTGATCATATATTTATTTATATTAACTTCTATTATATATATATATATATATATATATATATATATATATATGACACAATCCCAAAACAAGCCCCCTGCAACAGTCAAAACCACCCACTACACTCGCCTTCACATTTCTACTCAATGCACAAGGTGTCAGCCCATCCATTAATGCACAGAAATGGAAGATCCAATTCATTGAGGATTGGGTTGGTAACCATCCACTCCACATCCCTTTCTTCATTCTTACTGCGACCCACCTTTACAGCTCACACTTGTTGACAGAAGGAAAGGTGGAACTGCCATTTTCCTGCATGATTCCTTTACGGCAGATGGAAATATCACATTCTCCAATGGCTACTGTGAATTAGTCACCGTGTACAACAAAGTCAATGACCTGATAGTGGTTGGGCATTATAGGCCACCCCAAACACTTGTAATGCGCTTCAAAAGAGAGATAGATAGATATCTTTATTTGCCACAGGGGCATACAAAAATGGGGTTTTACATAAAATCTTTAACAATGAACTATATATAAAATAAAACAATCGAAATCCCCATGGGGGGGGGGGGGGGGCGTTACTTCGGAGTTGCTTTACACCCCGTGGATAGAACAACCCTCAACACCAGGAACACGTTTTGTAGGTGTTCCGGTCTTCCCTCTGTTTATCTTCCTCAACCTACAGGTTTATATACAGAGAAGGCCCATTCACTCGAGCCATTTTCGCCACATTCACCCACCTTTCAGCGAATTTACTGTAGTGAAGGACCTCCCTCTCCACTCTCACTTTCCTTTTGAAGTGGTACTTAAAGAAGGAGATGAGTTGTTATCCGGAGAGAAAGGTGTTTACCCTCAGTCCTTTTAACCTGGTCCACCAAATTACCTCTTTCGTCATAGCCACCAAACAGAGGAAAACCGCCTCTCCTTCATTCTTAAATGAAGGCGGCGGGGTGATCCTCACGATGGACTCGGATGACAACTGGATGCGTCCCACACGTGACAGTAGCTGTTCGACATAATTCCACAGGTCGGTCACCCCCGGGCACTGAACAATTGCGTGCAAACGGTTTCGATGTCCTGCTCGCATCTTGGACAGTTCCTTTTGGCAGGATCTCTGCCAGGGCATCCGTGCCTGTAGATTTTGTCTCGAACTGGTAGAGCTCCTCGGTAGAATTTCCAGGCCAGAGAAGTTATCCATAGGACCTGGACGGAAAGTCCTCCCGAACAGACTGGTCAGTTCGTCCTCCTCGATGCCTAGAGTTTCCCCGAGAACGTCGTCGCGCTTATCCTCCACTAATCCCCTATAGAATGTCGAAGTGGAGTCTCCGCTGATTGCCGTTTCCGCTTGGTAGAGGGCTGTGAATGCCTGAAGGCACTCGAAGTGCCAGGTGGCCATTTTCGATCTTCGCTTGACTCAGGACTGCAGCTCTGTTAGTGAGACGAGTTGTGGAAGACCTCGTCTCACAAACGACAGCCACACCGGTTAGCCGGTCAGGAATACCTGGAGATGGCATAGCCTCAGCGCGTGTTTGCGCATCATCAGCCACGGCATGCCCAGCCCTCCGTTAGAAGGATGTTGACAGCAGATGGATCTCCTCACCAATGGAGGGTGTTTCTTCCAGGAACTTGAAGAGTAGGCGTTCCATTTTGGTGAGGTGTTCGCGGGGTCAAGGCACGACTGTCAAGCGGTAGTAGGTGACGGACGCTATGTAAGTGTTCGCCACCTCCGCTCGACCTTTCAAGGAGAGTTTGCACTCAGCCCACTTCTGGGTGAGTGCAAACACCTTCGCTGTGACTTCGTTCCAGTTCTTGTCCACCTAGAAGTCTGGACCAAACCAGACTCCGAGCAATTTCACCGGTCCTTCTGTCCAGCGTCCAGCGACACTGTTGGAAGGCATGGGTTTGCCTCGCCATGTGCCTAGGTGCAAACCGACAGACTTGTTTGGGTTTAGTCTTGCTCCTGTCAACGTTTCGTATTCCTGTAATAGGTTGCCGATTACCCCGATTTCCGAGGTTTTCGACACCATTACGGTTACGTCGTCGACATAGGCTGACGCTGCTTTCCGCAGTCCTGGTTCAATCGGGATGCCCTGCAACAGCTCCAACTTCCGCAGTAATGGCTCGAGAGCCAGTACATACAGAATGGGGGAGAGAGGTCATCCCTGACGGATATATATATATATCCAAAATTAAATTAAGGGTGTCATGTCCGAGAGACATGCGCCATATCCACCGTAGAATAAGCTCAAAGATTCTAATGAATAGATCCAAGCATTTTATATCAACTAGAAATTGATTGACATATATATATATCTAAAATAAACACATGAAACAATCACAGGGGACAATTTGTAAAGTGTGTAAGCACACACAGCTAGGTAGGTAATTAATATCGGACATGACACCCTTAATTTAATTTTGGATATATATACGGCCCCTTAATTGTAGAGCTAACTCAGTTGAAAGGATTTGGCTGCTATTTCTAGCTGTCGATAATCCTATTCACGCCACTGGGATGACGCTGGTACGATGTGTGTATTTTTAAAAATGCAATACGTGCGACAGGTCATTCACAGATTTGCATTTGCTGTGTAAACACAGATACTTAAGTCTACCCCCTTGTTGAAAATCCTGATTTGACTACTGTGATTTTACGGATTAATGGTGAAATATATTTCTTTAATGAAATATATACAAGATTAATCATTTTAAAAGGTATCTATATTTGAACTTCTACTTAAACTTTAATTAGTTACCTACCTAGCTGTGTGTGCTTACACACTTTACAAATTATTCCCTGTGATTGTTTCATGTGTTTATTTTAGATATATATATACGTCAATCAATTTCTAGTTTATATATCCAAACCCATGCAAGCGTGGAATATGGACGTTAAATGATGATGATGATGGTGATGATGATGATATAAACAAGATCTATTATCAAGATTGTCTTGGACAGGATCTCCAACTTGTCTGCAAATTAAGGAGATCTTCGATAATAATGCTGATTATTATAATACACCTCTAGGTAAGGCTGTATCTTATAACCCGAAGAGCTATGATATATATAGCCTATCGGGCCTTCCGACCTGCGGTATCCGGAGGAGGGGAAACCCAAGCAGTACATGTAGGGTTGAAGCCACTAAACTCCCTGAACGTGGCACCACCACGCTTGCGAAAAGGAAACATACCCCTGGGAATGCGAATAAACTTAGTGCCCGAGGCGGATATAGCGGTGATATTAACCACGCCGGACCCAATCACATGATACAGACCGGGATGGATGGAGGAACATCCCAATGTGGAACCCCCGGTGTGGGCAGGAAAAACCCCATCATTATGGTCAGAACAGTTAGCAAAATCCATAATGTCCAAAGAGACAACAATCGTGCGGGAAGCCGTAGCACCCCAACAACTCCCCAATGGCCTGCTGAATGCTCAACCCTCCCACAAAGGAATAGACTAAGAAAAAGTACATGGTATAATCCACCCTACTCCGCGGGCCTGAAGACTAGCCTGGCCCATTCATTCTTTAGGGCACTGGATAAATGCATCACGAGGATCCACAAATACCACAAAATCTTCAATAGGCACACGGTGAAGCTCTCGTACTCCACCACGCGCAGCGTAGTCCAGCACATAGTTAATATCAATAGGAATAGACTTATGACCTTTGGACAGTCAACAGCCGATCCTATAGCCACCCAGCAGAACCATGATAGGGTAAATGTTGGACCTATGACTGACTAGAGGAACACCAACCAACCCAGGGGGGGGGGGGCTGTACTAGTCTTAGGGATCAACCACCCCAACCTAAACAATGGGAACCCTACAATAAGCATTCAGGGGTTGACCACTTTATGCAACTGCAGAAACTCCACATTATGTCCCCTTGGAAATGAATGCCTAGTGAAGAACATAGTCTACCGATGTAAAGTGTCAGTCCCCAACTCGGAGCACCTTTACACGGGAGCCACCCCCGATGAGCTTCAAGGGCAGATGGTATAACCACTGCCATTCCTTTAATTGGATAGACAAAAGGAAAAGTACGGCCTTTTTCCAACTGATCTGGAAGCTCAAGCTGGACAAGACCCCGTACTCTTTGGTCTGGTCCAATGTTAGGGAGGTACTACCAGACGGAGGTAGATCTGGCATCTGCCACCTCTGTCTGAGTGAGACTCTGGAGATACTTAGAGGTGGGCGTAACCTTAGGATCGATTTCTTTGGTACCTGTAGACACCTTAGGGTGGGAACCTTCCTCAAGCTATATGGATAGCAACTCATTAGGACGGGAACTTCCCTCAAGCTATATGGCTAGCAACCTCGTCACACTGAGTCCCCGGGACACCAAACCCACCCCTACACCTCCGCTCCCCCTCCCTTTCGTCTCGAATAGCATTTATAACACCACCGAGCCACACTTACCTAACAGCTAGACCCGTGCCTCACACCGCTGTGGTCCACTTTTCTCTCTCACTTCCAAAATTCGAACCCAAGTTAGCAGACACTAGCTATTTAGCAAGGTGATGTACGACGGCAGAGTCCTACCCTGTGTACAACCAGACACCCCACTTTTCCGACCACCGGACCTCACCACCGAACCCCGGTCTGTGATCCGATTCTCCGAAGGATATGCTACCTCAAACCTGACCCCTTCGCATGCAAGAGTCAGTACTAACTATTACAAGTAAATAAGACACACCTATTACTTCTCTCCCCACGAACTGAGGGGACATATCAGTCTGTGTATTTGTATGCGTATGCACATATGAGCATGTATGTACTTGTGTGTGTGCGTGTATATGTGTATACAGATGTATGTGCATGTGTAGATGTAGATATGTGAGTGCACTTATGTTTATTTTTATATGTGTGTACACGTATGGGTGTACGTCGATGGACGTTTGCGGGTGTGTACTAAATGTTTAAAATACAGATTATAATTCTTAACACTTCTAGATTTTAACACGTGTTTGTTTTAACACACACATTTATAACATCTCCCACTATAAGACCTAGCGATATGGAGAAGCACTAACACCACCAGAGGAACCCATATCAGTTTACCTCCATCAATTCTTCCATGACAACCTGAATACCACCAAAACAGGGGGATTGGAATTGACCAGATAACTGACCTGCTCCCACCACTACCACTACCACTACAGTGCAGTAAGTCAACTAGACCATAATATATATGCAGTTAAAAGCAACTCTAACAGGCTGACCTGTTTGTAGGAGAACTGACCGAAAGAATTTCAATAGACTTCCGGCTAAGGAGCTGATATGATATCTGACCAATGAAGTGAGGGCATGTCCTTCGGACGCTGGAATTCGGTCATACTAAATCATATGCTTTCAGTTCCTTAGAGGACTAACACTACACTCTGGATCTGAACATATCAACGAATTAACAAGGTAAAATCTATTCCAACATTATGTTTTCTTGTTTTTTACTGTTCTAACTGCCTGATGAGGTCATAGCTGTTGAATAATGGTTATCACCGAAATATACATAGCAACGAATATGAATAAAAGAAGCTAAATTTAACTTGTTGACTTACACTTTTTGTTTTTACATTACTGGAGTAAACAGCCCAACCTGTGCACTTCGTTGAGTGCTCCAACCTGCATACTGAGGTGTCGGTAAACAACTAACACATACATAAAGTTATATATATATATATATATATATATATATATATATTGTTATACATATATATATATATATGGTTATACATATATATATATATATATATATATATATATATATATATATATATATATATATACATATTGTTATACTTTGGGAGGGTCATGTTGCCAATAAAAACACACGCAACTGTTCGTTTTCACAACTTCAATTTATTATAAATTTCCGGTTGGTTATTAAACTAACCAGCCAACCGGAAATTTATAATAAATTGAAGTGAAACCCAACAGGTGCGTGTGTCTTTATTGGCAATATGACCCTCCCAAAGTATAACAATATCCGTTTCAACACACGTTTTCAAATAAGAAATCTCGCTTGACAAATTCAAAAACGAATATATAAAGGTAATGAAGGAGTAACCATTCGTTCTTGTATTATTATTATTATTATTATTATTATTATTATTATTATTATTATTATTATTGGCGACCTACGTAGTAAATCGTATCATCGTGAGCTCCGCAAAGGTTTGTTATTTCCGTTTGTTAAAAATTGCCATTTATGGAAAATGATATTGTTAACTGTTTATAAGCGCAAATACATTGTTTTCCGAAAAGGACACCCAAAAAGATTGGGGCCTGTGCCCAAAATTTAAACATTTATAATTATCAAAAAAAAATTCTTTGAAAAAAAAACATGGATGTCTCACAGCCACACAAAGCTGACAGCCTTCCTCATAAACTAACACCTCATACCGACACCACCATTATAAATATTACTACGTTTGCCAACACTAAAAATGTAATCAGTAGCAATATTTTAAATTTGTCTCAGGCAGACATTCATTTCCCACCATTACCAATGACTGCAGGTGTTAAAGCCGTCACCACCACCACCACCACCGCGACAACAGAAACAAAAGGAAAAAATAAATCAACTCGTGATGTCGAAATGTTTTCAACCAAAATGGACTCTTCCACACCGAACACCACTGACGTCACCACCACCACAACTGAAACTAAAATTAATAATAACAAAAATAACGATAACAACAGCAGCAACAATGACATTAAAAAAACCACCCTGAGTTTTGCCAGAGTAGCAAAACAGTGCGAATCATTTACGGTAACTCAGGAGGAATTAGAAAATGCCAAAAAAATGGTAAAGAAAGATGATTACCGGCCATCGAAATTCCCTGGCTAATAGCGGCCGTCGTCGCCGGCATCGAAGCCAACACCAAGATAATAGCAATAGCAAAAGAAAAGCAGGAGAACTGGTCCGGATCTGGGATGGAGCTCCTGATCCAAGCGGACCAAAAAAGCATTGAGGAGATCCCAGAGGTAATAGACCTCACTGACGGCAGCCACCTCACCGTAATTGTCGAGGGCAGAAGGCCTAGGTGTGTCCGTTGTGGTGAAGGAACCCACCTAAGGGCTTTCTGCCCTCAGGCTAAAAGGTTGAGGCCACCTCTCCTACCCACCCCAGTGACTCAACCATCAACACCACCAGTAGCAGAGATGGCAGCAACAACTGTAGCAGCAACAACAGAAGCAACTATAACAGCAACAACCCAGCAACAGTAGCTAAACCAACACCACCACCACCAGCAAAACCAACACCACCACCATCCAACGGTTCAGAACTAGCACCAGCGCCTACACCATCCACCACGCCACAACCAAAACCAACGCCTGTGGAGGATTTTCCACTCCCCGGCCTATCACAACTGGAGAAAAATTGTGACGACGAGGAGTGGGAAACAGTATCAGGAAAAAAGAAAAAAAGAAACCAAAAAAGAAAAAATTCTCTTCCTTTTGTTTCTGTTGTCGCGGTGGTGGTGGTGGTGGTGGCGGCTTTAACACCTGCAGTCATTGGTAATGGTGGGAAATGAATGTCTGCCTGAGACAAATTTAAAATATTGCTACCAAAAACAAAATACAGAGGGAAACAAATAAATTAACAAACAAAAAAGTTAGGACAGATATGCCACCATCCACACCAGCATCACCAACCCCATCACCCCAAACACCAACACCATCACCATCATTAACCCCAACACCACCATCACCTACACCACAAAAGTCACCAAAATGCGAAACAGAAACAAACCCACAACAAACGCAAACAAAACAAAACAACCAAAACGATACACACTACACAGCATTAAATTTGAACAACAAGCAATTATTACACTACATCCAACACAACACCAGCATCACAGAAAAAGACTACACAACAACCCAAAAATTCACACCACCTCCACACATACAAATCACTCGCATCACACAGAAAACGTACATGACACTAAAACAAAAATTCCCCAAAGACATCGGAGACTTCCGACAAGCACTATCCAGGAGGATTTATAAGGACATCCTTCCTGAAAGGCCCCAAGCAGTGAAAAGGATGGAAAAACCGTCCTTCCTCTACGAGAAGTAAGGTAAGTGGTCTTTCCCATCTTTTCCACTCCATTTCAACATGACCCCACTCAGAATAGGCAGCATAAATGCGCGTGGCTTGGGGTCATCATGGAAGCAGGGCCACCTGCTCAACGACCTCAGGTCACTAAACATAGATGTAGTGGCCATCAGCGAGACCAGAATCACCGAAGCACGGGCCTTCGCACCGATCTTAGGCGGCTACGATGTATACGCATCTCCCAGCCGTCCGGGATCGGGTGTGGGAGTTGCTGTGCTTTTTCGGAGAGGTTTGGATCTTGCCATACGGGCCATCTTCCTGGACCCAGAAGGTAAGTTGGTGGTGCTGGACGTGACCAGCGGAGACGGGCAAGCTTTCAGGTTAGTGGCCATCTATGCCCCGACAGGAGCAGGGCGGCCTGATTTCTTCCGGCGTCTGGAGACCTTACTTGGAACGTCCCGCTATTTAGTGTTAGTGGGCGACTGGAACGGGATCTTAGATGCACGCTGGGATTGTGTGGGATTAGTGGTTAGTGGAGGAGGGTGCAAGAGTCTCACCAACCTGCTCAGGGGTTTTGAACTGTCTGACAGGTACCGATTGGATTTCCCGAATGTACCAATGTGGACTTGGACAAATCGCATTAGGGTCATGCAGATCATATCTGGATAGAGTATTTTGTAGGGAAATAGATAGGTCTAGCATAGGCTGTCCACAATTCAAGATAGTCAGCTACACGGACCACAAATTCGTGATCTGTGTGCTTGACTTAGATAGGCTTCATAGACGAGGACCCGGCTACTGGAAGCTAAACGCGTCCTTACCAGCGCGCAAGGCCTACAGAGACCGGATTAGCGGACTAGTTAAGCGGGCGTTGACGGGGGCCATCGTCAACAACAAGTGGTGGTTTGCTCTGAAAAGAGCAATTAGAATAGAGTCCATTAGGTTTAGTAAGGCTTTAGCAATAGAGAAAAATAGAGCAGAGGGAGAATTAGTTAGAAAATTAGATGAGGCGCTTTGCAAAGGCATCGCGACCGACGTACTTGCGACGAAATTGGCCCTTGACCAATTCTTCAATGCAAAGCACGAAGGCTGCGTTGTCAGAGCTAGGGTGCGTGCTCTCAGACACGAGGGGACGAAAGCCATTCAATGGGCCCGTGTGGCAGAGGCGCGTCGTGGCAACAAAGCCACGATCTGGTCTTGCTCTCAGACACGAGGGGACGAAAGCCGTTCAATGGGCCCGAGTGGCGGAGGCGCGTCGTGGCAACGAAGCCACGATCCGGTCTTTGGTGGACCACGACGGGCGCATGCTACTCGAACCCGGCCAAATGTGTGAAGCTTTTCAGCGACACTTCGTCCTGCATGCACTCGTCCAGTGTCCGAGCATTGTTGACTTGTGGGTTTATGTTGAACACCTGCTGTCACGTGTAGGACGGATCCAGCTATCAGCTGACTCCATCGTGAGGATTGCCCCACCCTCTTCCTTTAGCCGGGAAGGGCAGGCAGTTTTTATCTGTCTGGTGGCCATGGCGAAAGAGATAGTATGGTGGACACGTTTGAAAGGGCTGAAGACGAGCACTTACCTCTTCGGTGATGCCCTGATTAACTTTTTCAAATTTCATTTGAAAAGGAAAATCAGGGTAGCGAGGGAAGTGCACTCTTCCCTGCATTTTGTTGAAAGGTGGGTGAGAGAGGAAGTATGGCCCGAATTAATGGGCCTTCTCTGAGTATGTGTCTAAATTAAAGGTGGAAAACTGGGAGAGGGCACTTGCCCTGGTGGTCAGGGTCACTGTGGTCTGTTAATGGGCTTTCTCCACAAACGTCCCTCGGAAGTCTCCCCCCTATTGGGGAATTTTTTATTGTTCTTTTTTTGTTACATCCTCTGTTTTTTTGGTTTTTTTACATGCAGAAATGCCCATTTGTACCGTCCTGTATTGTCCTGTATTGTCCTTAATGTCTTACTTTGTGTAAACCCTTGTGGTTAATAAGAAAAGCATTGGATTGGCAGTATCGGTAGAGGGTCGGACGCCATGCTTTGCTGCAAAGAGTTATGGCCCTTTATGGTCTGAGTTCAAATCCGGCCAGGGTTAACTTTGCCTTTCATCCTTACGGGGTCGATAAAATAAAGTACCAGTAATGCACTGGGATAATTGCTGGTCTTGTGCCAAAAGAAGAAATAATAATAATAATTATTATTATTATTATTAAGGGCGGTGGATTGGCAGTATCGGTAGAGAGTCGGACGTCATGCTTTGCAGCAAAGAGTTACGGCCCTTTATGGTCTGAGTTCAAATCCCACCGAGGTTAACTTTGCCTTTCATCCTTACGGGGTCGATGAAATAAAGTACCAGTAATGCACTGGGATAATTGCTGGCCTTGTGCCAAAAGTAGAAATAATAATAATAATAATTATTATTATTATTATTATATATATATATATATATATATATATATATATATATTAGCTGAGTAACCCGAATACTATGCTTTTATTTCAATTTTTTTTTTATTCCATGTCAGAATGTTAGACCATGTATTTATTTCCCCGAAGAGTGGACAGATTTCTTTATTAATTGGGTCAATTTATAATGTTTTTATAAAGAATGTTTGTTGTTTTTCCATCTAGTGCATAGATGTAAAGATTTTTCTGACTTCCTCCTCCTGAACATTCAAAGCTAACCATAGGTGAAGCAGGGCTCTTCAGTGTGTAAACCGGCAACCAAAAATGTGTGTCCTTGTGATTTGTTGATGACCATGGCAAAACTAAGTCACACTTGAAATTGAAGTCGTTTGAATTGAAATGGGACATCAGTGGGGATAAGAGGAATTCTTGGAACGAACACATCCTCTCCCCTCCCATATCCTATTGAAATGGTAGCAAAAATCACGTGTGGATACATATTTTTCACAATCAATCGAGTGCCGTTGCATAGCCTTGATCGGTCCAAATTCCTCAATAACCTGTTGGGTGCTCCTTGTTTAAGGTGAAGGACATGTGGAAGCATTCCTGGTGGTTCTAAAGCGTTGAGGAACTGTTGGGTAATTGACAGCTTCCGACTGTTCCAACACAGTGTCGAAGGATTGATAGAACTTCAAAACCTTTGGAATTCTTTTTAACAACTCTTGATTTATCCATTTCACTGTCACATCTTTCTGTGCCAATATAGCACTTTCACTGACCCACTTGGGACTTTCGAACTGATATTCTAGATTAAGGAACACTTTTTCTATGAGTTGGAATAATGATTCCACCATCGTGCCTATATGACATATCAATAGCTACCTTTCTATCTATAGGAAGTCTACCGTCCCTTAGCATTAACAGATTCTAGATGAACTGCTCTGATTGTTAGACTCCACCAAGATGTTCCCTAATGTTTGTAGCGAGCTTCAAAACTGTGATAGAAGCCCAAAGGGTCGATTTTTTCAAACAGTCTCGAATTTTATCAATCCTATTGCCTTTTGGAATGACTGGGAGGGTTTGGCTAAAATATACTACTACTACTACCACTACTCACGAACACGTTTAGGTATGAGCGTTTAGGTATGTTAGAGCGAAAACAAATTTTGTTTTTTAATTCTCGACAAAGCCGGCCGTAAAATTGCTCGATATGCAAATTAGACTAATCAGTCGATGTATACCTTTCAGAATACTATATATTCTCAGCAATTCCAGCAAGTAGCAATGGCAAGAGGGTATATAGTCTTGATAAGAGGCAATAACTCCGAAAAAATTGTTAACCATTTTCTCTCTGCTACCGCTGGAACAAAAGGATGACGTCAGTCATCTATAAAACACACATGGAGTTATGTGGCTGTTTGCTTGTAAACGAACCGAATGTTAATAATATTATTATAATATTATTGTCATTAACTTACGAATATGTATGATAGAGCGAAAACAAATTGTGTATATATATACATGGACACACTAGAAGAGGAAGACCAAGGTTAACATATGTTGATGCCCTAAGGACAGACACTGGTCTGTTGGAGATGCAGGATATGGCAGCGATAATGAGGGACAGAGACCGCTGGAGAGAACTCGTCCATGGATCTCGGGAATTTTACCCGCCTTAGATAGATAGATATATATATATATATATATATATATGCATGTATACAGAAACGTACGCACAAACACTCACACATATTTATAAACGAATATATTTTACATATATATATATATATATATATATATATATATATATATATATATATATATATATATATATAAACGTACACACGCATTGACGTGTACATTTGGTGAATTTCCATTATTTCATTTGATCCCACGGCTTCCCTAAACTCATGTATCAAAAATTATAATCAGACATTCGGAGAAAATTTTGATAGAAAAATGAATTCCTACCCCGTCCTATTATGCTAAGAGTTGCTGGTTCATCACGATGAAGTAATGGTTTCGTCAACCGATTTTTCATTTTCTTTAAAAATCAGAAAACATGAAGTTAAAGATATGCATTGTAAATATAAAATTAATTTGCTTATATTAACTATAAAATAGTTGAATAACCAGAGTGATTTACCTCTGTGTACGGAAAATAGAGTATAGAAACGCCTGCGGATGTAGAACAACGTATCAAACATATGCTGTATGACTGCGATACCCAGTACAGTAAGAGTTGTCACAGCATCCGGCATTAATTGATAATATTACCATTTCAAGTAAAGGGATGGGACCTAGTATTTAGAGTATACTTGGATTCGGCTTCTGGACCACACAGCGCGTTGTGTTCTTAAGCAAGACACTTTGATCACGTTGCTTTTCACAACATGACTGGGAGTGGTTCTTATAATTAAAAGCAATGCCTAAAAAACCTCCTTAGATTTTCACTCACGTTAGAGACAAATTAAATATGCATAGGTGTGAGCTCCAACAACAACATGAAATAATTGTGGCCCTATCATTAAAATCACGAGCCAGTTACACCTGCATAGATATCAGTTGGAAATTATTATTTTTCCATTTCATATCTTTCCTTTGCAAAATATCAGATGTGTGTTGCCTCATTGTCCGTGCAGACAAAATTGCGAATGCGTTACACCCAGTGGATAGCTAGAGAGCAGGTCTAATTCGCGAGGCTCATTCTTGTGGATAGTCACCTCCGTCTCGATACAAGTAAGTAGGGAAGTGGTTCGGAAACCCAGGACACCAGATGTTTCCACTGTTATGGGTTCGACTATAAGTCTATTGGAGAGTGACCGGTACTTTTACCGACACTTTTCTATGTGTTTTGAAATTATTTGTTCCGGCTCTCTGCGTTCTGAGTTCAAATTCTACCTTGTTCAACGTTGCCGTCATATTGGAGCCGATAAAATAGATTGTAATACAAATTCAAACTGTAACCTTTCAAGAGGTACTTTAATTATCGACTTTGAAAGGAAAAGATAAAACAGGAAAATTTGAACTCAAAAACCCAAAAAGGCGGAATTAATATGACTCTGATAATTTGCTGCCTGGAGAAGGCAACGGAAAAAGGCACTCCATTGAAAATCCTCTCCGTGTTTTATCAATTCTGTCATCGGGAGCAATCTTCATCTCACTAATTCATCCTAATGTCAATAAGTAGTGGTTTCTGATATAGTCACAAGAACAGCAATTTGGGGCAGGGTAAGTTGATTATATCGACCCCAGTTCGTTATTGGTGCTTTATTTTATCGACCCCGAGAGGATTTGAAAAATCAGAATATAAAGGGTCATAACTCTATGTCACAAAACATGTCCGCCGCTCTACCAATACTGCCAATTCAACGCCCTCTAACGTCAATAAATAATTGTTTCTACTTTAGGCACAAGGCCAGCAATTACCCAGTGCATTACTGGTACTTTATTTTATCGACCCCGTAAGGATGAAAGGCAAAGTTAACCTCGGCGGAATTTGAACTCAGTCCGTAAAGGGACGTAACTATGCTGCAAAGCATGGCGTCCGACCCTCTACCGATACTCCCAATCCACAATAAATAATAACCGATATTTAGATTCTGAGTAAATGTTAGATCTTTTGAAAATTATAAACATATATATATATGTGCCATTCCGTCGGTTACGACGATGAGTTTTCCAGTTGATACGATCAACCAAACAGCCTGCTCGTGAAAATAACCTGCAAGTGACTGAGCATTCCACAAGCACGGGTACCGTTGATGTAGTTCTCAGGGAGACTTAGCGTTACACAGAATATGATAAGACTAGCCCTTCGAATTAGAGGTACAACTCATTTTTGCCCGCTACGTGGACTGGAGCAGCGTGAAATAAAGTGCCTTGATCAAGGGCACAACGCGCCGCCAGGAATCGAACTCACGACCTTTCAATCTTGGACTGAATACCCTAACCAATAAGACACGCACCTTCACAAAAAAGACAGAATAAACACGAGCATTTCTAGGAATAGTCCTAGCTTCATGTGATTTACGCCTCAAATTACGGTTCTAGGAACAGATTTTTAATAAGAATAGCACTTACTGAAGATTTTTTTTTTCCTTTCACTTTGACGCCGCTTTTTTGTTTTCTTTGATAGATATCGTTCAGAGCTTTTGAAACATTTATGCACACCGGGATATCATCAGTACAACTCCCAGTTCCATGGGTTGAAATGCTCTCACTGCTCGTTTCCCAAAGAAAGTCTTCGCGGCTTGTCACTGATGTTGTAGATGCAACCTCAGTATGTTTAGTGTAAGTCATATTTGAATTGCGGATGTTCTTCCCAGCCAAATATATTTCAAGCGAGCTAACATATGTTTCTTCCTCTATAGTACTTTTCGGGCGAATACATTTCGATTTCAGTTTATTCATTTCTGGTCTTTTTGGTGATTCTATTTCCGTTTCTTTACTTCTGTCGTTACCTCTATTAACCAGTCTACGATCCATGGAAATTGAATTTAGATTACGAGATCTATTGGGTTCTGTTCTAGCGGTTCTCTCGCTATATCCCCACGTTGATTCCCTGGATTGTTCTGAGCGTGTTGATAATTTTATTTCTGTTGGTGCTTCTTCTGTTTCCGTTTCTGAATAAACATCATTCTGTTCCAATAATTCGGATGAATTGAAATCATTAATATCCGATTGATATGAGTTACTTTCTGATATGTCTTTAGATTTTGATGGAGCCGGTGATTTGCATTCAGTTTTGGTGATTTTATCATCAGACATGGTTTCTTTAGAATTCTCTTTGTCAGTTGCTACCTGCCGTATATTTTTCCATGTGCTTATGTATGTGTCCCAAGATGGAATCACAATATGCCACAGGAAATGGGAAATCCAAGGTATATATGGTGGATTCTCGGAAGCCTTCTTTAATACATTACGATAAGGACGAAAATTATCGCCATAAAAGACCCAAGTTAATCTTTGATATAAGCTGAAGAAAATAATATATAGTAATACACACTTAAATTCATAAACAATTAAGTAAGCAGAAAAATTTAATTATAGAAATACATAAAAAAAAACAAAGAAAAGGGATTTACGTAATAATAAAGATTTCTTATGTTGGTAAAAGTTAGTTTGACACAAACCCAGTAGCTCATCTGGCTGGAGCTAAGTCCGGCTTCACTGATGTTAAGTGACTGAGCGCACAAGACATATCTTTAAAAGGAACACCAGTCTATCACAGCGTTAACGTCTACCTACTGTTGATGCTGTTCCTGCAACTCAGTTTTTTTATGGTTGAGTGGATTGGAGTAACGTGAAATAAAGTCTTGTTGAAAGAAACAACGCGCCGATCACGTTGGGAAAATATTTATCGAAGTAATATACATTTCTTTCGTGATGAATAATAAGCCTAATAAGCATATTGTTGTCATTGTTATTATTACAGTTGACAGGCAGAACCGTTAGAGCATTAGACAAATGCTTTGCGGTATTTATTCGGCTCTTTGCATTCTGAGTTCAAATCGCAACGAGATCAGATTTGTATTTCATCCTTCTGAGTATAATAAAATATAGTACTAGTCGAGTACTGGAAAATAATTGACTTTCTCCTATTTCCCTCATAATTACTGGCCTTATGCTTAAATAAAAATTTACCATCACACCTCCGGAGTAACCCATTCGTTATTCTGCCATATGGGACTATGAGGCAACATTCAACTGATGTTTTGCAAAGGACATGAGATGAAAATGGAAAAAGAAAAAAAAAATTTAATTTACAGTTCACACATATGTAGGTTTAGCCATAGTCCCATTTCATATGAGGTCTCTGGGTGTTTTTAATGATATGTGGTGGGGCAGTTATATTATATTTCTATTCCGCACTAACAAGCAGGAGGATTTGAAAAGAATGAAACAGATACCGCATTCGACCGCTCTGGGATAGAACTATTTATTGACCACAAAGAGATAAAAGAGGAAGATTAACTCGGTGGTATTTGAACGATACAAATATGACAAAGCATTTAAACTGACGCTCTATGTATGTACTAAATGTGGTACATATTTTAATCGTGGTTTAGTGGTTAGGGTGTTCAGCTCACGACCTTAAGGTTATGTGTTCGATTCCCGCCAGCACATTGATCATATTTGTACCATCCTTCTGCATTTATTTTACGTTGAACTAGTCAACACAGCTGACAAACATAATTGTACCTATACTCCAAAATGCCAACCTTGTCACAAACTGTGTGATGCTGAATC
This sequence comes from Eledone cirrhosa, assembly GCA_964016885.1. Lineage (NCBI taxonomy): Eukaryota > Metazoa > Mollusca > Cephalopoda > Octopoda > Eledonidae > Eledone > Eledone cirrhosa. The sequence continues at coordinate 121,830,972 of OZ024741.1, read as the reverse complement.
TCCTAGAGAACTACGTAGAGGTTGCACGTGTCTATGGAATAGTCAACCACTCGCAATTTAATTTCAAATCAAGTCGTACCTTTGATTTCAGGACCTGGTGATGCGTTGTGGCTTTGAACAAGACACGTTATTTCACAAGGCTTCAGTTCACTCATCTGATAATAAAGGAGTTGTACATGTATTTCAAAGGCCCGGCTTTGTAAACGCAGTCACATTAAATCTCCCTGAGAAATACATTAAGGGTACACATATGTGTCGAATCATCAGCCACGTGCACGTTCAATTTAGGAGCAGGCTGTCCCGTTGTTCGATCAGCTTGAAGCGACAGAGGACAAACAACAACACTATAATTGATATATCATAAATACATGACACTTTGTACCTATAAGCCAAAGGCCCAGCCATGTCATATATTGTGTCATGCTAAATCTCTCTGAGAATTAAGTTATGGGTGCTTACACATGTGTTAAACGTTAATTCAAGAGCTGAAAAATCCGACCGGCTGACCGAATGACTGAATGCTCATCATCGAAACCGACGGAAGATCTATCATTATGAAAGGAAGACAAGGTACTTACTCATAGGAAAATGGATATTTCGTCTTGAAATGTTTCAATATTTTATTCCATTGAAATATTGTTGGGTGATGGAAGGCTGATATAATGTTGCCTACTGTGTTAAAATTTTGTAATTTCCAACAAATATTAGCAACCTACATTAATGAGAAATTTTTAATTTTATAAATTGACATACAAAATTATTGTTGAATAGAAGTATATAATGATGAAATTATAAAAAGAAAACTATTAAAGAATAACCAGGAGGAGAGAAAAAAAAGATAAAACGGGGTGAAGATAAGGAAAGATTGGGAAAAAGAGGGAGAGGGCAAGTTTTACATCGCACGCGAAAAGGTGATATTATTGCCGCACTAGACAGCCAAAGACACCCACAACATCACCTATTCTCCCTCATTTCGTTCCTTCCTCGAGAGAGATGCACTCGTCCTAGTTTTGTGGAGTAAAACAGTAGTCCGGGGACCGAGATCACCTGTAGTCATGACGGTGGCCGTCACGAAAAGGAAGTGGCCAGTCAAGACCCGGTATTTGGATATAAGTTATTCAAGATCGAAGGAGAAATTCTGAAATGTTGGGTGTGTAAAGAGATGCAGGCAGATGGAAACAGAGGAATAGGAGTAGATTTATCAAACAACAGTCATATATATGAACACACATATCTGTTATTTTTTTTTTTTTCATTTTCTTTTCGACTGTTCCTTCCTTCACCTTGTTGCTATGGCAATAGTCAAGTCATGGAGTTCCATTCGTAGGATCAATGAAGAATGGTTTTGTTTCTTGAAGGAGGATGCTTGTATGTTGAAACACATGGATAAGTGCAAGAACACAAATAAAGATATAATAGTCACAAGCGAAGCTAATCGGAATCCAATTATCTATTCGAATAGCTATCATCTGGAGCATCTTTCACTTAGAATTTTCATTTAGAATTTTCATTTCTACTGCGCGATATGTATATAACTCCCTCCATGATTTCTGATGTTATATCATGATAGAATTCCCATCGTAGTCTAGCAGAATTGTTCCTAGACTAGCTCCTTGTCTATCTAAACTTTACAATTGCCTCACGGATTCTTGTTAGAAAAGCTATTCTGTTGTTCCAACTTTTAAGAACTCTGTGGAACCGTCTGATCTGTCTAATTATCGCCCTATTAGTCTTCTGTCTCTTTTTGGCAAAGTATTTGAAGCTTTAATCAATTCTGAATTGGTTAAGCACATTACCTCATTATTTCAGATAAATAATATGACTTTTGTTTCTAATGATCAACTGCTGATGTTTTAACAGTTATTTCTGAGAGTCTGTCATGCTTTCAATAACTCTGGTGAAGCTAGGGCGTTAAACATAAACAATGGTTAAGCAGTTGCCAATACTTTTGACGTATAATGTCCGTGAAACCTATACAAATACATCAGGTCCGAACACAAAGGTATCAAACTCCCACTGTCAGTCTCCGTCTGTCCCGCTCTTCCAGGACCCTATACTGTTCTTAATTTTCATCAATGGTTTTCCAAATAACATATTTTCTCAGGTTGGTGCCTATACTTGTTAACAAACTCTTTATCAATGACTTAAGGGTTAATCTGATATGTCTGATGAATTTGAATTGGAAGCTGATCTTGAATATTACATTTGATCTATTGTTGAGTGGGTCCAGAAATGGCTTGTTACTTTTAATTCACCTACGACTAAACACCTATCTTTTAATCACCATAGAAAAACACTTTTGCCTTCTATTAGTATGGCGGATCATATGCTGCAAGAGAGCAACTATATACGCCTTTTTGGTCTGATATTTTCCAATGATTTGAGCTGGAATGTTTTTATCATGTCGATTGCCAGAAAAATGGTTAACTTGAAAATATCCTATATCTTTATAAATCTACCATTCCTCCTTTTATTCAGTACTCTTGACGCATATGGTCTGATTCTTCTGCTGTGAACCTTGAGAGTTTGATAAAATCCAAAGAAGAATGTCAACATTATTGGTATTAACGTATCACGCGGCTTCAATTACTATTAAACCGTTGAAATGTTACATTTACTATATATTTATCGAAGTTTTTCTGATGACTTTTCCTCTTTGTTGCCTCGTCTTCATGAGTTTAAATAGAGCACCCGATTTGTAGCTAAGCCTCTTCTATTTACAGTTGAAATTCCTAAATGTAATCACAAATTCTATTCTGTAATTTATTTCCTCACACATCTCGCCTAAGGAATTTTCTTTTCTTGCTATCCTGACCTCTACAATTTGGAAAAATTTAAAAGTAACATCAATCGTCATTTTCTCTATTCTTGAATTATGTTCTCTGGGTAATCGTGTGCCCAAGGCAGAAGAAACCAATACATGGTGTCTGCTGTAGTGACAAGAATTGAGTTCTCGCTTGGCTTTCCACGATTACGGTTCGATTACTCGTTGAAGCTAGATCCGTGTTTTTATAGCCCTATTGTTCTTGATAGGTGTGACACACAAATGAATGTAAATATATGAAATATAGATGTCTCGTACACACACACACATTCTCTCTCTCTCTCTCTCTCTATATATATATATATATATATATATATATATATATATATATATAATATATATATATATATATATATATATATATGTGTGTGTGTGTGTGTGTGTGTGTGTGTGTGTGTGTGTGTGTGTGTGTGTGTGTGTGTGTGTGTGTGTGTGTGTGTGTGTGTGTGTGTGTGTGTGTGTGTGGATGTGTGTGTGGATGTGTGTGTGTGTGTGTATGTGTGTAGAAGAGATATTTAATTTGTTGGAAATCCAACAAATATAGATGTTTATAACTCATTCAGAGCTCTCGACAGATTTCTGGAGTAAGTATTCAATGATATTAAATAAATGGAAACTATATTTATAAAACCATATTTATTCTATTATATATATTTCAAGGGTACCAACAATTTTGGTACGCTATCATCAGATAAAATACAAAATGTTTTATAAATATTTGACAAGACCAAAGATAATATACCTTAACGGTTCAAGTTATCCCTGGAAAGTGAAGGGAAGAGAGAAAAAAAGTCAGATATTTAAAATTATTAATATGAGTATGGAAATGATGTTTATATTAAAGGGCTGAAAAAACGTTATTTTAGACGCTATGAAAAATTTTTATAATTATGATAAGGAAGAGAAAGAGAAAAGGATAACGTTAATTTGGGGGAAAAGATTTTTGTTACCTATATTATGAGTTATAAAATTATATGAAGAATTATGGTTGTAAGTATTTTTATCTTATTACATTAGGATAGGTTATATGTATATAAATATCTCTCTATATATTAATAAGTTGCATATGCATTGATTGTTTATATAAACAAATATGAGTTACGAAGATGTTGAAATTTTATTTTCAATTTGTGAGATTAGAATAATTTGTGGATTCAAAAATGTTCAACATTGAGAATGTTTTCAGAATATTGTTAATTTAAAGAAGCTATATAAATAATCAAACTAAAATTGTTAAAGAAGAAGGAAAAGGAAGCCCACTTGAACGTTAATTTAGGGGAATTACATTCAGATATTTGTCTATATTTATATGGAGAATTATTTATCTTATTATAATTGTTTCTACTTTAGGCACAAGGTCAGCAATTACCCAGTGCATTACTGGTACTTTATTTTATCGACCCCGTAAGGATGAAAGGCAAAGTCAACCTCGGCGGGATTTGAACTCAGATCGTAAAGGGTCGTATCTATGCTGGAAAGCATGGCGTCCGACCCTCTACCGATACTGCTAATCCACCTTACTATAATAATATATAAATATCTATATATATATATTTTAATAATAGCATATGTATTTTTTTTATTAAAAGGATAGCTTGTTTATAATATGAGTTACGAGGGATGTTGATTTATAAAAAATGTTTATATAATTAATTGTAAAAGCTCTATTAACCTTAGGACAGAAATATTTAGTTGTTGCAGACATCGCCAAAATTCTACATTCAGAACTATATGTAATTTATAATGTACTTATAATATTCCTATTAATTTCCAAAATGATCTTATCTGCCCTAACATTTTATATTTTTAATACTTTTAATATATTAATATCTCTAAATCATAATATCTTTAAAATGTATTATATATATTATATATACGTGTGTATGTATAGATATTTATATATATTTATATACTTCTACATTATGTACTTCTATATAATTCTAATTTTAATTTTAATTTTAATTTTAATTTTTTTTAATTCTTTAATTCTTTTTTCTTAATTCTTTAGTTTTCTAATGACACCCTCTAAAGCTAATTTTTAAATGTAGATTAATAACCATTAACTGTTTAGTAAAATGTATCCTATTCAGGATGATGTTTAAATATTCATATTTCTTTAGACTAAATAATTAATCCCACACTAGCGATTAATAAAAAAAAATCGGAGTTATCTTTCCTTCTTTCAATCATTAAAAACTTTTTATACATAACTCCGTTAATTTAATTTAAACCTTATTAATTGTAACTACCTATCTATTTACATAAAATCAACATCCCTCGTAACTTATATTAGGAACAAACACCTTTTTTTTTTTTTTTTTTTTATAAATCAACATCCCTCGTAACTCATATGATAAACAAACTATCCTTTTAATAAAACAATACATATGCTATTATTAAAATATATATATAGATATTTATATATTATTATAATAAGATAAATAATTCTCCATATAAAATAGACAAATATCTGAATGTAATTCCCCTAAATTAACGTTCAAATGGTCTTCCTTTTCCTTCTTCTTTAACAATTTTAGTTTGATTATTTATTTGGCTTCTTTAAATTAACAATATTCTGAAAACATTCTCAATGTTGAAAATTTTTGAATCCACAAATTATTCTAATCTCACAACTTGAAAATAAAATTTCAACATCCTTCGTAACTCATATTTGTTTATATAAACAATCAATGCATATGCAACTTATTAATATATAGAGAGATATTTATATACATATAACCTATCCTAATGTAATAAGATAAAAATACTTACAACCATAATTCTTCATATAATTTTATAACTCATAATATAGGTAACAAAAATCTTTTCCCCCAAATTAACGTTATTCTTTTCTCTTTCTCTTCCTTCCTTATCATAATTGTTTCTACTTTAGGCACAAGGCCAGCAATTACCAGTGCATTACTGGTACTTTATTTTATCGACCCCGTAAGGATGAAAGGCAAAGTCAACCTCGGCGGGATTTGAACTCAGATGGTAAAGGGACGTAACTATGCTGGAAAGCATGGCGTCCGACCCTCTACCGATACTGCCAATCCACCGCCATAATTATTAAAATTTTCCATAGCGTCTAAAATAACGTTTTTTCAGCCCTTTAATATAAACATCATTTGCATACTCATATTAATCATTTTAAATATCTGACTTTTCTTCTCTCTTCCCTTCACTTTCCAGGGATAACTTTAACCGTTAAGGTATATTATCCTTGGTCATGTCAAATATGTATAAAACATTTTGTATTTTATCTGATGATAGCGTACCAAAATTGTTGGTACCCTTGAAATATATATAATAGAATAAATATGGTTTTATAAATACAGTTTCCATTTATTTAATATCATTGTATAATATATATATATATATATAGCCTTTATAAATTGGTAGAATTTTACCTGTATGAAATATTTTATGGCAAGCAAACGGTCCTCTGCATCCGTTTGATTAACCAGTTCAGAGACAACCATACTGGTAACCTGATCACAAAAGGATATTAGCACAGCAACAGTGTTGTTCGAATTTAACTATGAATTAGAATTTTAAAAAAGACGTGATAATTATCAAAATGTTAGTATTGAGTTGATAATAGATTAGTTAAACACCGATAGAATTGATAAATATATTTAAGAGAAGAATTTAGAAGGTGATTGGTTTGGAAATGCATCAACTAACAGGAACGTTTATATAATAATATTTTTGTTAATATATAAATTTAAATTTACCAAATGCAAGTTCGCCTTTTGATATTCTATAAGGTCATTTGATCTTATCTTCAAAATTAATGTTTTTGTTACGTATGTCAATTCAAACGCCAACTGCTCAGGTCTAATTGCTGTGAAGTCTGGACTGAAATTCAAGATAAATGACATACCAATTAAAATATTCGCAGTTTCTAATGCAGATGCCAATGATTAATTTTATAACTGCATAACATTTTGAAAAAGAACATATAAAAATTCCTCTTTGGTGTGAATCTCCTTTTTATATAGACACAAACATGAATAATTTTGTTATTTTTTGTTCTTAATAAAAATCACTATCTTTGTTTTTAACTTCAGGAAGAGGCGTAAATGTTGACCTTCGTACACAATTAATTTAACAAATGTTGATAACTTGTAAGTAATGTTAAGAGGATGTGTAAGTAATTTGAAGAAGATTTGTATAGTAATGTAAACAACATTTGAGTAATGTTGTGGAGTGGCTGATGCAGCGGGTGTCGCTGGGAGTTCTCCGCAGCATTGCCTTCGCCCTTCTGTCCACGACGTGCAGTTAAGATATGCTGTCTAGACTGGGGCGAAGGGTCTGCCGATTCCTCACACTTCTCGTTTTCGTTATTTAATCTTTCTTTCTTTTTCTAAACATAATCAAGCTTTACATATATAGGGGTGCTGTGATCACACACGACAGAGCACATTAGTCGAGAGGTGTGACAATAGTCGATTTCTTCCTGAGATACAAGGGGTGATGGGGTGGGTTAGAAAGGGAAATAAGATACAATACTGAACTGGTTCTTTGTTTTCTGAACCCGAAACGATGAGACGCAAAGTTGAAACGCAAAGAGCTAAGAGCTGGAAAGAATAACGCAAAGAATTATATTCGATGCTCTAACGATTCTGCCAAATCACCACCTTCCTTAGTGTATTGTGAATAATAGCATGAAGGTCATGAAGGTCATGAAGGTTATCAAAATCTGCGTTATTATTCCCCGAATATTTCCCTTAGATCGGTTTTCATCACCTACTCTAATATTAAAAAAAGACAGACATTATGATTTCAGTAATACTTGATTTCAGATTGAAGTTTATTTTTTAATCCTTTTGATTCCAAATCGTCTAAAGCCGGCCCTCGTTCTATGATACCAAAGTATTCATGTTTATCCAAAATTATCTATATTTATTAAAAAAAAAAAGTTTCTATGATAATTTTATGTAAAAATCTTGGTTAAGTTCTCTTCCAAAACATCAACTTAATATTTCTTTCTACTTTTGGCACAATTCCGAAAAACTGCTGCGCATTTGTCCAACACTCCGATTGCTTGATTAATTTCAAATTTATTTCAAAATTAGAAATATGTTAAGGAACAATAAATAGAATAAGCTACAGTGATCCATAGATGCGAGACTTGTTTCTAGATTCTGTGACGTTACCCAGAGAAAGTAACAAGGAATCTTTAATTTAACTGTCCATCCCTCCGTATTAGTTAGTACTTTTTATTATGTTAAATTCCAGTGTATTGACTAATTTTAGTTGTGACTCCGCTCTAGACCTATCCAAGACAATCTGTTAGTGGCTAATATATATATATACATATACGTGTGTGTACATATATATATATATATATATATATATATATATATATATATATATATATATATATATATATATATATGTATGTTTATATATATATATATATATATATATATATATATATATATATATATATGTATATATATATGTATTTATATATATATATATATATATATATATATATACAAATATATATATGAATACACACACACACACATATATATGTATATATATATGTACAAGTATATATATGTATACACACAAACATATATATATATATATACACATATATATGTAAACATACACATATACATATGTATGTATATATATGTGTGTGTGTGTTTCGGTCGCTACACTGCATATAGCCAGCTTGTTTACTAACATCTACAATTAGTTGGTCATGCCGGTCGGTTACGAACACAAACCTATTTTATTCCTGTATATACAATACTGGGACATTTATTAGTTATTGCGTGCTCGTGTCTTTGATTGAGTTATTTCAAGCTCTCACTTTACATTTAACTGACTAACAGTTAAGATATTGCCAATTTGGTAAAATTAACCCTTCGCTTCAATTGAGTTTTTATACGTCTACAAAAATAATTGTTAGTAAGTGATACTTTGGAAATACCACGGTTTAAATAGAGATACACATCGAGTATTAAAGATCAATATGGCATTTCAAATGTTATATATATATATTTTTTTTTTAGAACGATCGACTTTCGTCAAAGCGGACCGAGGAAACAATGTTTCCGTTGGTCTTTCCAATTGCTAATACTATCTATCGGTCGTAAATCCAGGTAGAAGGAGCAACGTGAAATAAAGTGTCTTGCTCAAGGACATAACGCATCGCCTGGTCCAGGAATCGAACTCACATCCTTACGATTGCGAATCCAATTCTCTAACCACTCAGCCACACGCCTTCACAAAGTTATATATATATATATATATATATATATATATATATATATATATATATATATATATATATATATATATATATATATATATATATATATATATATATATATATATATATATATATATATATATATATATATATATATATATATATATATATATATATATATATATATATATATATATATATATATATATATATATATATATATATATATATATATATATATATGTATATATATATATATATATATATATATATATATATATATATATGTATATATACACAATTAAGTTAAAAATGTACATCTACATATGCATACTGAAATACTAGTGTGTATATGAATACACACATGTATACATATGTAGGTGTAACAAGTCTTTCACTGGTTGCTTTACTGTGAGCAACCCAGCTATTCTGTATGTAAACACACAGACAAACCGGTTTTTAGAGTCATACTGGTTTTCGGGGGAACACCTTCCCTCTATTCTCCAGAAAGCCAGACAAGGAATATTGAACTAGTTTCGTTGTTGTTACAACTCATCAGCAATATTTACCTATCTACCGGCGCTTCTGGAGAATTGTAAAAGCACATATCGTTATATGCTTTTTCTATGAAAATTAGTAGTGGGCAGACTAATTTGCATAGAGTGTGAGTACGCACCGGTTCAGCGGAGACGATAAAAACAAATAACGAAACGAAATTAAATTTCGTTTCGTTTGTAACTCACTTTTGTATGACTGACGCTTAAACAATTAAGTGAAAAATGTACATCTACATATGCATACTGAAATACTAGTGTGTATATGAATACACACACGTATACATATGTAGGTGTAACAAGTCTTTCACTGGTTGCTTTACTGTGAGCAACCCAGCTATTCTGTATGTAAACACACAGACAAACCGGTTTTTAGAGTCATACTGGTTTTCGGGGGAACACCTTCCCTCTATTCTCCAGAAAGCCAGACAAGGAATATTGAACTAGTTTCGTTGTTGTTACAACTCATCAGCAATATTTACCTATCTACCGGCCCTTCTGGAGAATTGTAAAAGCACATATCGTTATATGCTTTTTCTATGAAAATTTCGTTACAAACGAAACGAAATTTAATTTCGTTTCGTTATTTGTTTTTATATATATATATATATATATATATATATATATATATATAAATTTTTTTTTTTTTTATATTATTTATTTATATTCATACATGGAAGAAAAGCGCTGCCTAAGGTTTCAATGCCCAATATCGATATGACGTACACAATCATATATATATATATATATATATATATATATATATATATATATATATATATATATATATATATATTTTTTATATTATTTATTTATGTTCATACATGGAAGAAAAGCACTGCCTAAGGTTTCAATGCCCAATATCGATATGACGTACACAATCTCTTACCATCCTCTTTCCATCGTGATGGATATTTTACACGAAATATACATCTTTAATATGATAGTTTATTGTATGTATCTATATATGGTCCCATAATTCCTTTTGGAGTTGTAGGGGCGTCGTAGTGACATACGGCGTTTTGGGGGTATTTTAAACCTGGTGGAGCCCATCCCTCTCCAGGTCGAAATAGAGCAGCTTTCTTTCCGAGAATGAATGAGTGTGAGGGGGAGAGAGATAGGGATATAGAGGAAGAATCTACCCCAGTACTGGACTGGTACTTTTTATCGACCACGAGGGGATGAAAGGTAAAGTTGACTCCAGCTGGATTTGAACTCAGAGTGAAGAGAGCCGGAATGTTACTGCAAATCATTCTATTCGACGTTCTAATGAGTCTGCCAATTGTAAGATTATACTAAAGGATAGACGCGGCTTGGTCGAATGTTTAAGGAGTTTGCTTCGTTATCATTATGTCCCGTTTTCGATCCCACTGACATATGGAGTAAGTGTTATTATGTATTATAGCATCGAGTCGACCCATGCGTGGTGAGTGAAAATTGTAACAAAAGGGTTAACGAGAGGGAGAGATGATTCAGTTTAGAATAATGAACTTACGTCGAATATTTTTTCTTCTTAGAAACTGTAGCCTTGTTTATTGAGTACATGTTAACTTGTTCAGTGTTCAGTTTTTCACCAATATCTATAAAGCATATCAAATTATAGATTAATTAAAAAATAAACACTTTATTCTTTTTGTAGTTGCTTTTTTTACTTTTTCTTTTCTTTTAACGCAACACTCGATACGTATTTCTTATCTCAGTTTAATATTTTAATCCCGAGTGTATTGTGTATTATGGCTAATGAACTATTTTGTGAGTTACACAGTTATTATCAGTGAAATACGAGAGGGCGATAGATTGGCAGAGTCGCTAAAGCGTCTGACAACATGATTTGCGGCATAGTTCTGAGTTCAAATTCCGCAGAGGTTAACTTTGCCTTTCATCCTTACAGGATTGATAAAATAAAGTACCAGTAATACACTGGGGCAGACTTAATCGACTTTTGTCTTCTCAAAAATGGTTGGACATGTGTTTAAATCAGAATCCAATTTTAGTAAAATGAGAACCATCGATATGATTGAGTGGTTAAGAAGTTTCCTTTGTAATCATAAGGTTCTGAGTTCAATCTCACTGTGTGACATCTCATAAGCTGGCGGACAAAATACCATTGCAACATTTAGTTATGTCCCTTTACATTCAAGTCGATAAAATGAAGTACCAGATAACCAGCACCCTCATGTATTTCACCTCACTAAAGTCTTTTCTTCTCTCTCTCTCTGTGAACAAAACTTCAATAAAATGCAATAAAGGGGAAGAATCTAAACTGAAAAAAAAATTTGAAATGTACAAATATAAAAATAAATAAAAGCCCCTAAAATTATCTAAAGAAATATGCCGTTAATAGTTCATGGTCAAAATTATTTTCATTATTTCATGCATGTTGTATTTTTCTTAGTGTCCCATGCTGTTTGTTATCGGTGCGTGGGTTGAATGTTTTCGAACACAACTGTTGTTGTTCTTCGTGGTATTGTTATAGCAGGAGCCGTAGGAAACATAGTTGTCTGTAAGAACCTTAGGTTTTCTTGGTTCATTCTTAGGAATGAAAGGTCCTTTAATTAACATATTGTGGTCAGATATTACACAATGAACAGACGAAATGAATCGCTGATCTTTCATTAGAAACTGCATTGCGATTTTAACGGTGAATTAGGCTACTCTGTAACAAAATAACAGCTGGTCAGTAATTTGTAATTCTATAAATAGTGAAATCTATCCGGGAGAGAAATTACATGTTTATTCATTTCTTAATAATACAAACTAACTAAAGTCTAAAAAACCGACATGAGAATGAACTCTATTTTAAGAGACTAAGACCACGCCTATTGACAACTAACAAAAAGTAATTTCTGCTTTGACACATGGAAGTAAGTTCATTCAGTACATTCGTGATTAAGAAACAACAAAAAGAATACTCTGATAGAACATGTCAGTTTGTTAAAAATAGTGACCTTAAGTTTTACGTAAAGCTTCATGTACCAAATATTCAACTTGTAACAAACAAAAAACTATCCCCATGCTAAATATTGAGTGCTTAAAAATAAAATATTTTGAAATTTGAAATGTGTGTCTCAATGTTTGATCATTATATATAATAGTTGAGAAGACCGGGCAAATAACCCCTCGGGACTTTCAGATACACACATTTCAAATTCCAAATTTTCTTAATGCCTCTTAAGTCAACCGCTTTGTTTACTATTCTACCTTAAAGAACCATAACCAAATATTACGAAGCGTTTCATCCAGCACTCTAACGATGCAGGCAATTCGATCAAATTGATCGACAAAATCCTAGACGACATTCGCTTACCGAGTGGGATGGAACTCGTCAAATCGGACCATGGAAACAATATTTCCACTGAACTTTCCATTGCTGATTCTATCTACCGGTCGCAACTCTCGGCAGAAGTAACAGCATGAAATAAAATGTCGTGCTCAATGTACTGCTGGGAATCGAACACAAACCTTATGATTGAAAGTCACACAGCTACTTCCCTAATACACAAATGATGTATGTATGTATGTGTGCATGCACTAAACATCATCTTGTAATAAAAAATACTTTCTTTCAACAGAAAAAAATTAATATAAAACGATTTGGGTGCACCCAAGACCTAAGGAGAGGCATGTCATTGATTATAGTTTAGATAATAAAAATGTGATGTAAAAGATGTATATAATTTGCGCACAATGTGAAGAGCAGCATGCTGGACTGATCATCGGCTATCAGTCTAACAAAAGCTAGACACAGTGAAACTAAAGTACCAAAGAGACTTAATATGGAAAGTTTCAGATATCATACTTGACCTGAGAAATCTTTGGAAGATTTTAAAATAAAAGTCTTCGAGGCAACATCTGCATCAGTTCGTGTGAAACTGAGTTGATCCAATGATTGGGTTACAGATAATAACCAGGAAAAATGTGACTTACTCAAGGGCAAACAAAATCTATCTCAAAAACTTGTTTCGTGATCAATAAATCCTAAAGCAACTAAAGCGAAAGGTGCAACATTTTTTGAGAAATATTAAGCAGCAATGGGGGCAAGACAAAACCAAGTAATCACTAGAGACAGTAGATCGCAAGGATAATATGGCAATTTTTCTTTCAATAGTTCCTGTAAGAACTGCAGATGGCTGATATTGTCTCCACTCAGAATCGTTGGGCAGAACATTGTCTGAGCTCTTTAACAGGCCCCCTAATGTCAACATAAATATTATTGAATCAATGGAAACCTACCCAATTGTAGACGACAGGTACCAGAACCAACTAGAATTGACTTGATCCCTGTTGTACAGAAACTAGATCACAATAGATCTGTATCAAATGATCTCTATCGTATTAATGCTGAGGTTCTCAAACATGGAGGTGAAAATGGTCGAAGCTTTACACATAGTAATATCCCATTGTTGGAAGAAGGGGGCAAGTACCACAAGACTGGATTATACTATTTTGGTCTCTCTTTTCAAATCCGGTGCCAAAGACCAATGTGGCAATTTTAGAGGCATTTCCCTATTGTCTGTCATCGTTAAGGTTCTGACATGTGTTCTTTTGTAACGGCTTAATAAGTTCATATTGTCAAGAGTTGTATCAGTTTTCCTGCGAAAAGAGATACTAATGATATGATCTTCACAATCTGCGGGAAAAATATATCGAACAGGACCTTGCTCTCTGCCATTGTTTTGTTGATCTTAGTAAAGCATTCTATACTGTTAACAGGAATGCCATATGGTTAGTTTTGTCTAAATTTGGATGTCCTCAGAAGCTTGTAAATATATGGAAAGCTCTTCATGCAGATATGAACGCCGGAGTTTACTTTGGGGACACATTCTCAGAGCCTTTTACAATAGAAAGTGGTATGAAACAGAGAGACCTTCACTTTTTCCAATATATTTTGCTGTCGTGCTCCATCATGTTTTCCAAAACAACAATGAAAGAGTATATGTAAGATATCGAACCACAAGAAATATATTTAACCCGATTTGGCATGTGACGTCTTTGGCTATACATTTAAAGTAAACGGTAGTTTTGTGTCATCTTGCATCTGGTCAAGTCGTGCAACGACTTAAAATATATCTGAAAGATTATGGAATCTTTCATATAGCTCTGGAGTGCAGTAAATAAAGATGAAATATTGGATTCAGAAATATATCCAAGGATTCAAAAAGCAACAAAATCTTTTGGAAGTGTAGAGTCTCGGCTCTGATCACAAAGACATATCAACAGTGAAACAAAAATATATGTTTATAAATCCTTTGTGATATCCTCTGAAACATGGAGGTGTTACAAATATCCCTTCAAACTCCTGGAACAGTTCCATCAAAAATGCTTGCGGCGTATTCTGAAAATAAGATGGAATTTATTCACTTCTGACTCTGATGTTCTAGCTTAATCTGGTACTTGTTCTATCCAGGCAATAATTCTGAAAAGCTACCTGTATTGGTTTGGGCATACTGTCTGCATGGCTGATGAGCGTATCCTTAAGCAACTGTTTCATGATAATAATAATAATAATGAAATGATTGTGTACAGTGCTCAGGTGCACTACAACTCATCAAAGGTGCATGTATAGTACATAGAATAATGTATAAATGTCAGGGAAGTAAATAGTGTATGAGTCATGATATACATGTGCGCGTGTGTATGGAGGGAGAATATTAGGTGTAGTGTTGGCGAATCTCAGGAAGCATGGAGATTTTAAAGGATGCAGTGTCTTGGCAGCTAACAACTGATGCAGGTAGTTTGTTCCATGCTTCAGCAACTCTGAACGTGAAAAAATGTTTCCGAAAATCATGGTAGCTGTGCTGTTTTTTGACTTTGTTGGCATGCCCACGTGTGTTAGACACATGGAAATTAAAAATGTACTCAGGGTTGTTGTTGGCAAGATGGTTAATAGTTTTGAGGGTGTTTACCAAGTCAGTTGCCAGAATCGGAGCTTCAATGTATCCATTCCCAGGGAAGTAAGGCATTCAGAGTATGACAGATGCCTGATGGGGAGTATTCGCTTGGTTACACGTCTCTGAACAGTTTCTAGGCGGTCAATGTTCTGAGCAAGATAGGGGTTCCAGACTGGTGATGGAAATTCTAAGTGTGGCCGCAACATAGCTATATACAGCTTTAAATAGATAGCTAGATAGCGGCTGACAAAGGTCTTGCTGAGTGATGCTAAGACACCCTCGGCCTTCTTGACAATTTTAGAGACGTGCTTCGTCCAACGCAAATTGCTGCTGACAGTAATGCCCAGGTCACGTTCACAACAAGACTTCTTGATATTAGTGTTGTGGAGGGATTATGTGGACGCTGGATTTTTACTCCCAAAATGCATGGTGGTACACTTGTCCACAGCCAGCTTGAGTTGCCAGTCCGTGTTCCATTGTTGCATTCTGTCCAGCTGAGATTGCAGGCAAGATCTTTAGCGTTCAGGATCTGTTCTTTTTATCTCAAGGTACAGCTTGATGTCATCTGCATATTTCAGTACTGTGGCATTCTTTAAGTTGGCATCTATGTCATTAATATATGCCACAAACAAAAGGGGGCCAAGAACAGGTCCCTGTGGTACACCAGATGACATCTCATATGGTGAGGAATGCTGTCCTAGAACCGTGACTACTTCTTTTCGACTGAGAATGAAGGACTTCAACCAGTTAAAAAGATCATCCTTCACACCCATTGCAGAGAGTTTTGCCATAAGTCTTTTGTGTGGCACAGAATTGAAAGCTTTAACAAAGTCAAGGTAAACAACATCCACCCATGAGCCACCATCAGTGATCTGAGTGATGTGTTCAAGAAACTCGATAAGTGTATCACAACAGCTGGAGTTAGGGATAAATCCAAATTGCGAGGGCCGGATAAGACTGTGAGAGTTCCAGTAGTTCCAAAGCGTTTCTCGTACACATGATTCCATCAGTTTGGCAATGCAGCTAGTAAGACTGACTGGACGATAGTTCACAGGTGATGTGCGGTCACCCTTTTTGAACAGAGGAATGACACTGGCAGTTTTCCACTGTTCTGGAGTAGCACCGTTGTTCAGACAGAATTGGAAGAAGCGTGATAGCTGGTGCAGAAGGAGGTACCCACCACGTTTGAGAAGCAGGTACGTAACACCATCAAGACCGGGAGAAGCATGGTTGCGTTTGTTTTTAAGGTGACGTCGCAGCATTGCAGGTGTAAATTCCGATGTCAGAGGTGGTGGAGACAGTAGACTCTGGTCTTCAATAGTGAAAATGCGTGCATAGCATTCAGCAATGAGTTCTGCGCATCCTTTGGGGTCGTGAGTATCCTGGCTTGTGTGGTGATTGCGAAGAGGACCAACTGGAGAGTGAGGCGTCTGCTTTGAGTGAACATACTTCCAGAACACCTTACTGTCAGGGCTGGTTGCTGTACATGCTTTCCATATTGAGTTCAAGATGTTCTGGAGTACAGTGTTGACATCTCCACAGTCGTAAAACTCAAGCCAGTTTGGGCGTTGCAGCTCGGTGCAGTAACAGTTCCAATCTGCTTTATTCCACTCAAAGTGAGCAGTTTGGAGATGGTTGTGGCTTTTGTTACTGCCCATGAGGGATAGATTGGCAATGATCATAGAATGATCAGAGTCACCGAAAGGTTCCTCTGTAGTAACACTAATAACCGTTTCAGGAGTAGTGGTGAAGAGCACATCCAAAGTGTTGTCACCTCTTGTTGGGGAGGTGACTACTTGTGACCAGCTCGAGTCCAGCACTAGCTCAAGGAAAGCATTTGCACTTTGCGGCCAACAAAATGTTTCCCAGTCAATCCCAGGGTAATTGAAGACCCCTGCAATAAAAACATAAGTGGCTGTTTTCCTGGCAGCAGCAGCTGAGGGTATCACAATTACTGATGGTAATTTGGGGGACGATAAACGACTCCAAGTAGCAGTGTTGACATGGTCATACGTATATCGCAGAAAAACACCTCTTGCTGCGATTGGGTTAAATCAACACAAAGAATTGCTGAAAAATTTGACCGAGCGTAGACCATTACACCACCACCACCACGATTAATGCGGTCTTTACGAAACAAGTTGTAGCTAGTTATGCTGAAAACCCCATCACAGAGTAAGGAATGTGCCCATGTTTCCGTGACTGTAATGAAGTCAGGGTCGATATTTTTGACGTAGGAGTCAAAAAGATGTATCTTATTGCATAGACTACGTGCATTCAAGGACAACAATTTGTACCTTGATTCCAGTCTATGATTATGTGCAGGGGATGGCAGGTTGTTCCGATTTAGTTTCCCAGGGTTTTTTCATTTTTTTGTATTGCCAGTTGTTGTGGGTACAGTGTTTTCCATGTTTCACCAGCCTTAATAAACTTCCATAATGAACTTGTTCAGGAAAAAAGAAACAGTATAAGCCAATGAAAAGGTTCAAGGATGCATAGAAAAACTTGAAGAATGAAGGAATTGATTCAAAACCCTGGAACGTCTCGTAGTGGATCATTCTACCTGGCTTTCAAATATATGGGATGGTGTGAAAACACTGACCCCATTCCCCACCTTTACTTCCATGCCACTAAGTTCTTGTGTTGGACCTCTACAGGGTTTGACTTGCTCATGAAATTGACGTACAAGTGTTTGAGAACTCCATAGACACGTGTATCCTTAACGTAGTTCAGAACGACCCGAGGAGATCCAGTGTGTGATAATGGCTGGCCCTTTGAATTACAGGCACAACCAATGTTTGCCAGCTGAGTGGATTGGGACAGTAGGAAATAATGTGTTTTCCTGAATGATATTCATTTCGCCGGGAATCAAATTCACGCCTTTACAATTGTGAGCCAATCACCCTAACAACTAAATCGTGCGCATTCACTAAGTTCTTGTAATGATTAATTCAGAGGGCAAAATATGGGGCTTATTGATATAGGGGTCCAATTACAGATAAGCATTGCAAATGTGCTGTGAGCGATATGCTGGTTGTATGCTAAGACTTCTAATTATCACTATTATTTTACTTTTCAGGGAGAATAATATTTTTCTCTTTCGTTATTAATGGTTCGATCATACCTGATATTATTTTCATTCTTTTCAAGATAATTTTAGTTCACGCCTTAATGTAAGTACTGCATCGTGAAGTCGTTCATGTTTAGTTTTGAAGGCAGGATGTAAGTTTCCCGAGTTCTCCCACCAGAAATGCACATTTTAGCTTATCAACTTTTTTTCCAACGTCTGTCGAATAATGAGTGATGAGATTTGATTGCTCTTTGATGTAGTCAATATTTATCCCATGCAAGTATAAAGTTCTGAAATGCCATCCATTGGGTATACAACCAAATGCTTTCTGCTAGTCCTGCTGTTCTTTACTGTTCATTTAGATTTCTGTACCATTTTGCCAATCAGAACGTAGTTTTCATAGCTCCCTATTTTCCTTTATCTTCCAGCTTGCTAAAGTGTTGGAATACATTTTTGGTGGCATCAATTACCTTGTAAGAATAGATAGAGGTACTCAGTGAAATTCTTAGTGTGTTCATTTCCGCTATTTGCCACTTTGGGCAATTGTCTTTTACTATAGTCTGACGTTAACCAATGCCTAGTGAGTGGAATTTGGGAGACAACGCATATATATATATATATAATATATATATATATATATATATATATATATATATATATATATATATATATATATATATATATATATATATATATATACATACATATGTACATATATGTACATAGATGTGTATGTGTGTGTGTTTATGTCCTGTAACCTAGCGATAAGACAAAAACGAAATCATTGAACTAATTACTGGGGACGATATGATCAACTGAAAAGAATAATGCCACTGCATGGCCACAGTATAATGATAGAAACTAGTAAAATCATAAAAGTGGTTTCTACTATATACTTGGTTTGACCAATCCCTATTGAATGACATTTGATAGGCGGAAACTGCACTTCCACTCTCGACTAAGTTATAAAATGACGCTAAGAATACTAAAATATTTAAAAGGAATATATTCAATGTTACCCTTTTTTCTGATTAGACCATTAATTACCATAGCCATAGCCATTTCATCTGCACTCGAAAATCTAAAAGCAAATTAAGGAATTATCTTTAACACCACATTTGGCTATTGAGTTCTTACACAGTAGAACAGCAAGCTTTTTAAGTTTCGTTAGCATGTTGTTAATGAAAGTTAATATCTAGGATTTTCAAATCATTTTGAAAATAATAAGGAATTTGGATAGACTAAGCAATATAACTAAATTTCTTGTTATTAAACTGATATTTGGAACATAGTTTAACAAATGTTCTTACATAAAATTATGATGAAAGGTTTTAGATAATATCAATTCAAAATAGCTTTGTATTATTTTATAATACACTACTATTATAGCTGCATATTTAAGGACCTTTTTCTCTGTAGCTAGGTAGTTCTAGGATATATTGGTGCTATCAGGTTAGACATCGCCTGCGGCTATACTGGCCAAAACCTATCAAAGCTATCAAAGTTATATATATATATAGAGAGGTGGTTACACAACAGTTAGTTCATCATCCCGAGAACAATTGTTTCACCTTAGAGGATCCTCAGCTCGTAATGGGCATGGTTATACGCTATTCCGTATAAGCCTGCCCACTACGAGCTGAGGATCCCCTAAGGTGAAACAACTGTTCTCAGTATGGTCAACTAACTGTTGTGTAACCACTTCTACCTAACTCGTCCCATGGACTGAGTGCTCTACCACTACGGATATTACCTTCCAGTGTTCTACCACTATATATATATAAATGGAAAAAATGAAACGAAATTTCCTTTCTCACTCTTAGTACGGCTGTTACTTAAATATAAGTGTGTATACGTACATACTTATATGTATACAGATGTACAGTAGTATGCACATATATACATACATGCACACATATATATATGTACGTATGGATTTACCGAACATTTATTATAATGCTCGGTTTGTTTGTAAACAAACATCCCGAATTAAGCCGTAGTGTCTAGCAACCATCGTTGCCCTTTTGTTCAACACTGACAAAGGAACGATGTACTAGTTTCAAGCTTATTAGCTATCGTCAGCACTGTATACCTTCCTGCCAGATTGTTGAACGTCTGAAAGTATATACTTTCCTTATGCATATTAACGGCTGAGCAGCCTAATTTGCATATCGAGTGCTATTTCTGTCCAGAAATTGCCGTCCCTACGGCTTGAGCTCTGCCGCCGGGGTCATACTTGTTTATATATATATATATAAACATATATATAGCACCAACTGATAGCACCTATATATCCTAGAACTACGTAGCTACGGAGAAATAAGCCATTACATATGCAGCTATAATAGTAGTGTTATACAATAATATATTAAAAAATTTGCTTACACTCGGATTGAAATAATGTAAATTACCTTTTTGCTTCTCTTACATAAGATTTATATGTTCTATACTTTTTCTGTAAATTCCACATCTGGCGAAATTGACAAGATATTACATTAAATACATATATAAGTATGTACGTCTGTGTGAACGTATGCATGTACATATGTATGTTTGTACCTGTGTATAAATGTATATATGTATGTACGGTACGTATGCATGTATGTACGTACGTGTGTATGGCCGTATATATATATATATCAAATAATTGTATCCACTTTTGGAACAAGGCCAGCAATTTACCAGAGCATTACTGGTACTTTATTTTATCGACCCCATAAGGATGAAAGGCAAAGTTAACTTCGGCGGGATTTGAACTCAGAATGGCAAGGACCGTACTAGTATATATATATATATACCGTACTATATATATATATATATATATATATATATATGTATATATGAATGATTGCGTATATATATACGCAATCATACAATCATTATGATATGCCGGTGGCCATGCACGTCTGTCCAGTATTGAAGTTGTTCAGAAAGACGTGTATGGCCACCACCATATCACAATGTTTGCATAACTGCACCAATGATTGCGTAACAGAAATATATATAATACAATAAACAATTATGGTGATTTAATCCCGTTTTAATTACCAATTTTTGATAAATGAATACTCCGTCACTCAATATCACCTACCTGGGATAAACTACTGACGTATATGCTTCGGGTTGCTAGGACCTGCTTATCATCCGGAAGTTACTACGTAACAACTAAGCTAAACACAGATCAAAAATGCCATCAGGACCATTAATATGAATAGTAAGAGCATTTCCTATTTTTAGCCAAGTGAATTCAATTGAATTTTGACTTGTTGAACACCACTTCCAACTCCACCACCACACCTTCATGAAGAACATATATATAAGAAAACATTTTGATAGAAAATTCACATTTGTTCAAAGTGCTCACGGAACACATGAAAAAACATTTAATATTTGATAACCGGTTGTATAACTAAATTATTCATTCTGTCACATTAAAGAAACAATAATCTTTAAACATACTTCTGTGCATTTTCACCTTCACTTTTTAACTATAATTACATACATATATACATACATGATGATGGCTGCCCTCTCGTTATCGATTATGGACATTGCACGATAAACACACACACACACACACACACACACACACACACACACACACACACACACACACACACACACACACACACACACACACATTAATAATTAATGGTGCTGCGATCGAATGTGGCTTTTTAACCCAGCCAATGATCTAAAATATCTTGCACAGAGTTGGCAACCATGATAAAAACATTCACCGGTAAAAGCCGACTGTGGTTGGTATTCAAGTACTTTTGCATGTCGTTTGAGCCCCCCTGCTGATCTACACTCTTTTCCCCATGCTTGGCAGGTATGATGAATAGCATCTTCGACAGCAGCCTAGTAGTCAACCACTGGTCTTATTTTATGACTGCGAAGAGGATTTTCGAGTCCAGCTTTGCTGAGGCAAAGTCTTGCACGGACACTGCATGTCAGCGCCATGGAAGGACCTTTGATGTCTGGAAATGTAACAGCAATGCCTTTCTTGGTATCCCTTTTTGCTTTCTCGTATACGATTCGAGATGCTTCAAAAGCAACTTTCAACTCGTGTACAGTCTTTCTCCATTTATTACGATTAGCAGCTACGCTTTCCCATGTATCAGCAGAGATGTTAGCTTCTTTCAAAGAGGGTTTCAACGACTCCTTATACCTCTGTTTTTATTTATGTGGAGGTCGTCATCCTTTAACTAACTCTCCATTTGAGAGTTGTTTTGATATTCTAGAATCCTTCTTGCTGGTAAAGTGACCACTCCATCGGAGTCTTTGCTTAAGTACAAGAACTTCTATGCTTTCACACAGAGAGCTTTCCAAATTCTCGACATCACTGATGTCTTCCCTCCAATGAACGCCATGGATCCGACTGAGACACATCTGATGGAAACGTTCCAACTGTTTCAGGTGGTGTCGATATGTGACCCAGGTCTCGCAGGCATAAAGAAGAGAAGACAGCACACATGCCTTGTACATCTTTACCTTTGTCCTCTTGCACATGTCTCGCCGACCCCAGAGGCATCTTTCTAGCTTTCCAAAAGCATCACTTGTTTTCCTAATCCTGTGTGGAATTTCACTATCAAGATTGCTGTATCGATTGACAGTGCTTCTCTGATAGAAAAACTGATCAACCACTCCAAGTCGTTTACCATACACATAGATATTTGGTTCATTGTACTGCTTACCAGAGGCAGGTTTGTACATGACTACAGTTTTCTTGAGACTGACAGTCAATCCTAGGGCAGTGCAAACATCATAAAATGTTTTCTAATCTCTGTGTATTCAATCTCTGTGTGCGCTACAAGATCGCAATCATCTGCATACAAAAGGTCTCTTATGATAGAGGTAAACGCTTTTGTTTTTGCAACAAAGCGATGTTAAATATGCTGCCAGAGGTTCGATAGTAGATGTAAACATCATGCTTGCAATTCCTGAATGCAATATAGAAAACCATTGCAAAGCATATGACAAATATGGTCGGTGCTGGAATATTCCCCCGTTTCACTCCATTTTTCAAAGGTAGGCTCTGACATGTTACCTCTGACATTAATCCAAGCCTTCATGTCATCATGGAAAGACCTAACCAAAGCAAGGAACTTATCAGGGCAACCAAGTTTCTGGAGAACCTTCCAGAATGCATTTCTGTTAACAGTAACGAAATCTTTTGTCAGATCGACAAAAACCTGATACAGATCAGAACCCTGTTCCACTTCTCCTGTGCCGCTTCCAGCACGAAAACCTGATTGACTTTCAGGGAGAACACAATCTGAAATGTGTGTCAGCATACGGTCCAGAAGCACCATACATAAAATATTTCCTACCGCAGAAAGCAATGATATAGCCCTATAGTTTCCACAGTCATTCTTTTACAAGACCACAATTACTGCATCTCTCCAGTCCTCAGGTACGGATTTACTAGCCCATATCCTACCAAACACAGAGTGAAGATGTCGCAGAGATTTCTCACCCCCATATTGTAAGAGCTCTGCATATATTCCATCCATACCTGGAGGCTTTCCACTGTTCAGCTTCGAGACAGCTACTGCAACTTCCTCTAATGTCGGTGGACTGCGAGAGCTACTTTCACAGGTTTTTTAGGGATTAGACTAAAGGAAATCTTTATTGACAACAGACAGCTGATTCAAAAGTTCATCAAAGTGCTCTCGCAACCTTCGCAGAATTCCCTGTGAGTCAAGAAGTTCCTTGCGAGCCCTGCTGTGAAGTGGTGACACCAGAAAAGAAGACGGTCCATAAACTTCCCGCAAGAGATTGTGCAACAGCTTTGTGTAATTGGAATCTGACGCAGCTTGTATCTCATCACCCTTCTCACTCCACCACTTATCCTTCATCTGAGAGAGCCTACGCCTCACACGTGATTTCCCATCCTTGAGTTCCTTATGCAACATATTCTTCTCCTGTGGCTTTGGTGCCAAGTAGCGTGACAGAGCACGCCTCTTAGCCAACAATTCATCTATATGTTCATATTTTCTTTAAATTAGTCTTGATGCTTTCTTTGTACTAATCCCAGAACACGGCTGCCTACATCGTAAACCGACTGTTTAAGAGTCGGCCAATCCTCACCAATATCTGAAACATTATTTCTTCTCGCAATGTCCTCTTCACACTATTATCCCTAAGACAAACAACATTCAGTCTTTTAGGCAGGGTTACTCCAGCAACTCGGATTTTACGTTTTATAATTAACTTCACTTTTGCACCTACCAGGCGGTGGTCCGTCCAACACTCAGCCCCACAAAGAACACGAACACATTGCACATCTTCTCTGTCACGCACCCTGACAAGGATGTAGTCCAGAAGATGCCATTCTTTAGATGCAGGGTGCATCCATGTGGTCTTATACTTATTCTTACGCTGAAACATGGTATTGGTAAGACACAGATCCAGCTCATCACACATCTGCAGCAGAAGTATACCATTCCTATTACACTTTCCCATCCCATGCCTTCCGGTTACAGTCCGTGTGTTAAAATCCCTACCCACTCTAGCATTAAAGTCACCCAACATGCTGACATTGTCTGCCTGAGGGATATTTCTAATAACATCTCTCAAAGCATGGTTGAAAGATACTTTTTCTTCATCAACAGAATTCATAGCTGGAGCATACACACTTACTAGGGTCACATACTCTAACCCATACATATACACATACATTTTAACTATAAGTATATATATATATATATATATATATATATATATATATATATATATATATATATATATAACATTATATGAAAATGAACTAGGCATCTCACGACAATACATTTTCAACTAACCTCCTACGTGTTTTCTGTTTTATATGGTTGTCAATCTGGTGTCAGTTAATCACAGGAAGCTGATTGAATTAACCCTTCACTCTAACCCCTACCGCAAACCATAACACTAACCTTAATTTGGAATAAACTGGTTCGGATTATATTATTATCATATTTATATTAATCTATCATGAAAGTGACGTGGTATATTCTAGAAAAACACCTGCATTTCTATTACACCAAGTATAGCGTGTATGTTATTCACTAGAATTTAATGTATCTCACTATATTCCATGAAATATACAGCAACACTCAACATTAAGCGTTTAAAGGCTATTTTCCCTGCTAAAAAAAGATCAGCCTTGCGGGCTCCATGGCAAGTTTCTCTATTTTCCTATATGTCTGCATCTCCCTTCTTCATCCCTCTGGTTTTTATTTCCCCCTTCATCATCCTCAGCCGTATTTTTATTTGTCTTCTACTTCTTTCCAACACTCATTTCAATTACTCCTATCACCTAGTCAGTCCTCAACACATGACCCAACCATCTTGTTCCATTTCTCTTCATACCATTCATCGCTGGCTCTATTCCCATCACCCTCTTCAATTTATTGTTTGTCCTCCTCTCTCTGAGCAATACCCCACTCCTCAACCAAAGCATTTTCATTTCAGCCTTCACTGCTGCTCCACATACATCATCCCTGAACATAGTAATTATTCTCATCAAAGGACCCCATGATGAGTATGATTACAATATGCTTTGTAATATATGAACAATGAATTACCTTTTTAACATACATTGTAGAATCATATCCCGAAATTATTTTACCAGAAATCCTCAGTAAATCATTCTTACTGATTGGAAGTTCATTTTCATCATGTGACCACTGCGTGGAAAGGCACCCTTTCTTGCTATTAAGGAAAATGGAAGAAAAAGACCTTTTAACTTTGGGTGCCATTTTTACCAGTTTTGAAGGCACTTTATGATCTTGGTACAGTGTTGGACAGGATCCATAACGACGAAGAAGATTTATTCGGCCGGACTCCAATGACCTATTCCAAGAAGCACCAACAAAGGGAACATAGTTTTCACTAATCAAGCAGTCTCCCCATGATATTTTTGCACATCTAACAAGTGGCCGAATATCGTTTAATATACTAAATTCTAGAGAATCTTTGTTATCATCAAAATACAATTTGAAGCATGTTTTAGTTTCTTGGTCAAATGGATTACGACAGCTCTCAATATCATTCGAAATAAAAATTGAATCTTCAGTATCTTGGGTAATGACGATGTTTGCATCGTTTGCATCGTTTTCTTTCTCTTTGCACTTTATGAGTTTGACTAATTTCACCCATGAAATGTCTGTGTTATTAATCTCGCAGCTATTACACAATTCAAATATTCTTACACCACCATTTGAATAGATTCCAATTCTCTTACATGCGTAATTCATGACAAACATATCAGCATCATGCAAAAATATTTGTTCGTTTAAAGTCAAGTTGTATATATTTTGTGATGCCAAATAAAGGTGATTGTTAGTTATCATAATGTAAACTTGCCCCTTTCTTTGGCAGTTTAAGCCCAATTCTATGAAATAGTATTCAAAAAGTATTGGTTCATTTGTGTTGCAATCATTTAATAGATTTCGAGACGCCTTTTCAAACGAATCTGCATTTTCTGAAATCAAAACACTTTTACCAATATTTGTCAATATTTTTTCACGTGACAATTTATCGATTAATGTAATAATATTTTCCCAGCTCCTCTTGGTTATCGCATCAGTCTCGTTTATTTCGAATATCATTGTGTTTCCGTTAGGGAGATTCAAGGCAATTCTCTTATTGGTTTTATCAAGAACACGAAGGTCAGAATCGACTAGTGAAATACTTTTTTCGGTTCGAGATATATTTTTATCAAAAATATTTAACAAGACGAATTGGTCTGTAAGTCTCAGTCGTATCATTCGTTTAACTTTACCGTGCGCATCGATTTCTTTAAAGTTACCCTCGAATATAATCCTCGGCGACATATGATCACTTTGATCCAAGCGCCTCTTCGGAAAATACTTATTCATGATGAAAATGTTGGAAATGCTTGTTATACTACCATTTACGACAGCGAACTAACAAATATTGTCTGCCAAAAACGTCATAAAGGTTGCTATCAAGTCATAGTTAATAGAATGTAAACGAGACATTGTACACAAATCTCAATAATATCTACACAGTTTAGCCTCCGTCTTGGACGTGCGGTCCATTCTCTACCAGGTTTCGGGTGACCCCCAAAGAGGATGTCCTCATCCTCGGGTCACCGATCCACCCGCCGGCCATCCGCTCCACCATCAGGTCCAGGCTTCAACAACTCCAGACTCTCACGAGCCGACTGGGCTTGATTGACGGCCACCCAGCTCGCTTTCTGCTGAGGAAATGCTTCGCCATGCCCAAGCTCCTCTATACCCTTCGCAGCGCTCCGTGCTACACCCAGACATCTCTCCTTGCTGACCTCGATACTTATATCCGAGCAGCAGCCGAGGAGATATGCAACCTCAAGTTTGACGATATAGGGTGGCAACAGGCCACTTTACCTGTCAGGTATGGTGGCCTTGGCCTCCGGTCCCCGATCTCACTAGCTTTGCCGGCGTATCTTTCGTCGGTAACCTCGTGCCGCGTCCTCGTCAGCAGGGTTCTTCAAAACACAACAGAACCCTCTGTGTTCAGAGAACGTGAGGCTGCCTGTGAGACGTGGGACCGGCTGGGACCTAGCCCAGTAGACGTCCCTCATCCTTCTCCTCCTGTTGACGTCAAGTCCTCTCAACGCACTTGGGATGCCATCCAGTGCAGCCTGGCCTCAGACAGGCTCACGCGCCAGCTCGACCAGCACCGCCTTGCTTGTTTTCGTGCGGCCTCTAAACCCCACAGTGGTGCCTGGCTCCATGCCCTGCCCTCCTTCTCCACTGGCACGGAGCTAGACAACCATAGCCTGCGCATCGGCGTTTCCCTGAGGCTCGGCCTCCGGATCTGCCAGCCACACCAATGTCGCTACGATTCCACCGTGGATTCTTTCGGCCTCCACCCGCTTTCCTGTCGCCACAGTGCCGGCCGCATTCCACGTCATGCTGCCCTCAACGAGGTCATAAAGCATGGCTTGGACGCTGCAGGCTTCCCTTCCCAACTCGAGCCGGTGGGGCTGGATCGAGGGAACGGCAAACTGCCAGATGGCATGACCATCTTCCACTTGCACCGACACTTTCTGCAGCTGCAACCTGGTGCAGACTGCGACTGACCCAGGTTCTGCTGCACTTCGGGCTGAGGGGGACAAACTCCTCAAATACCGGTCGCTCTCCGACAGGTTTGCGCTTGTGCCCCTGGCAGTGGAGACTTCTGGTATCCTCGGCCCCAGGGCTACCTCCTTACTCACCACCATAGGCGCTGAGGTGGCCAGCCCGCGAGTTGGAGTGGCTTTTCCAGCGCGTCTCCCTTGCCGTCCTCCGGAGAAACGCCTTCTCCATTCTGTCCGCCGGGGCTGTGGGTGGGCCCCATCACGTATCATTTTTGTAAATATGACAACAGTTTATGATTTGATTTTATTCTAAATATTAATTAATTATTTCTACTTTTGGCACAAGGCCAGCAACTATCCCAGTGTATTACTGGTACTTTATTTTATCGACTCCGTAAGGATGAAAGGCAAAGTTAACCTCCGCGGGATTTGAACTTAGTCCGTAAAGGGACGTAACTCTTCGCTGCAAAGCATGGCGTCCGACCCTCTACCGATACTACCAATCCACCGCATCGTTGAAAAAGAATATTTCGCGATTAAAACACCAAAACAAAGTGAAAATATGTTTAATATAAATATTTAAAGAAACTTTTTTTCTTATCTATATATCTAAAACAGAGAATGTCTGTCTGTCTGTCCGATCACTAAAACTCGAGAACCACCCAACCGATTGATTTCAAACTTTACACTGTGAGTGTTTTGAGCAAAAAATATTTCAAATTTTCAATGCCCTAGGGACCGCATTAGGCGATTTAGCGATCTCTCTCGTTAAGAGTGAAAGCAGCTATTCTTTGCTTAAACTTTAATCTGTTATATATATATATATATATATATATATATATATATATATATATATTAAAATAATATATATATATATATATATATATATTAAAATAATATATATATATATATATTAAAATAATATATATATATATAATTATATATTCGTGTACAGATATTTTTGCATACACAATAACAAAATATAAACAAGCGTATTTATTTCACGAGGCTCAATAAGGATAAATATATATCAAATATATAAGAACCCTAGAGCAAATCACGAGCAACGCCGGGCCATTCTGTTAGTTCCATATAACAATTTCTTCTTCTCAGTAGTAATGTTTTGTAAACGCATTGCTGGTTTCTAGCTTAAATCTTAATATCGTGTGTAATAGTTTAATAGAAAGTGTCTAAAAACTGGTTTGTTTATAGTACCTTGTTGTGAAAATTAACAGGAAACAGAAAACTAACTTTTTGTGGTGGCGGTTGTGGTGGTTCGACGATGGTTACATTGTTGTGGTTGTATGGCCGTAGGTCAACCCTGACTCAAGAGAGCCATGACCAAATGCACTCTAGCCTCCACTATCCCCATTTTTAAGAGATATCTACGATTAAATTCTCGAATGTGTTCTTTCATCTTCTGAAGCGACAGTGAGAGTGTGGCTTGAGGGAATTTGATGGCAGATCAAGTAACCCCATACGAACCTACTCTGTATTTTAGGTTACTATGTGTTGATACGTGAGTGTGGATTATAATTGATACAGTGAGTTAAGTATCGCAACAGATTGGGCTTCTGTACCAGCAACATGTGTGAGAGAAGTAACGGTGCCAAGGAGATTTATGAAATAATCTTCTTCACTGCAATAACATATATAGTTCTTACATTAAATTATCTTCTTCTTCGGTGGATTGACAGTATCAGTAGAGGGTCGGACGCTATGCTTTCCAGCATAGTTACGTCCCTTTACGATCTGAGTTCAAATCCCGCCGAGGTTGACTTTGCCTTTCATCCTTACGGGGTCGATAAAATAAAGTACCAGTAATGCACTGTTTAATTGCTGGCCTTGTGCCTAAAGTAGAAACAATTAAATTATCTTCTTCTTCTTCTTCTTCTTCTTTTTCGCCCATATATTCATGGGTGTGTCGTGAGAGCAGAGTCCTATAACACGCCTTCCAGCGGGTCCTGTCTGCTGGTCTCACTTGGGGATCCAGCCTGATCAATTGGAGATGATTGGGAAATAGTCGAACCATGAATTCAGAAAGGATTGAAGTGAGATAATTACCTTCCATATCGGATGACAAGAGGTTGCATAGTCACTCTTGGTTAAACAATTTCCGAGAGTGGTACAAACAAGAGATGGATTTAGAGGAATGGAGGAGAGATGACTTTGAGCAAGAATAACTGGAAGTTCTGGAGAAAGATGTGATTGACGGTGAGAGTGGGTTCAACATATACACAGACATCATCTTTCAGGGAGAAGTTTAAATGTAGAGATAGTTTGAGAGTTAGACTGATAATAAGGTAATAAGGTATGAGAAATGTCTTTCACAGAGAGGAATAGAATATGCGCTTTGCGTTGTTTGTTTTTAGACCCAAGTAAACCCTTATTGGGTAGAGAAATTACAACTATTCCATTCAAAACCTCTCGTCTTTTTCTCAGACATTATATGTCTAGTACTCTAGGGCGGTCCATTGGCAGTATCGGTAGAGGGTCGGATGCCATGCTTTGACGCATTGAGTTACGGCCCTTTCCATTCTGAGTTCAAATCCCGCCGAGGTTAACTTTGCCGTTCATCCTTACGGGGTCGATAAAATAAAGTACCAGTAATGCACTGGGTAATTGCTGGCCATGTGCCAAAAGTAGAAACAATTATATGTCTAGTACTACATTATCCACTATGTTGTTGCCTTTTCAAAGGTTATAAGTTTAATTTGAAGGTGATGCGTTTGCTATTTCTCGTAGGTCGACCAACCACTAAAATACTGCTTTATTGGCTCGTGTGGTTTAAATATTAGTAGGTGATTGTAGTCATAAAGGAATTATATCAAGCAGAGAAGAATAGAATAAAAAATATTTATATGTCAACAAATACCTTGTATATCTAGCCGATCTCTCAGACTTTTATGAAATAGGGTGAGGACCATTAAAGACAAAAAAATACAGTGCCATCGGCCGCTATGAGAAAACGAACTCCATGTCTCCCAAATACCGGATAGGCGCTTTGATTGATGACAAATTCCTTTTCTGTATTTAAAGGTCTTCACCCTATTTTATAAGGTATTTTATAGCATCTCCGCGCATGAGCAAGCCATTCTTTATATTAATCTATATATATGTAAACTGTATTTTTCATTTTAGATTGTAGCCTGGACAACAGAGATGAGTTATTAGTAACGATTAGAGGTGTGTGTTTCAACGAGAAATACGATGTGTGAGTCACATGTTAAGATGTGATCATAGTTCAAAATGTAGCCTGAACAACAGAGATGGGTCCATATGTAAGGGTGAGAGATGTGTTCCTCAACGAGAAATGTAATGTGTGATTTACATGTTAACATGTTGTGATCTGTAGAATCAAATTTGACTCGACGGTTATGGATATTATGAAATATTGTGTCTCTAATCTCCATGCAGGCTCAGGGAAGGGGCCCTGTGAGATTGAATGGCTAATGCAGCAGATGACACCATTTTTTCTGTGGAGTATAACTGAAATATACTGCCTAGACAAGGGTGTAGAATCTGCCCTTCCCTTCTCTCTTCGCCTTTTTTTTTTTTTTTCATTATTGTATTTATTTCTCTCTTCCTGTTTATTCTGTGAAATATTTATGCAAATAACTGTTTGTACTTTTTTTTTTTTCATAACATTTATTTATATGGCATATTTTTTTATTAAAAACACAATGCAATTTTCCCATTTTGAATCTTGGAACAAAATCCGGAATATAACATTACACAAATGCCTTTCATTTCCAGCTTTGCAAAATCTAACACAAACTAAGCAGTGTGTCGGGATAGATAGTAATGTATTAAACACGGATGCTCTATTTTCTTGTCAAACATTATTTTTCAGTTGTTATACTGTTTGAAGCTTGTTTACATAAACACTTTCTTTGAATTAGCCACAAAGGAAAAAGATCGGAATCGAGCAAATCTCTACGGACAGTGACAGTTGGATCACTCAATTTTATGGATATGTATGGTATTTTTTATCGAACGAAGAGAAGTGAAACGAGGTCGACCTGAACGAGATTTGTATCCAGGCAACTGTAACATTTTCAGGCGAAAGTGTATTAATACGATTTATTATTTCCAAATAGTTAAATACTTCTCAAATGCTAAAATCTGTGGTGTGTCATACAACTTCTCGTCATACATAATTCTCGTTTTAGATTCCTATACATACAGTTATATAGAATAATATAATAGCTAACCTTTTTTGTTGGTTTATCGAAAGATAAGCTTTTGAACTAGCAACCATGACATCTATAAATAATTATGCATGTTTCTATGTATACTCCGTCTTATCATAGTATGATATATAATATTACTTGTGGAATTGTCAAGTTTGGAGTAACTAGTATGGACCAGAGGATATATTATAATTGAACGAAAATAAATACTAGACATTTTGTCGACTGATTTTACAAACATAAACCACTATAAATCTAAACCATTATATTGATTTCTGATTTAGGCAGAAGGCCAGTACATTTGGGGGAAGGACAAAGTTGATTAAATCAATCCCTGTGCCTGATTGGTACTTAATTTTACTGACTCCTAAATGATAAAAAGCAAAGTTTAACTCGGCAGGATTTGAACTCAAAATGTAAAGAGCCCAAAACAAGTACTGAAATGGAATTTTAGTCAACGCTCCACGATTTCTGACATTTCACTACACGTAATCACTACTCGTATATATATATATATATATATGTATATGTATATATATATATATATATATATATATATATATATATATATATATATATATATATATATAAATACATATACATATATACATATATATATATGTATATATATATGTATGTATATATATATATATATATACATTATACATATATACATATATATATATATATATATATATATACATATATATATATTATATATACATATATATATATATATATATTGAAGTGAAAGCAACTGGTGCGTGTGTTTCTTATTGGCAACATGACCCTCCCAAAGTATAACAATATATATATATATATATATACATATATATATATATATATATATATATATATATATATATATATATATATATATATATATATATATGCAAA
>OZ024741.1:121754739-121792239 GCA_964016885.1 Eledone cirrhosa | reverse complement strand
AGTGTATTGCAAAATACACTATATATACATTCATATATATATCGCTATTTCAGAGTACCAATTCTAATTTTCAATTTCTGCTGGACCAGCGACTGCTCTGTATAATCAGTTCCTGATTATTACTTGTTTCTACTTTTAGGCACAAGGCCAGCAATTACCCAGTGCATTACTGGTACTTTATTTTATCAGTTACCTAACTCGTACCATGGACTGAGTGCTCTACCACTACGGATATTACCTTCCAGTGTTCTACCACTATATATATATATATATATATATATATATATATATATATATATATATATATATTCGATCGACAAGATCCCAGACCTCATTCGCTTAACGAATGGAGTAGAGCTCGGAAAGATAGGAAGAGATAAGTACATGATGTCTGATTATTACTGGAATTCTATAAGAATCCAACACACATAATTTTCAGCAAGGAGTAGTGAGCTTTGATAAGTACCAAAACGTACGGAAGAGAGCTCTATCAGTTTATCGCTCCTGTTTGCTGAAAATTTAAATAAGTGACATTGTCACTATTTTAAAACAATAGCGTATGGTCTTCAAAATGCATTTAATTAAGCATACAGTGTATTGCAAAATACACTATATATACATTCATATATATATCGCTATTTCAGAACACCAATTCTAATTTTATATATATATTTATATATATGGGGAGGGTCATATATATATATATCAATACTAATACCGATATATATGTACATATGTACATACGTACATACTTACATACATGCATCCATATATACATACGTAGATACATACATTATATATATATATATATATATATATATATATATATATATATATATATATATATATATATATTTGAAAAAAGAAAAAGAATGACTTTACTTGTAGTTCTAAACAATTTAATTTAATTTTATAATATTATAATATTATGAGTTGGTAGATCTAGTAGCTTCTTTGTTAACTTCAGTGGGAAGCATTTTAAAGATTCCTGGTTAACTTTCCTGGAGAACTTTCTCACATTCGTCGATGGTGATTGTCAAACTGAGATCAGGTTGTGTTGTGATGTCTGACTCTATATATAAGAGAGATTTGTATGTGTATGGGGGATGGGGTGCGATGTTAATGAGTGTGGGTATGAAGTAGTGTTGATGAATAATGTTGATGACACACACACACACACACACACACACACACACACACACACACACACACACACACACACACACACACACACACATATATA
Organism: Eledone cirrhosa; assembly: GCA_964016885.1. Taxonomy (NCBI): domain Eukaryota; kingdom Metazoa; phylum Mollusca; class Cephalopoda; order Octopoda; family Eledonidae; genus Eledone; species Eledone cirrhosa. The sequence goes on along the minus strand of OZ024741.1, from coordinate 121,790,996 downwards.
TATATATATATATATATATATATATATATATATATATATATATATATATATATATATATATATACAGAAAATGGTGAATGGTGACAGCTAGATAATGGGTTGGGAGTGCTGTTGGGAGAGCTGTAAGATACATGTCTTTTGATAAGAATGGGATGACAACAAAGAGAACTGTACCAAGGATTTCACACATTTCCCAATATATTATATATATGTGTGTATGTGTGTGTCCCAGTTCAATCGGGGATAACCACAGTACTCCACAGTAAGTAAGGTACTCAATACATAGAAGTGTATAAATTTCCTTCAAATGAAACAGTTCCTGTCCTGTAGAAGCCATTTACATATATATATATATATATATATATATATATATATATATATGAGAAAAATGGAGTGCTGCGTGGTTGCACATGGGTTACAAATAAATAAAATTAGTCTTTCATCAGTGATCTTCCAACTTTTATTGGTATTTCATCGCTTTAAAGATCATATACCTCTGATTGGTGCGAGCAATAACTAAATAAAGTTATTGGGACAAGTAAAATAGGGTGAAACGAGCGAGACATGTACACAAACAACGATGGTATTGCAACGGAAAGATAGGAAGAGATAAGTACATGATGTCTGTAAGCGTAAGCTTGGTATATTCATGGACGAGAGATACAGACCATCCGACAAGGGTGAGATGTGAACGAGAAAAGGATTTCACACAGGTCAAACGGGAGGAAGTGAGAGAAGGGGAGAAGCAGAGAGTGAGTGAGTGGAAGTGTGAGGAAGAGGCCAGCCGAGAGAGAGTGTGACTGGCAGAGGGGATAAAAAGAAGGTGAGAGATACAGAGAGAGGGGGGGAAGCAGTAAGAAAGAAACAGACGATCGCAGCTGAAGAAAAAATATAAATATAAGAACAATGGTTTTCTGCGTGGTTGCACATGGGTTACATATGAATAAAATTAGTCCTTCATCAGTGATCTTCCAACTTTTATTGGTATTTCATCGCTTTAAAGATCATATACCTCTGGTTGGTGCGAGCAATAACTAAATAAAGTTATTGGGACAAGTAAAATATGGTGAAACGAGCGAGACATGTAAACAAACAACGATGGTATTGCAACGGAAAGATAGGAAGAGACAAGTACATGATATCTGTAAGCTTAAGCTTCGTGAATTCATGGACGAGAGATACAGACCATCCGACATGGGTGGTCTCGCTCGTTTCACCATATTTTAGTTGTCCCAATAACTTTATTTAGTTATTGCTCGCACCAACCAGAGGTATATGATTTTTAAAGCGATGAAATACCAATGAAAGTTGGAAGATCACTGATGAAGGACTAATTTTATTATATATATATATATATATATATATATATATATATATATATATATATTACAGTATGGGGTTAACCGAACAGAGATGTACTGACCACATTATGGTCTGTTGGTTGCGAAGCAGATAAAAAGAAGCGCTCAACGACCTGTATAAATGGCGCAAATCGGAGTATTATATATTAATAAAAGATCGGACACCATATTCTGTTTATTCGGGTTTATTTAAAACTCCGTTATACAGGAGCTGACCGTCGAAGATACAACAACATGCGTTTGGCCGGCCACCTGTATCATGAAAAGAAATTTGTTTTCGGGTAAATTATTGGATTTTTCCAAATTTAAAGGTTTCTTAGGAACTTTCAATGTTTACTTTAGGTTTCGCCGTCTGAAGAGCTCAGGCTATCATAACTGATAGTCGTCAGTGAAATATGTATAACGGAGTTTTAAATAAACCTGAATCAACTGAATATGGCCTCCGATCTCTTATTAATATATGTATATATACATAAACCGGGAAAATATCTATTCTATGTTAATAATCAGTCCAAGTATAGATCCAACTAGGGCAATTAATAGTACACTTAAACTGAACAATTGTTCGCTATTCAATAACAACAACAAAAAACTAGTAATTGTAGCGATAATCAGATACCCAGGTAAAATAGAGATAATATAGAACACACAAAAATTATGGAAACAGCATTCATAAAAGTAATAATTGTTTCTACTTTTGGCACAAGGCCAGCAATTATTCCAGTGCATTACTGGTACTTTATTTTATCGACCTCGTAAGGATGAAAGGCAAAGTTAACCTCGGCGGGATTTGAACTCAGATCATAAAGAGCCGTAACTCTATGCTGCAAAGCATGGCGTACGACTCTCTAACGATACTACCAATCCATAAAAGTAAAAATAGCAGGAACATAGCAAACATCTACTGTAATGACGTTAAAACAGACACATCCCGAATCGGCCTGACTTAAATCCCATATCAAATGTTTATACAAGTAACAGTTGACGGGAATTTAATACTTTAAACGATAACTACTTTGGACTGCAATTAAGTTATCCACTGTGGCGAAATATTAAATCTACTCACAGGAAATCCGGTGTGGTTTAACCCGCCATTTAGTAAACACATTGCCTCTTTTATACCAAAACTATTTTTTGATATACTAGTGAAAAACTTCCCTCCAACCCACCGTTACTGTACAATACTTAATAAGAATATTATAAAAATATCTTTGATAATGACAATGTTCTTGATATGTGTATTTTGGCTAAATGCAATCCCTTTTGATTTGATAATCCAGATGATATGAAGGTTTTTGTGTATTGTGTAAACAATTGCTAATTAGTTGTAATTGATTTATTTGTTGTTTGCATATGCATGTAAGCTTATCACATGTATAGAAACGGTTGTAGATATTAAAGATGGATTGAATTTGAAAACCTTGGTTCTCTTCACTTTAAATATTTATGCTCTGCTCCCTCACTGTCCTCAACAGCAAGAACTTTAACCTTCCAAAGACTATTTCGATTGCTTTGAATTTCTTACGCGCTGAAGAACTTAAGAGCGCATTGAACCTTTCTCACCTTAACAAAAGTAATAGTAGAATATTCCATTATAATCACTTACATATATATATAGGGGGGGGGGGTTAAGATATAACCACAAATCGAACGGAGAGTGGGAGAGAGAGAGAGAAAGAGAGTCTAAAATATGAGATGAGAACTAAGAGGGTTTTAGAGAGAGGGGGGAAGAGGAGGAGAGGAGGAATAAAGTTTAATATAGAAACGGCTTCTACAGGACTAGATGTACTTCATTGAAAAGAAATCATCAGGAAAGCCTTCCTGGTGATCTCTTTTCAATGAAACAGTTCTAGTTCTGTAAAAGCCATTTCTATATTAAACTCGATGTTTACACTATACTAATGTATTGAGTACCTTATTAATTGTGGTTACCCCAGATTGAATCCGGGATATATATATATAATGACAACTGCGACTATAAACAGTTAACCTAATAGCAAGAGTAAGATGTAATACGGGTCCCACACTTTGGCGGGCGCCGCACTAAATGCATTGTACTATAGTAGTACATTGTGACGGCTTATTTCATTCTTTATTTTACTTTTTCGTTTCATTTTGATATTAAAATTAAAAAACAAAACATGTATTTAGTTTTAATTTAACAGTGTGTATATTGTGCATGTGTATATATGTGTGTGTGTGTGTGTGTGTGTGTGTGTGTGTGTGTGTGTGTGTGTGTGTGTGTGTGTGTGTGTGTGTGCATGTGTATTTGTACATATCCATGTGTGAGTCTGTGTGCGTGTGTGTATTTTTGTGTTGCTGTGTGCGTATGTGTCTCTCTGTGTGCGTATGTATGTATGTATATGTCTTAGCTAATGATATTTATTTAGACTGGCTAAACAATTGTTCCACTCCTACGAAGCTGTAGGTTTTCAGAAATGTTCTTACGTTACATTGGCTTTGTAATGTGTAACAATTTGCTGCCTTCTGGAAACAAAGAAGTAAAGATTGCGGTAAATCAGCGTAAAAGCAAATATCACAACCACAGAGTGGGCATTTCCAGGGATTAAAATAGTCACCAGGAAAATTGTCCCCGCCTGTGATTTCATAGAAGTTATATAAAGTCAGATCATGGCCAATAGACAAACATCTCTCTTTGTATTTATCCAGAACGATATCCCTAAAATATGATTCCCTTTTATCCAGTCTATTCAGTGCAGAGCGGTTCAAATTCTGGATAACTTGATTCTCTAAATTCAAAATATAAAGAAAAGAAAACATATTTATATATATATATATATATATATATATATATATATATATATATATATAGATATATATATATATAGTTTTGCGAGGTTTTTTATATGAAATCGTGTGTCGAAACAAATGTTCTACTTGGGGAGGGTCATATTTGTGTAATAATATTGCCAGAATTAATAATAGAACGCACTCACTCTTTGGTTGGTTTTCGCTTCTGTGTCTTTTATATCGGTTAATGTAATTTGTTCGGTCCTCATTGTTACCATTGACTGACCAACGGTCAAAAATACAGATACAATATAGACACAAACACATATATATAGTCTAACAAAGTTCTTTCGTTGCACATCTGCAACATCGTCAGTGGTGCTATTATGTTTCCTCCCCTTGTATTGTATGCCTACGCCATCTTTATTTAGTCTGTTTATTTATTTATTTATTTGTTTATTTTTTTGTCTTCTCTGCGCATGCATTTGCGTGTGTGTATAGTGTTTTGTTTGATGTGTGTTCGTGTTTGGGTGATTGTGTATTGGTTATTGTATTCTATCTTAGTTTACTAGTGTGTGTTTATATGTGTTTGTTGTTATTGTGCTTGTATATGTATTTATTTATTTATTTATTTATTTATACTTCTCTTAGGTCAGTATTGTTTGTTTGGGTGTTGTAATTCCATTCATTTTTTTCTGTTTAACCTTGGCCTTCTAAGTTCTATTTCACTGGTCTCTCTGATTTGCCTATCTGCTGGATCATTTCTATGTTAATATATTATTCTAATTTCTATGTTGTCTATGTTACCGTCGTGTTGTTGTCTGGCATGTTCGTATAGTACTGAACCGTTTTTTCGTCCTTTTAGTTCCCCCAGTGTTGGTCTATCCTTTCACCTATGCTACGAGCTGTCTCGCCTATGTATGTTGTTGTCATGTTTCTGCAAGTACCCTCTAGACCCTATAGACTACGTTTCTAGTTTTACAGTTTATCCGGGGGATTACTTTACATATGATACATTTCCTATTAGTACAGTGGATTTTCTTAAAAGGGTAGGTTTTGCTGATCAGGAATTTTATGGTGGTTCCTGGCTTTTCTACCACCTTAATCTTTAAGTGGGTCTTTCTCAGGGCCTTTCTACACTGGTTAGCTAATTTCCCTCCAGGGGTAGGGTCGACAAACATGACACTATGGTATCTCTGGTTGTCGTACCATGGGGTGACTTTCCCTATCTTAAGTCTAGTCTTATCTAAGCTATTCCATGATTTGCTCCTGTATAATGGGCAAATTCCTTTCATGTCCAATTCTATGAGGGTCTTATACTTTTCCGTGGCTCCTTCGTATACTCTGATTCTGTCTCTTTGGTTGTAGCCAGAGAACTGCATGCGGTTGATGAAGTGTTGGATGTGTCTTTCCATTTCTGTTGGGTCGCACATGCTGGACACATTCTTCATCACTCGTGCCAAGTCTGCGATCAGAATATTAAACTTAGCACTACTGGACATTGCTGAGTTTTTGAGTATCAGGTATTTGGAGGCCATGGGTTTAGCATAGTGTGAGTGGAGAATTTGGGCTCTCTCGTCTATATCTGTTAATCCAGAGTTCCGTGTCTAATACAGGTAGTCTATTGTTAGGGTGTTTGGAAGGGTAGTCGATAGTTACAGTTAGACTCTGGTGTATGGAATTAGCTATCTGCTGGATGCTTTCCATTGTGCTACATTCTAAATCAAACTTGTTAGGGCTCTCTTGTGGGGATGTCCTTATTACTATATTGATGTCGTCTACGTAACGAGAGTACGTGATGAGGTCTATGGAGCTCTCATCAAGGAGATCTTTGAGTCTCCTTTCCCACCATACCATAAAAAGGATGGCAACGTCACCAGCTATGCTGACGCCAATGGCTGCTCCCTCATTTTGGGTGTAGATCCTCTCGTTGAATTTGAATATGTGGCCCTTTAGGGTAGTTTTGATACTAGCCCCTATTGCATGTGCGACCATTTTTCAAACCTGATCATTGTTTTGGGGGGTCCGTATAGCTTTGGTCAACCCAATCCACCTTCCCATGGGAGTCTTTTTTGACATTGAGGTTATGGTGGGGGGGTCTACCTCTTATGGGTCTACTGGATCAGAAACGTCTAAGGTCATGGCTGTCTAAGTAGTCAGTGTCGTGGGTAAGTCTAAGTAGGAGGCCCAGTTCGTCTGTGTCGACGTCGCAGAACTCCACCTCACTCTCAATGATCATCTCCACACATTTTTCCACAGCAAAATCAATGTTAATGGATGGGTACAGTGATACCACATCCATACTGCCTATTATGCAGTTGGATAGGTTCCTGTTTTTGTTGCACTCACTGATTCTGCTGAGGAGGTCCTCTGTACTGTCACATACATCTGGGGACATCTTGATTATGGAGCGTATAACCATTGAGAGGAAGTAGGAGATCCTGTAGTTGCTAGCTATATTTGCTCCGCATACAGGTCTCGTTGGTGGTCCTGTTGTCGGGTCGTCGACTGTCTTGTGGTCTTTGCGGAGCACATACAAGGGTGGTATGCCATTGTTAGACGCCTGGAAGTTGTTGGCAGTGCATCTGCTTGGCTTTAGGATGTCGGTCCACATCATCATGTGAGCGTTGAGGATTTTCTTTCTCCCATCATGTATTTGCTGTGCAATTTTGCTCGTGTTGGTGATGTGGGGTTGCATAGCCTTGATGTAGTTTGGCATGCTGTCTATTGACATCCTAGCAGACTTATCCGTGGGTAGACATACTACCTCACCAAGCCTTCTACAGGTTTTCTCCCAAGTTGTTGGACCTCTGGTCTGCTTTGTCGCTTAGTATACCGGTCTACTATTTGTCTAATCCTATTTCTATATATGGTGAACTGTGCCTCTGTAACAACCACAATGGTATAAATAACAGTAACAACAACAATAACGGTGAAGAAAACAACAACAATACATCTAACAATCACAGCAACAATACATCTAGCAATCATAACAATAATAATAATGCTAATGATAGGAACAACAACAACCACCATAATAACAATAATAGCAACACACACAACTATGACGATAGATATAATGACAACCCCTTAGAGAAACTATTCTTCAACCCAGCTGACAAAACATATAAGATGGGTAATATCTATCCTACGGGGTTAACCTTTAATAAAAGGGTTTGCATACCACAACAAATAGATGACGAGACCGAGGCACAGTTCACCATAGCTAGAAATAAGATTAGACAAATAGTAGACCGGTGCACTAAGAGACAGAGCGGACCAGAGGTCCAACAACAATCAGTGAGTGCAACAAAAACAGGAACCTATCCAACTGCATAATAGGCAGCATGGATGTGGTGTCACTGTACCCATCCATTAACATTGATTTTGCTGTGGAAAAATGTGTGGAGATGATCATTGAGAGTGAGGTGGAGTTCTGCGACGTCGACACAGACGAACTGGGCCTCCTACTTAGACTTACCTACGACACTGACTACCTAGACAGCCATGACCTTAGACGTTTCTGATCCAGTAGACCCATAAGAGGTAGACCCCCCACCATAACCTCAATGTCAAAAACGACTCCCATGGAAAGGTGGATTTGGTGGACCAAAGCCATACGGACCCCCCAAAACAATGATCAGGTAAGAAAAATGGTCCCACATGCAATAGGGGCTAGTATCAAAACTACCCTAAAGGGCCACATATTCAAATTCAACGAGAAGATCTACACCCAAAATGAGGGAGCAGCCATTGGCGTCAGCATAGCTGGTGACGTTGTCAACTTTTTATGGTATGGTGGGAAAGGAGACTCAAAGATCTCCTTGATGAGGGCTCCATAGACCTCATCATGTACTCTCGTTATGTAGACGATATCAATATAGTAATAAGGACATCCCCACAAGAGAGCACTAACAAGTTTGATTTAGAATGTAGCACGATGGAAAGCATCCAGCAGATAGCTAATTCCATACACCAGAGTAACTGTAACTATCGACTACCCTTCCAAACACCCTAACAATAGACTACGTGTATTAGACACGGAACTCTGGATTAACACTATAGACGAGAGAGCCCAAATTCTCCACTTACACTATGCTAAACCCATGGCTTCCAAATACCTGATGCTCAAAAGCTCAGCAATGTCCAGTAGTGCTAAGTTTAATATTCTGATCGCAAACTTGGTACGAGTAATGAAGAACGTGTCCCGCATGTGCGACCCAACAGCAATGGAAAGATACATCCAACACTTCATCAACCGCATGCAGTTCTCTGGCTACAACCAAAGAGACAGAATCAGAGTATACGAAGGAGCCACGGAGAAGTATAAGACCCTCATAGAACTGGACATAAAAGGAATTTGCCCATTATACAGGAGCAAATCATGGAATAGCTTAGATAGGACTAGACATAAGATAGGGAAAGCCACCTCATGGTACGACAACCAGAGATACCAGATTGTCATGTTTGTGGACGCTACCCCTGGAGAAAAATTAGCTAATCAGTGTAGAAAGGCCCTGAGAAAGACCCACTTAAAGATTAAGGTGGTAGAAAAGCCAGGAACTACCATAAAATCCCTGATCAGCAAAACATACCCTTTTAAGAAAATCCACTATACTAATAGGAAATGTATCATATGTAAAGTAAGCCCCCGGATAAACTGTAAAACTAGAAACGTAGTCAATAGCATAAGATGTACAGAGGGTACTTTCAGAAACATGACAACAACATACATAGGCGAGACAGCTCGTAGCATAGGTGAAAGGATAGACCAACACTGGGGGGAACTAAAAGGACGAAAAATCGGTTCAGTACTATACGAACATGCCAGACAACAACACTGCGATAATATAGACAACATAGAAATTAGAATAATATCTAAACATAGAAATGACCCAGCAGATAGGCAAATCAGAGAGGCCAGCGAAATAGAACTTAGAAGGCCATGGTTAAACAGAAAAAAATGAATGGAATAACGACATCCAAGCAAACAACACTGACCTAAGGGAAGTATAAATAAATAAATAAATAAATAAATACACAAGCACAATAACAACAAACACATATAAACACACACTAGTAAACTAAGATAGAATACAATAACCAATACACAGTCACCCAAACACGGACACACATCAAACAAAACACTATACACACTCGCAAACGCATGCGCAGAGTGACAAAAAAAGAAACAAATAAATAAACAGACTAAATAAAGATGGCGTAGGCATACAATACAAGGGGGGGGGGGGGACATAATAGCACCACTGACGATGTTGCAGATGTGCAACGAAAGAACTTTGTTAGACTATATATATGTGTTTGTGTCTATATTGTATCTGTATTTTTGACCGTTGGTCAGTTAATGGTAACATTGAGGACCGAATAAATTAAATTAACCGATATAAAAGACACAGAAGCGAAAACCAACCAAACAGTGAGTGTGTTCTGTTATTAATTCTGGCAATATTATTACACAAATATGACCCTCCCCAAGTATAACAATATATCTATATATATATCTATATATATATATATATATATATATATATATATATATACACATTAAATTTATTAAACAATCAGATAACCTTGTGTTATAAAGTAAATATCATCAAAGAACTGAGAGAATTGCCAGTGGTGATACTTAGCTCGCGTTGTTTATGACGTTAGTGCATGCGTGCGCTCGTAACCCCTTGCGGAGTTGTAGTGGCGCCGTCGTGACATACGTCATTTCTTGGTTATTTTAAACATGCCAGAGCTCATCCATATCCATCGAACCGATTTCTTCCAGAGAAGGAGAGTGATAGAATAAAAGTGAAAAACAGATATAGAGGAAGAATCGACCCCAGCCAGACTGAATACCGGACCGAATACTGAAATGCATTTTATACAATGTCCCAACGACTCTGCCAATCGAGCACCTACTTACGACGTAAAGCGAATGTGCTCTAAATATTTTCCTGGATGTGCGTGTGTTTATGTGTTTGTGTGAATGTGGATGCTTGTGTGTCTGAGTGAGGTTATTTGTGTATGTGTGTGTATGTGTGCGCGTGCGTAGGTATATGTATATGTGTATGTGTGTGTGTGTGTGTGTGCGTGTATGTGTGTGTGTGCGTGTATGTGTGTGCGTGTGTCTGCGGGTGTGCGCGTGTGTGTGCGTGTCTGTGTGTGTTGCACCTCCGCCGATTCCAACAGTAAGTGTTCCCGATGATACAATCATCGTAACACCCTACTCTTGAAATTAGCGTGCAAGTAACTAAGAACTGCACATATAGATGTACCTCTGAAAGATTCAACGTGGCACAGTATGTGACAACGCTGGTCAGATTTTGTCAGCTAGGTGGACTAAATTAATATGAAATAAGTTGCCTTGCTCAAGAACAAAATGCGATCCAATTAACATGAAAGTGATTGAACATTCTGCAAACATATACGTTTTGCGTAGTTCTCAGAGAAATTCAGCATGAAGCTATGTGACAATGCTGGCTCTTTGAATTACATCTACAGTTCATCCGACATGCTTCCTAACAGTTTCCATTTAGCCATGGCTAGAGCTGGACATCCTAACCATCAATCCCACGCGCATGTATAGATATACAATACAAGTTGTGCCTAGATAATACCTTGCATATATTTTGTACAAAAACAATGGAAAATTAGTTAACCTTTGTCTCGATATAAACTTCCACTACCTCTATCAATGAGACTTCTTCCATTGCGACTGGTGGAAGAACTTCTAAAATGTGTGTTCTGGATAGGCTTCTGCAATAATAAATATAGGAATTAACTAAATGAATAACTTATAACGACTATATATATATATATACATATGTGTGTGTGTGTGTGTGTGTGTGTGTGTGTGTGTGTGTGTGTGTGTGTGTGTGTGTGTGTGTGTGTGTGTGTGTGTGTGTGTGTGTGTGTGTGTGTGTGTGTGTGTGTGTGTGTGTGTGTGATGGATGACTGTTATAATTCATGAAATGCTTTCCTAGATAAATTGTAGTATCATACATATTAAAATCTCTATAACTGGTACATTAAGCAACGTTTTTCTTACTCACACATTCTCTATTGAATTTATTACGTTTTCGCATTTTCTCATTATTAGGGTATACATGTTAGATTTTCTCTTAGGTTAATCACTACCTTGATTAAATCTTAACCATTTAACATCTCAGGGTATGTCATGTATCATTATATTTTGTCTGATGAGGACGTACTGTTGTACATCCGAAATATTGCGCAAGGTCTTCAAAATGTTTTTAATTAAACATACGGTATATTGCCAAATATACTATACATACATTCATGTATACATCGCTATTTCAGAGCACCAATCCTAATTTTTAATTTTTGTTTGACCGGCAATCGCTCTGTATAATCAATTCCTGATTATTACTGGAATTCTATAAGATTCCAGCCTCTATAATTTTCGGCAGAGACGGGGAGTACGTTGTTCTGAGGAACACCAACAGTGTGAAACAGAATCTGTCAGCTTCTTTCCCTTCCTTTGCCGAAAAAAGAAGTAAGTGACAGTCAGTACTTTAAAATAATAGCGCAAGGTCTTCAAAATGTTTTTAATTAAACATACGGTATATTGCCAAATATACTATACATACATTCATATATATATATATTATTGAGTAAAATAACAGGAGGCCGGACTGGTGAAATTCCTTCAAAGATTTATTATAGCAAACATTATACACATTTCAGTGGCCAGTTTTCGTAAGATCCTGAGGACATTATCAGGTGTTTATTGCATAATAGTTATATAATAAAGGAATAGTGGTCAACCAAACTGATAACTACTGGCCCTCTTGGTCGCCTTCGAGTCAAAAACATTTTTCTCTGTTTTTTTATACCCTTATAGCCTCTTGGGTTGTGTTTACCGTTATTCCTTTATTATATAACTATTATGCAAATAACACCTGATGATGTGACCAGGATCTTACGGAACTTGGCCACTGAAATGTGTTTGCTATAATAAATCTTTGAAGGAATTTCACCAGTCCAGCCTCCTGTCATTTTATACAATAATAATTAACTCCGTTCTCGCACCACCAACAAGATTCAATATCAAAGATGGACGAGTTTCATAACGTCGAGTGCTTTTCCTAATATTATATCATGGTTGGCTATACGGAATGACCAGGTCTATCCACTGGTGAACCACTAAACGTAAATGTATACACACACACACACACACACACACACACACACACACACACACACACACACACACACACATATATATATATATATATATTTAATATATTAAAACAATGAAATCTTAGTTTAATACATTTAATTGCTGACAATTGTTTCTTCCAGACGGATGTCTGGAATCATCGGAGCATAGAGAATGTTTAAACAGGTAATTAAAATCCTAGTCTTCAGAACATTTAGATAGATACATAACTATTGTCAGTGTCAGTGACATCATATAGAAAATCAGGAGTTACAAAAGGATGTTATGCTACAGAAAACACATTATAAGGAGCAATGGTGAAAAGTGAAAGATTAAGCATATTATGTATAAAAAGATATTGTTTAAGGTAATACATGTGCAAAAGATACAATAAAAAAAAGATGTAAGATAAGATAGATAAAAGATATCATAGCATTGGAAATCAGGTAATGTTAAGGGTATATAGTGCAAAGGTTAATAAAATTAATAAAGATTCATAGATAGATAGATAGATAGATATCATAATTACCGAAAGGTGATTTTTCATATGTAATACACTCTTATTTTCACTATTTTTTCTGATTTTCCTTTCACGTTTATTGAAATTTGTATCTTGAATACGATTCTTCGAAACCATCCTCGTGGTTGGTTTTGAGTTGTAGGGAACAGAATTATGATAATTTTGAAATAATCTTTTAGGTACTCCATAAGACATTTCGTTGGTGGTTATTGCATTACTCGATCGATTTAATACTGTATCCACACAATTATTTAAAATATTTGTATTAGAAAGATGGAGTTTTAAACATTGTTCTTCGATTTCTTCCACATTATCATCTTTGATAGATTTAGTAGATTTGTAATTTAATGATTTTCTATTACTGCTCTCACTCAAAATACTTGCCTTTGAGAGAGTCGGCTTTAAAGTAACTTCCTGGATTATATTTGCTTCTTTATCATTAATTCTTCCATCTGGTTCTCTGCCTCCCGCCTTCACTTGTATATTTGAGATGTTGCTGATAGCAGTTTCTGTTTCAAGAATTGCTTTGATAACACCAGACACTTTACGAATTTTCTCGAAAGTGTTTACTTCGAAAAGAATTTCGAAAGGAGAGACTTCTGAATCACCGGTTTCATCTTGGATTTTATTGAGAGCATCAGTTTTGTTAAGAATATTTTTGAACGCATCTGTTTCTTGTTGAATTTTCTCCAAGGCAAGAGTTTCTTTGCAAATCGTATCGAAAGCACTGAATACTTCACGAAATTGATCAACAGCACAGAATCCTTCAGAAATTTGAAAAACGGGATTGTCTTCACTAGAATTTGTTTGCAGAACACCATCTTCACCGGGAACGTTTCGGAAAGTTTTAGGAAATGGTTGTAAAGCACCAGTCTCTTCAAAAACAGAATCGTTTAAAAGACTGTCTTTTCCAGAAGTTTGTCGAAAAGTACCAGTCTCTTCAAAAGTATTTTGTAAAGATAATTCTTCTCCCGAAAAGTCTGAAGAGTTTACAATTGTTTTCTCTGGAGATGAAGAAAATGAGGTTTCTTGTAAGTACTCTGATTCATGTTTATTCTTTACTCTATAATTATTTCTAAAAGGCTGCTGGTAAAGAACCTTGGATCGTTTTGTGGAACTTAATTCGTTATTACATTTCTCATTTAAAACAATTGATTCAATGGAACTAGATTCCAGAATCTTCTCGTATATTTGACTCACACCTTTGTCTTTAATACAGTCTTGAAGGAGGTCAAGAACCTCGCTGCCCTCACTAATTTCACCGTTCTCCGAGTTTAATCCTGGAATAAACGACTTTCCGCCAGTTATATTTCTCTCTTGGAGGCTTTCATTCTTAGTCACTGTTAGAAAATGACTATTGTCTACGTTATGTTGTTTTTCTTTACTTGTTTGTTCATTATAACTTGTTCCATTCGATTCGTTTATCATATTTTCTCTTTTAGAACACTTACTTAATGTCGTTGACTCGATGCTACTCTCTCCCTTAGCGCCACCTTTTGAAGATTTCCTAATATTCTTTGAAGTACGTCGTGTTTGTTTTAAATCTAAAATCTGGTTAGATTTTGCTTGACTCAATAATTGCTTTAACTTGGCTTCACGTAACATTGTAGTCCGTGTGCCTTTACTAGCAATCCTAGGCAATCTATGCTCTTCTGTACCGCGGCTAGATTTACTAGTCTTTTCTGCCGGCAGCCGCGAATTTTTTTTACGCGATATGATCTCTTGCTTTGTATCTGATATATTCCCCAAACTTCCAAGAAAATTATGCGTAGCTACTTGGTCATTTTTAATAATATTGTTATTTCCACGCCAATTGTTAAAGTTGTGGTCGTCTTCACTGTGTTTATTTGCAAGCAGGGTCAACTGTTCTTTTGATGTGCAGTGTGAGTTAGAATTATGGCTAGTGTTGTGGAAACCTTCACCTTGAATACTTGCATTCGCATAAGCCTCTGCTTGAACATCGTAGTGTTGTTCATAACCATGGAGAGAGACATTATCCTCCGATCTGACTTTATTTGCATACATATTCAAATCTCTTCGTGATATATAATATGGTTTAGAAAATCGATTGGAATATCTGTCATCTTCATTGGGTCCATTTGAAAACGGGTTCCATTCAACTCGTGATGTGTTTGGTTCTGGGCTTTGGTTAGAGATGTCTTTGTTATCTTCTGGGAGTTTATTTGTTGGCATGCTCAACGCTTTTCGTGATACATATTGTGATCTAAGACCTTGGTTAGGGTCTTCATCATCACTATATTTATTTCCAGACATGGTCAATTCTGCTTGTGTCATGTACTGTTGTGTACCTTGACCAGAATCATGATAATCTCCAATGGGTCTATTTGCAGACGGAACAAAATCTTTTTGTGATATATAGTTTAGTTTAGAACCATATGTAGTGTTGGGGCCATCTTCGCCAGTTTTATTAGCAGACAGGCTCAATTCTGCTTGTGATATATAGTGTTGGTTAGAAGCATAGCTAGCTTCTCTGTCACCTTCAATGACTTTATTTGCTGAGAGAATCACTTTTGTTTTTGATATAAAATGTTGCATTCTATCTTGTATGTTCCCTACACACGTATCACATTTAACACTAGTTTGCTGGACATTTTCATTGCGAAGTATAGTAGTTGATTCTCTTGGAGATCGTAGGCTCCTCTCATCGAAATTTCTACTTATACTTTTTCCTTCAAGTGATATACATTTCTCATTAAGGAGATCTCGGATTCGGGGAATTTTCCAGCCATGTATATAAGCCCTCCATGTTGGAATTCTTGTATGGCTTAAAAAATGGGAAATCCATGGTATATAAGGTGGATTATCAATGGCTTTTCTAAGCGCATTTCGATAAGATCGACAATTATCTTCGTAGAAAACAGATGAAAGTTTCTGAAACGAACTGGTATACACACAATAACATATATTATGAACGTTTGTTGGAAACTTATAAAAAAATACATCAATCATGAAATAAATAGTCATAAATCTTGGGTGCATTTTAATTTAATTTCCCAGTTCAAACTGCTACAAAGAAGGTAAATAAACGATGTGATGAACTAAGGGCATGCATCTATTGTATGGGTCCGCAATTCAAATACATTATACATTAAAAAATGGTAGCATAAAAACGATACAAGATATCCTACTCCGAATTACTTTTCTCAGCCACGATGTAACATTCCAGCACCGTTATTATCATTAATTTTAACATTTAATGTCCCAGTTGCATTGCTGTCGTCTTCTAATAAACCACACTATTTTTTACACTTTACACAATGTTTCAGGAAATCTACAATACTTTCTTATGTTATTTTTTTTTAATATATATTTTGTCATTGCGTGTGTTTCGGCAAATTGACAGTGTTATTAGAGCGTCGGATTAAATATGTGGTGGTATATTTTCCAATTCTCAGTCATCTGTGTTCGAATCGTGCTGGTGTCAACTTTAATTCCATCCTTTCGAGTTTGATAAATAAGATGCCAATCCAGAGATAGTGGATTGCCAAAGTTGTTAATTCATCGGATGAGATACTTTGCATAATGTGTTCCCGCCATTTGCATGATCAAATTCCGTTGCCATCTTGACACTATTGCCTACATAGTCATATGGCAGTAATAACATGTATAACATCAATAAACCAAATGCAATTATAAATAAGTCTATGCTGTTGGACTTGAGTCGAATCTAATAAGTGTTCCAAGTGTTCGAGAAATGGAACAGCCTATGCATAACATTAACGTGCAAGGGGCTGAACATTACATAGGTACGTGTACCCTTAATATAGTTTTCCCTTGAAAATTCAGCTTCACAGTGTACAATAGTGGATTACTGAATTACAGGTAAAACACTTTCTTTCTAGCTGAAGACACCATCGAGACTATCTCCGGCGGCACTCTTGAACTCGCAGAGAGGGCGAGAGTGGACCGACTCGAGGGTGCACCCAATCTTTGAGATCTCCGACGTCGCACATCTCGGGCTATTCGGGCCGATCGGAATGCACACTGGCGTGAGTTTGCGCGAGTTTGCGGAGCAGACGGAGAGGGCAGCAGTCTGTGGTGACTCGCGCAAGCTCTACCAACTGGTGAAGCGGGCCAGCCGAAGTAGTACGGATATCAGCGAGATGATCCGTGATCGGAACGGGGCGGTCATTACCAATCTTAATTACCGGCTAGTCCGATGGCGGGACCATTTCTCCGAGCTGCTCAACCACCCGCCACCATCCACGCCAACCTACGTGCAGCCTTCCGGAGAAGAATACGGGTGCAGCACTGCCCCTCCAACGGTCGGGAGGTACGTGGTGTCCTGACACATCTCCGGAACAACAAGGCGCCGGGCGAGGATGGCGTTCCAGCTGAGGTCTACAAGGCCGAGCCTGATGTCTTCGCAGCTTGGATCCATCGAGTCTTCTCCTCGGTTTGGGCAACGGAACGGTTCCCTGGTGACTGGAGCGAGGCAACTCTCCTACCTTTCTTCAAAAATGGCGACAGGAAACTGTGTTCTAACTACAGGGGTATCAGTTTAATTGACGTTGCTGCCAAGACCTTCGCAATTCTTCTGCTGAAGAGGTTCCAGGCCATCCGTGATATCCGTACCCGTCCTTCTTATGGCGGCTTCCGTCCGGGGAGGGATGCGTTGATCAAATCTTCATTCTCCGGTGTGTCCTGTAACAACGGTGGGCACATCAACAGCCTACCGTCCTCTGCTTCATCGACTTTGCAGCTGCCTTTGACTCAGTAGATCGTGAAGCCCCATGGTGTATAATGCAGGCGGATGGCATCCCAGTGAAGCTGCTTTGTCTCATACAAGGCTACTATCGGTCGACTCGGACTCGAGTGAGGGTCTATGGTGGGGAGACGGAGTCGTTCGATGTTGGGACCGGTGTTCGGCAGGAGTGTGCGCTATCGCCAACTCTCTTTAACTACGCCATTGACTACACTCTCAACACAGCGCTCCGGGATTACCCGGGCGTAGAGGTCGGGAGAGGGGTCGTGGTGACGGACCTGGCCTACGCTGATGACATCGTCCTGATGGGCGCTAACGGGACAGATGTACAAGGTGCTCTCGAAAGGGTGTACACTGCAGCCGCTGCTGTTGGTTTACGAATCAATGCCGCCAAGTCGAATGTCATGACGTCACAGGTCTCGCCTGCTGCCTGGCAGCCAATATCTCTCGAGGGCGTGGACCTGGAGGATGTGGAGTCCTTCGTTTACCTGGGCTCAACAGTGGTTCCAACGGAACAGGGCGCAGCCGAGGTTAAGCGTCGCATAGGTGCTGCCAGATCCGCTTTTGGGCGCCTCCAGCGGTGTCTGTGGGACAGAAGAGAGATCACCTCGGCGACTAAAGGGCGAATCTACCAGGCCGTCGTTCGCACTATCCTCCTCTATGGCTGTGAAACATGGCCTATGAGGGTAGTCGATCAACGAGGGCTGGAGATCTTCGACAATGACTGTCTCCGCCGCATTCTTTGCTGCCGACGCGTTGATCGGGTACCTATCACCAGTCTTCGTCTTCGTCTGAATCTTCGACCCCTACCTTCAGTGCTTCTGCAACGGCGCTTGAGACGGTTTGGTCGCGCAGCCCGGCGCCCTGAGGGTGAGCTGATCCGCCATGTTCTCCTCCCATCTCCACTCTCTAACTGGCGCAAGCGCGTTGGCGGGTAGCTGATCACCTGGGCAACGACAATCAAGGAGGACCTCTCCGAACTCTCAGGTGGTCGACCTGCGCCGATGGAACCGTGACTGGCTCGCTATCTCCAGTGACCTAGCCCGGGACCGTCGTGCGTGGGCTGTCATGGTTCGGGATGCCATCAGGACAAAGGAAGAAGCCGGCTCAACCCGTCCAGGGGGAATGTCGACACACGTACAAGTACAAGTAATGGACTGGGGCTACGTGAAATGATACAATGTGCTGCCAGGAATCGAACTAACGACCACTAAGCCTCACTCTATCATCATATTACATACGAACGAATTATATAAATCTCCGTGTCAAATTCCACCGAGGTCAAATTAACCTTTCATTCATCCTTTCCAGATTGATAAAGTTCCAGTCATTTGTTTCTTGATACCTTCTTACTTTCCCTCTTTGTCTTCTTTTCTGAAAGTTATCAGGTGTGCTAAGATCTAGAGTTGGAGGGGCTCAACTAGAATTAAATGCCCCTGATAGCGCCACTTCGATTCCATAAAAAGTTAAGACCCATGGATAACATGTATGGAATTATATCATGCTACTTTAAGAGAAGCTACACTCTGATGAATTTGTTATAAAGAAGAGGTGTTTCTGTGGGATGTTCCAGTTTTGCGAGGTGAATTATTTTGAAATGTTATACATCCTGTCCAAAAATATTCTTAACTGCTCTGTGTTTTTCTCATTTTTATTCGGTATGCCTTGAGGATGAGGCAGTGCCCATTACCTTCACATGCCTTTCAATATTGAATAGATCGATGCTGTTGATCTTCTGTTTAAATTGTGGTTAGTCCAATCCTTTAGGAAATACATAAACATGGAGGTAGTCCCATAGGACTGATGTCATAAACAGAAAGGACTGAGTATAGTAGTTTAGTGCTTACTAGCGGTAGGGGGGGGGGGGTCAGGTATAATCTTAAAAATACAAGACCAATTTTTACTTTTAGTAAAATAACCGACTCACTACTGAAATCGTAGAAAAAAAGGAAAAGAAACAGATTTTCCAAATTCGATCAAAGAATGTATGTTTCCATTTGTCTTTCCATTACTGATACTATCGGCCTGTCACAAATATTAACAGACGATTCACTGCTTTTTTTCAGGAAAGCAGGATTTGAAGTTATAACTGCACTAAGCCAGAACAAACACTGCAAGACATTCCTCCGACGTTTTTAATAATTCCACTAATCCACCACCACTAAGCAGGTTTTATATTTATCAACCCCGAAAACATGAAAAATAATATAGCTTTAGTTAAGCTATACTTAAAATAACAACAAACGGTGTTTTGTTGAACTGTTGTTTATTGTATGACAAACATTTACAAAGTTTAAGGAGAAATGGTCTGTCCCTAACTTTCAGGCATTGTTAGCCACCTGACCTGAAGTCCTTCCACTACCAACCAGCTCAATAATCGGTCTACAGTAAAGTCCTGTTTGTCAACAGTTCGCCTTTACAAGCTTGCGGCAATGCTCTACAACACAGGTTCTCAACCCATTTAGGCCAAACGCCCCCTTTTGTCCCTCGAAATCACGAAACGCCCCCTACCCTATTTTTCCATTTTTCAATATGCTACTGATTTTGATATCAGTAGATTACTAAAAAATTGATTAACGATATTCCAAATATACCATTGCAGGCAGCTGAGAGTATAAATACATTCCTTGAAAGGAAATATATAAATTTCAAAAAAAGGAACATAAATGTTCTTTTTTATGAATAAGGACCAGTTGAATTTTTTATATTTCCACCAGGCGATAGCAGCTATTTTGAACATTTATACAAGAGCAACTCTGTCTATCCCAAGTGTGCTCTTATCTGGAAGAAAGTGGCAATTATATCATTTCAAAACTTTCCAATGTTCCCTTTAATGAAACGGACAGAATAAATGTTGATATCTAACTTGATGTCCCCTCCGCTTTGTGAGCTTAGAGACCACGGAAGAGGGTTTTCATGACCACGTAAAAGGGTATATTTATTAGTAAAGGCTAAAATATATACAACAAATGAGTAAGTGAATTGAAGTAGATGGTTTCCAGTCCAGTCAGACTGCAACTACAAATAAAAAAATTGTTAGTTTGCTTTGTAACAATAGCATATCCAAGTTTTCGGATAAATCAACTTACTTTAAATTTGACCTTATTTCAATGGGACCCTTGAGCTTCATGGAGTCTAGCTAACTCTTTGACGCCAGGCTGGATTTTCATAAGATGTAGCCAGAGATCTCCACGTGTAATTACATTGTAGCGGTTGTGAGCCTTACTGTGCAGTCTGGAAACAGCGCCAAACCCCCTCTCGACTAAGTATGAGCTTGGAAAAGGCAGACCAAATCTCTTAGCCTCTGCATGTAGGTGTGGAAATAGACGCTGAATTTCCTCTTGCATCCAAAAAAGGATTTTGGAAAATCTAATTTTGATCATGTCATCTGTTTGAAGTTCAATGAATTCTTCCTGAAATTTAACGTCCAAATCATCGACGGTATCTATTGAGGGATCTGCTATTCACATTGGGATGTCCATCGGCAAAAGGTCGACAAACCGTTCTCTCATGTTGTCTTGTAGCGCACGAAGGTGAGTGGTATAAATTTGGAGTTGGTCATCGCTTACAATGTTTTGAACATTGCAACACTAGGAAAATTATAGAATTTCTGTCAACAAAGATTCTTTTCGATGACATTCAATTTGGCCAGGAATGTTTTCACAGCATTCCTTGCTTTAAGAAAGGTGATCCTCTTCCCCCACAAAGCCAAAATGACGCTATTACATTTGTCGAAGATGTCGGTGAGGTAGGGGTTTTCTTGTACAGTTCTTTGTTGCGTCCTCGCAGAAACTCAATGATAGAGTCGAAGAGTTCAAAGAAGTGAGTAAAGCACTTGCCCTTTGAAAGCCACCTCACTTCAGTATGAAGGAGCAATTTGACGAATTCTTCGTCATTATCTTGGCACAGTTGCCGGAAAATTCGTTCATTGAGGGAATGCCATTTGATAAAATTGATGACGTCAATGGCCACCTGCAAGGACTTGCTCAGCGGCTTGCTGAGTTTCTTCGCAGCCAAGTGTTGTCGATGAATGACACAATGAACAGCAAATACAGATAGATTTTGTCTCTTCAGAAGACTGACGAAACCCTTATGTTGGCCGACCATTGCTCTTGCGTCGTCCGTAGCATATGATACCTGCCTGTGTGTTGTATGTGGTCCTAGATGTGTGTATTACCTGCCTGTGTGATGTATGTAGTCCTAGATGTGTGTATTATATCCTTATGTGTTGTATGTGGTCCTAGATGTATGTATTACTTGATTATGTGTTGTATGTGGTCCTAAATGTATGTATTACCTGCTTATGTGTTGTATGTAGTCCTAGATGTATGTATTACCTGCCTGTGTGTTGTATGTGGTCCTAGATGTGTGTGCTACCTCCTTATGTGTTGCATGTGGTCCTAGATGTGTGTACTATGCTTATGTGTTGTATGTGGTCCTAGATGTGTATATTACCTGCTTATGTGTTGTATGTGGTCCTATGTGTGCTACCCACTTCTGTGTTTTTTTCTTTTCTTTTTTTATTTGTAATATTATGTATACAATAGGGAATAAAATAGATCTACATAGTGTTAACTCATTACGGTTGAGTCAATAATTTCAGACATGAAATACATTGTTATCGGTGAAGGAAAGATAAGATTCTAACTGGCTGCGCTCAAAGTGTCCTTGACCCAGTTGACTGTGGGTTTTTCCATTTTTAGGATCTCAATTGCCGGTTAATGTCTAGACACGCCTGCACACCTGCTCACAGTTGCGGTCAGACCATAGTTATGCTGTCTGCATGCTCATTCAAATGCATTCACACTGGCTGTCTCAAAGACATATAAATATGGCTTATAAAACTTACCAAAGTAACGAGCCTTCCAGCCTCCCCCCCCCCCCCAGCTCCAAACGCCCCCCTAACGCACCCTTGCTCCGAAATGCCCCTGGAGTTCCGAAACTCTCCCCGGGGGTGCATATGCCTCCCGTTGCGAACTTTTCCTCTACAACAAAGTTGACATCAGGGATTTTTGAACGCAGAAGTCAGAGAATTGGAACAAATGACACAGAACATTTCTGCCGATGTCCTAACGATTCTACCAATTCGCCGACTTAATCGTTGGAAAAAACATTTTTGTTTTTTTTTGTTTTTTTGTTTTTATTTATTTATGTTAGACAAATGATGTGATATGAGAAAGACCATGGGATTTTGTGGGATTTTGCAGAGGTGCAACATAGTGCTCTCCGTTAAGGACAGACAAGGATCAACAAATGGCGTCAACCCGAGTGCTGTACTAGACCTGCTTCTCAAATATATTTAATATTGCTTGTTTGCTCATCATCCATTCCAGGAAAAAGTTTAACAGAGTGGCAAAAAGGAGGCAGCTCTAACCCTTTCCTACGGTATTATGGAACAACTCTCCGATGTATAAGTGCTGCCTTTGGATTTGTGTAAACATTTTGTAGGCTATGGATCAACATTTCCTCGTGTTGAATTTCTTCATGGTGGTCCATAAAGTATCATGTTATATATATATATATATATATATATATATATATATATATACACGCACACATACACACATATATACACAGAGACACATATACACACACATACACATATATATATATATATCCATACATAAATACACCAACACACATATATATATATATATATATATACATACATATATATACATGCACGCACATACATATATATATATATATATATACACATATATATACATACACATGCATATATATACATACACATACATACATACACACATACATACACACACATATATATACACACATGCATACGTAGTCACATATAAAAGGATACATATGCACACACACAAATAAGAATAAATAATCATAATAGGCCGTCACATAAAAAATAAGGATTAAGAAAATAAAAAAAATAAAAAATATTATTAAGTTGACCGCGATACAAGACGGCAAAATTTAAAATAAAAATAAAAATAAAAATAATAATAATAATAATAATAATGTTTTCTTTATTAACCACAAGGGTTCACATAAAGTAGACATTAAGGACAGTACAGGACAATACAGGACGGTACAAATGGGCATTTCTGCGTGTAAAAAAAACAGAGGTTGAAATAAAATAACAAAGAAAAATTCCCCAATAGGGGGGGGGAGACTTCCAAGGGACATTTGTGGAGAAAGCCCATTAAAAGACCACAGTGGCCCTGACCACCAGGGCAAGTGCCCTCTCCCAGTTTTCCACCTTTAATTTACAGACACATACTCAGAGAAGGCCCATTCATTCGGGCCATACTTGCTTCTCTCACCCATCTTTCAACAAAATGCTGGGAAGAGAGCACTTCCCTCTCTACCCTGATTTTCCTTTTCAAATGAAATTTGAAAAAGTTAATCAGGGCATCACCGAAGAGGTAAGTGCTCGTCTTCAGCCCTTTCAAACGTGTCCACCATACTATCTCTTTCGCCATGGCCACCAGACAGATAAAAACTGCCTGCCCTTCCCGGCTAAAGGAAGAGGGAGGGGTAATCCTCACGATAGACTCAGCTGACAGCTGTGTCCGTCCTACACGTGACAGCGGGTGTTCGACATAAACCCACAAGTCAGCAATGCTCGGACACTGGACGAGTGCGTGCAGGACGGTTTCGTCGCCCTGCGCGCATCTCGGACATGTCCGTCTGACGGCACCTCCATGCCTGTAGAGTTTATCCCGAACTGGCAAAGCTCCCCAGTAGCACTGCCAGGCCAGGGATTTCTGGAAGTTGTCCATAGGCCCCGGCCCGAAAGTCCTTCCGAAGAGATTGGCTAGTTGATTTTCGTCGACGCCTAGAGTTTCTCCAAGTACGTCGTCGCTCTTCCCCTCCACTAATCCCCTATAGAACGCCAAGGTGGAGTTTCCACCGATCACATTGCCCAATTGGTCGAGGGCTGTGAGCGCCTGAAGACATTCCAGTCTCCAAGCGCTCCCTCTTGGTCTTCGCTTGACCCAGGACTGCAGCTCCGTCAAGGAGACGAGCTGGGGAAAAAACGTCTCTAGCAAACGGCGACCACACCTGATCACCGTCGAGGAAGAAGTGGAGATGTCGTAGCCTGAGCGCATGTCTGCGCATCATCAGCCACGGCATGCCCCCCCCCTACACACGTAGCGGGTGTTGACAGCAGATGGACCGCCTGACCATCGGAGCGCGTCCCTTCCACAAGAAGCGAAAGAGCAAACGCTCCAGCGCAGTTAGGCGGGGCTTAGGACAAGGTACGACGGTCAGGCGGTAGTAGATAACGGACGCGATGTACGCATTCGCCACCTCCGCTCGACCTTTCAGGGATAGCTTCCTCTCGGCCAATTTCTGGGTGAGAGAAGCCACCCTGCTCGTCACCTCGTCCCAGTTTTTGTCCGTCTGGAGGTCTGGACCGAACCAGACCCATAGCAATTTAACCGGTCCGTCCGTCCAGCGCCCGACGACGCTGTTGGACGGCATGGACCTGCCTCTCCAGGTGCCGAGCTGCAGGCCCACTGACTTTTCCTGGTTGATCATTGCTCCTGTCACCACTTCGTATTCTCTTAGTGTAGTGCCGATCGCCTCGATGTGTTTGGCGTTCGACACCACTACGGTGACATCGTCGGCATATGCTGACACGGATCTTCCGCATCCTAGTTCGCGCGGGACCCCCCTCAACGTCTCCAGTTTGTGCAGTAATGGCTCGAGAGTCAATACGTACAATAGGGACGAGAGGGGACATCCTTGGCGGACCGAGCGCATGATGTTGAACGGTTCCGAAAGGTGACCGTTCACTCTCACTACAGAGCAGATGTCGCTGTGCATGGCAGCGATCCAGCCTCTGAAGACGGGCCCAAAGCCAGCCGCCCTCAGGACTGCCGCTAGGTAACGATGGTCGACCCTATCGAAGGCTTTCGACTGATCTAAATTGATCAAAGACCCACCCGTGCCAGGTTCCCTAGCTACCCTCTCTACGATGTATCGCATGAGGTGGAGGTTGTCGTGGATGGATCTGTCAGGAATGGTGCATGTCTGTGCCTCTCCCACCAGACCCTCAACGACAAGCGCCAACCTCTTTGCTAGCACCTTGGCCAAAATCTTGAACTCTGTGTTTAGCAGAGTTATGGGCCTAAAATTATCTGTGTTATCCCCCTTGTTCGGATCCTTTCTCAGCAGCTCCACCGCTCCTCGGCTCACAGAGCTGGGAATTCTCCCGTTCTGTTGCCAGTTGCAGTAGACGTCCGCCAAGAGGCCTCCGAAAAGGTCTGGCATTTGTACGTAAAGTTCATATGGCAGACCATCCAAACCAGGCGATTTACACCTTGTGCAGCCAGTCATTGCCTCCCGTACTTCAGCGGTTGTTATCGGCTTTTCGCAACACTCCGCCTCAGTGGCCGAAAGCCGCGGCAGTCCGTCGAGGTAGACACTAAAGTCCATCCCTCGATCCGGCCCGCAAATGCCCCCGAACAGTTGAGCGAAGTGTCGCTGAAAAGCTTCACACATTTGCCCGGGATCGAGTAGCATGCGCCCGTCGTGGTCCACCAAAGACCGGATCGTGGCTTGATTGCCACGACGTCCCTCGGCCACTCGGGCCCATTGAACGGCTTTCGTCCCCTCGTGTCTGAGAGCACGCACCCTAGCTCTGACAACGCAGCCTTCGTGCTTTGCATTGAAGAATTGGTCAAGGGCCAATTTCGTCGCAAGTACGTCAGTCGCAATGCCTTTGCTAAGCGCCTCGTCTAATTTTCTAACTAATTCTCCCTCTGCTCTATTTTTCTCTATTGCTAAAGCCTTACTAAACCTAATGGACTCTATTCTAATTGCTCTTTTCAGAGCAAACCACCACTTGTTGTTGACGATGGCCCCCGTCAACGCCCGCTTAACTAGTTCGCTAATCCGGTCTCTGTAGGCCTTGCGCGCTGGTAAGGACGCGTTTAGCTTCCAGTAGCCGGGTCCTCGTCTATGAAGCCTATCTAAGTCAAGCACACAGATCACGAATTTGTGGTCCGTGTAGCTGACTATCTTGAATTGTGGACAGCCTATGCTAGACTTATCTATTTCCCTACAAAATACTCTATCTAGATATGATCTGGATGACCCTATGCGATTTGTCCAAGTCCACATTGGTACATTCGGGAAATCCATTCGGTACCTGTCAGACAGTTCGAAACGCCTGAGCAGGTTGGTGAGACTCTTGCACGCTGCTTCCCTATCCATTAATCCCACACAATCCCAGCGTGCATCTAAGATCCCGTTCCAGTCGCCCACTAACACTAAAGAGCGGGACGTTCCAAAAAAGGTCTCCAGACGCCGGAAGAAATCAGGCCGCCCTGCTCCTGTCGGGGCATAGACGGCCACTAACCTGAAAGCTTGCCCGTCTCCGCTGGTCACGTCCAGCACCACCAACTTACCTTCTGGGTCTATGAAGATAGCCCGTATGGCAAGATCCAAACCTCTCCGAAAAATCACAGCAACTCCGCCCCCCGATCGCGGACGGCTGGGAGATGCGTACACATCGTAGCCGCCGAAGATCGGTGCGAAGGCCCGTGCTTCGGAGATTCTGGTCTCGCTGATGGCCACTACATCTATGTTTAGTGACCTGAGGTCGTTGAGCAGGTGGCCCTGCTTCCATGACGACCCCAAGCCACGCGCATTTATGCTGCCTATTCTGAGTGAGGTCATGTTGAAAAGGAGTGGAAAAGATGGGAAAGACCACTTACCGTACTTCTCGTAGGGGAAGGACGGTTTTTCCATCCTTTTCACTGCTTGTGGCCTCCTCAGGAAGGATGTCCTTATAAATCCTCCTGGAGAGTGCTTGTCGGAAGTCTCCGATGTCTTTGGGGAATTTTTGTTTTAGTGTCATGTACGTTTTCTGTGTGATGCGAGTGATTTGTATGTGTGGAGGTGGTGTGAATTTTTGGGTTGTTGTGTAGTCTTTTTCTGTGATGCTGGTGTTGTGTTGGATGTAGTGTAATAATTGCTTGTTGTTCAAATTTAATGCTGTGTAGTGTGTATCGTTTTGGTTGTTTTGTTTTGTTTGCGTTTGTTGTGGGTTTGTTTCTGTTTCGCATTTTGGTGACTTTTGTGGTGTAGGTGATGGTGGTGTTGGGGTTAATGATGGTGATGGTGTTGGTGTTTGGGTTGATGGGGTTGGTGATGCTGGTGTGGATGGTGGCATATCTGTCCTAACTTTTTTGTTTGTTAATTTATTTGTTTCCCTCTGTATTTTGTTTTTGGAGGGGGAAGGAAGAGAATTTTTTCTTTTTTGGTTTCTTTTTTTTTTCCTGATACCGTTTCCCACTCCTCGTCGTCACAATCTGTCTCCAGTTGTGATAGGCCGGGGAGTGGAAAATCCTCCACAGGCGTTAGTTTTGGTTGTGGCGTGGTGGATGGTGTAGGCGCTGGTGCTAGTTCTGAAGCGTTGGGTGGTGGTGGTGTTGGTTTGCTGGTGGTGGTGGTGTTGGTTTTGCTACTGTTGCTGAGGTTATTGCTGTTACAGTTGCTTCTGTTGTTGCTGCTACAGTTGTTGCTGCCATTTCTGCTGCTGGTGGTGTTGATGGTTGAGTCACCTGGGTTGGTAAGAGAGGTGGCCTCAACCTTTTAGCCTGAGGACAGAAAGCCCTTAGGTGGGTTCCTTCACCACAAACGACACACCTAGGCCTTCTGCCGTCGACGATTACGGTGAGGTGGCTGCCGTCAGTGAGGTCTATTACCTCTGGGATCTCCTCAACGCTTTTATGGTCCGCTTGGATCAGGAGCTCCATCCCAGATCCGGACCAGTTCTCCTGCTTTTCTTTCGCTATTTCGATTATCTTGCTGTTGGCCTCGATGCCGGCGAGGACGGCAGCCATTAGCCAGGGAATTTCGATGGCTGGTGGAATGTGGGTCACCCTGATCTTCACAAGTCTCTGGCCACAATAGCTTGGGACGAGTGTGAAGTCGTCACTTCTTAATGGGGCCATGGAGTGTTCTCTGGCCTCCTGTGGTGTTTCAAAGAACACGTCCACGGTTCCATATTTCTGCCCACGTCTGATGTGTGTTTTTTTTTGCCCACACATGTCCCAAAGCTTTTTGGATTTGGGACTCGGATGCCCGTTCCACTCGGCGCGATTTTATGTTAATTGTCCGATAAGACACGGTGCATAGGCGACGATGCTCCATTTTATTAGGTGTGTGTGTGTGGGGGGGGGGTTGACCCTGTACCCATCTTTCTTTGCCATTCTTTTGGCTTCTTCTAATTTCTCCTGAGTTACCTGGATCGTTTCGCTGGCAAAACTCGGGATAGTTTTCTTAATTTCATTGTTGCTGTTGTTGTTATCGTTATTTTTGTTATTGTTAATTTTAGTTTCAGATGTGGTGGTGGTGGCGTCAGTGGTGTTCGGTGTGGAAGAGTTCATTTTAGTTGAATTCATTTCGATATCACGAGTTAATTTTTTTTTTCTTTTGTTTCTGTTGTCGCTGTGGTGGGGGTGGGGTGGTGGCTTTAACACCTGCAGTCATTGGTAATGGCGGGAAATGAATGTCTGGCTGAGACAAATTTAAAATATTGCTACTGCTTATATTTTTAGTGTTGGCAAACGTAGTAATATTTACAATGGTGGTATCGGTGTGAGGTGTTAGTTTGTGAGGAATGAGTGACCCTGAGTCGTTCATGATTGTTCAAAGAAGTTTGTTTTGTTTGATAATTATAAAAAGTTTAAATTTTGGGCTCAAGGCCCCAATATTTTTGAGTATCCTTTTCAGAAATCAATGTATGTGCACTTATATACAGTTAACTATAAAAATGTTCCATAAATGGCAATTTTAAACAACTGAAAATAACAAACCTTTGTGGAGCTCACGATGATACGATTTACTACGCAGGTCGCCAATAATAATAATAATAATAATAATAATTCTAGGAAGCTATTGACTATCTACAACATGTTCCACAAGAGGAGTAATGTCGATAGACTCTACTTAAGGAGATCTGAAGGTGGAAGAGGTCTTATCAGCATAGAGGACTGTGTTCAGATGGAGAATAACAACCTACACAATAACGTGACTGATAGTAAGGAGCCAATGTTCAGAACTGTACTGAAGGAGGGGACAATAGGCCAGGGGATCTCCAAGGAGGAAATAACATCAAGGAGAAAGAGCAGCCTTCAGGATAAATCCCTTCATAGTACCTTCTTTGAGAAAACTGAATTTAGAGATCCACAGAACTGGTTGAGAAGAGGAGACCTTAAAAAGGCTACAGAAGGAATGTGGTATGAGCATAAGAGAAGTGGTATGAGCATAAGCCAGAGTCGGTGATAGAAAACGATCAGGTGAAGGTGCTGTGGGATTTTAGGATACAGACGGACAAGAAACTGGAACACAATAGACCTGACCTGGTGGTTGTGGACAAAGAAAAAAGATCGTGTCTGATTGTGGATGTGGCCTGCCCATTCGACACGAGAGTGCAAGAGAAGGAGAGGGAGAAAATTAACTGATACCAGGACTTAAAGTGGGAGGTAAAAAGGATTTGGAACTGCCATGAAGTCAAAGTGATCCCGATTGTCATAGGCGCACTGGGGACTATCTCCAAAAGTTTCCAGGGATGGTTAAAGAAAATCGGCCCCTTCACGCTTTTTGGAACGCTTCAAAAGGCATGCTTGCTGGGAACAGCAAGAATCCTCCGATACGTCCTGAATATCTGAGGCTGCAGGTAGTGGCTTGATATTCATTCCAACGGACTTTCCAGTTAACTAACATCAATGACTGAGACTCAAGGAATAATAATAATAATAATAAATGACCATATATATATATATATTCTTTTTTTTTTTTTAGCGCTCGACTTTCGTCAAATCGGACCGAGGAAACAATGTTTCCGTTGGTCTTTCCAGTTGCTAATACTATCTATCGGTCGCAACTCCAGGTAGAAGGAGCAACGTGAAATAAAGTGCCTTGCTCAAGGACATCACGCATCGCCCGGTCCAGAAATCGAACTCACAACCTCAAGATTGTGAATCCAATTCTCTAACCACTCAGCCACACGCCTTCACTTAAATGCGAATATTTTATCGATATGCAACTTAATGTATTGAACCGTATCCCTGTCTTCGGTCGAATTCTTTGTCGCATATTATTACGTTCAGATTTCAAATCAGTGCTACATTCTAACAAAATACTTGCTGAATAATACATGCCCCTGTTCTCAGTATTATCGAGCAGTACATATTTTCACAAAAGCAAAGTAGCTAGTGTTTTTTTGTTACATCCATGCAAAAACACTTGTATTTACAGAGATACAAACCACCGTTCACTTTATAGGCCAATTGTTTAATGAATTAGCCTGCTGCGACTGTACCTCTTGTTTAAAGGAAACGCCAGTCTCGAACTTTTCTTATTGATGTGAGTTGCCTATTTGATGAAGAAACAAGACTACACAAGTTGAACATCTAATCCTCACGTGTCATCATCGGGGCTAGCCTGCATCCATTATTTGTACAACCTGCTGTTTTTTTGTTATCCAATGCTTGATGAAGCCTTTTTTAGCTATACTTGTTTAGACTTACCTATAGAGAGAAAGCCAGAAAGAGAGATAAAGGAAGAACCTGCCCCAGTATTGAACTGGTACTTTATTTATCGATCACGGAATGACCTTGGTGGTATTTAAGCTTTGAGCGCAGAGAGGTGGAACGAATATTATATCCGACGTTCAAACGATTCTGCCAATTCTCAGCCCGGAAGCCAT
Source organism: Eledone cirrhosa (assembly GCA_964016885.1). NCBI lineage: Eukaryota > Metazoa > Mollusca > Cephalopoda > Octopoda > Eledonidae > Eledone > Eledone cirrhosa. The sequence goes on along the minus strand of OZ024741.1, from coordinate 121,759,742 downwards.
TATTATCATATAGTTAACAACAGAAATAAAGGTGGCGAAAGGAGAGAGTCGTTAAGGCATTGGATTAAAATGATTCGGTATTTGTTCTGGTTCTCTGTGCTCCGAGTTCAAATCCGCGGAGATCAACTTTTCGGGGTTGATAAATAAAATATCAGTTCTGTACTGGGAGTGGGACTTTCTCTTCTTCCTGTCTTTTTCTTTCTATCTGGAAAGAAATCGGCTGCATTCCTATATGAAGAAGGGTGGGTTCAGCCAGGTTTTCACATGTGCTCAAGAAGGTGGGCTGTGTGTCAGGACGTCGACCATTACAACTCCAGCAATATTTAAGGTCGCTTTAATTACCAATAAATATACTTACTTGTAGGTGAATGGATATTTCGTCTTGAAGCAGCTCCACGTATTTTTCAGGCGATAAAATATTGGTGAATGAAAAGCACAAAGTATATTGACGGCTGAGTTGAAGTTACGAATCTTCCAACAAATAACAGCTACCTTTAATAAATAACGTAACAAAAAAAAGGACAGATATTACAGCATATTGCTAGCAACATGTGGTTATATATATATATATAAACAATCAGTTTTGTGGAACGGGGAGAGAAGCCATCTACCACAGTTAAAACATAATGTGGCCTACTACAAATGGCCAAAGCTATGGGTTGGGAGGTCGGTTGCAGTTCCCCTGGTTGTTCAAACATCCCTGAGGCCTGATATAGCACTTTGTTCTGAAAGGATAAAAATGATAATATGATTGAACTCACAGTCCTGTGGAAAGAACAGTACGGCAACGCCTTTGAGCGAGAAATTAAAAATGATTAAGAAATTGTGCAGGAGTATAAGTTTGGCAGGCATGGCTATTTCCAGTTAAAGAGGGCTGCAAGGGCTTCTCGACTCACTCAGTATAGAGAATTCTCACTGCCATTGGAAAATAAGGCAGTTTGTAGGACAGATGGAGGAGGCAGCAGAAAGGCCTTCATACTGGCTGCAAGCAGGAGAGAGGAGATAAGCTGAAAGACAGGAGGCAAAATGGAAATTTGGCCACTACAGCTGACCCACCAGCAAGAGGATTTTACGGTTGAGGGTCGAAACCACCAATGAACGTTGGACACCATCTGATGCCATCAACACCTCCTGGTCACGGCTATTCACCGAAAGTAAATGAATATGCGGCAACTTTTTGAAGATGTAAGTAATCATACCTATATATATATATATATATATATATATATATATAACGGCGATGAATTAGTTTTGCGAGGTTTTTGATATGAAATCGTGTGTCGAAACAAATATTGTTATACTTGAGGAGGGTCATATTTGTGTAATAATGTTGCCAGAATTAATAACAGAACACACTTACTGTTTGGTTGGTTTTCGCTTCTGTGTCTTTTATATCGGTTAATGTAATTTATTCGGTCCTCAATGTTACCATTGACTGACCAACGGTTCCCCCCAGTTAGTTCCCCCCAGTGTTGGTCTATTTTTTCACCTATGCTACGAGCTGTCTCGCCTATGTATGTTGTTGTCATGTTTTTGCAAGTACCCTCTGTACATCTTATGCTGTAGACTACGTTTCTAGTTTTACAGTTTATCCGGGGGTTTACTTTATATATGATACATTTCCTATTAGTACAGTGGGTTTTTTCTTTAAAGGGTAGGTTTTGCTGATCAGCGATTTTATGGTGGTTCCTGGCTTTTCTACCACCTTAATCTTTAGGTGGGTCTTTCTCAGGGCCTTTCTACACTGGTTAGCTAATTTTCCTCCAGGGGTAGCGTCCACAAACATGACACTCTGGTATCTCTGGTTGTCGTACCATGAGGTGGCTTTCCCTATCTTATGTCTAGTCCTATCTAAGCTATTCCATGATTTGCTCCTGTATAATGGGCAAATTCCTTTCATGTCCAGTTCTATGAGGGTCTTATACTTCTCCGTGGCTCCTTCGTATACTCTGATTCTGTCTCTTTGGTTGTAGCCGGAGAACTGCATGCGGTTGATGAAGTGTTGGATGTGTCTTTCCATTTCTGTTGGGTCGCACATTCGGGACACGTTCTTCATCACTCATACCAAGTCTGCGATCAGAATATTAAACTGAGCACTACTGGACATTGCTGAGATTTTAGTATCAGCTATTTGGAGGACATGGGTTTAGCATAGTGTGAGTGGAGAATTTGGGCTCTCTCGTCTATATTGTTAATCCAGAGTTCCGTGTCCAGATAGGCAAATCAGAGAGGCCAGCGAAATAGAACTTAGAAGGCCAAGACTAAACAGAAAAAATGAATGGAATAACGACACTCAAACAAACAACACTGACCTAAGAGAAGTATAAATAAATAAATAAATAAATAAATAAATACATACACAAGCACAATAATAACAAACACATATAAACACACACTAGTAAACTAAGATAGAATACAATAACCAATACACAGTCACCCAAACACGGACATACATCAAACAAAACACTATACACACACGCAAACGCATGCGCAGAGAAGACAAAAAAATAAATAAATAAATAAACAGACTAAATAAAGATGGCGTAAACATACAATACAACGGGAGGAAACATAATAGCACCACTGACGAATTTGCAGATGTGCAACGAAAGAACTTTGTTAGACTATATATATGTGTTTGTGTCTATATTGTATCTGTATTTTTGACCGTTGGTCAGTCAATAGTAAACATTGAGGACCGAATAAATTAACCGATATAAAAGACACAGAAGCGAAAACCAACCAAACAGTGAGTGTGTTCTGTTATTAATTCTGGCAATATTATTACACAAATATGACCCTCCCCAAGTATAACAATATATATATATATATATATATATATATATATATATATATATATATATATATATATATATATATATATATATATATATATATATTTGTTTTGGGAGGTATTGGATATGAAATCGTGTGTCGAAACAAATATTGTTTTGCTTGAAGAGGGTCATATTGTTGTAATAATATTGCCAGAATTAATAACAGAACACACTCACTGTTTGGTTGGCTTTCGCTTCTGTATCTTTTATATCAGTTAATTTATTCGGTCCTCAATGTTTACTATTGACTGACCAACGGTCAAAAATACAGATACAATATAGACACAAACACATATATATAGTCTAACAAAGTTCTTTCGTTGCACATCTGCAACATCGTCAGTGGTGCCATTATGTTTCCTCCTGTTGTATTGTATGTCTACGCCATCTTTACTTAATCTGTATATTTATTTATTTATTTATTTATTTATTTTTGTCTTCTTCTATGCGCATGCGTTTACGTGTGTGTATAGTGTTTGATGTGTGTTCGCGTTTGGGTGACTGTGTTTTGGTTATTGTATTCTATCTTAGTTTACTAGTGTGTGTTTATATGTGTTTCTGGTTATTGTGCTTGTATATATATGTATTTATTTATTTATTTATTTATATTTCTCTTAGATTTATATGTGCTTGTTGTTATTGTGCTTGTGTATATATTTATTTATTTATTTATATTTCTTTTAGGTCAGTATTGTTTGTTTGGGTGTTGTTATTCCATTCATTTTTTTCTGTTTAGCCTTGGCCTTCTAAGTTCTATTTCACTGGCCTCTCTGATTTGCCTATCTGCTGGGTCATTTCTATGTTTAAATAATATTCTAATTTCTATGTTGTCTATGGTACCATCATGTTGTTGTCTGGCGTGTTCGTATAGTACTGAACCGTTTTTTTTTTCCTTTTAGTTCCACCTAGTGTTGGTCTATCCTTTCACCTATGCTACGAGCTGTCTCGGCTATGTATGTTGTTGTCATGTTTCTGAAAGTACTCTCTGTACATCTAATGCTATACACTACGTTTCTAGTTTTACAGTTTATCCGGGAAGTTACTTTAAATATAATACATTTCCTATTAGTACAGTGGGTTTTCTTAAAAGGGTATGTTTTGCTGATCAGGGATTTTATGGTGGTTCCTGGCTTTTCTACCACCTTAATCTTTAGGTGGGTCTTTCGCAGGGCTTTTCTACACTGGTTATCTAATTTCCCTCCAGGGGTAGCGTCCACGAACATGACACTCTGGTATCTCTGGTTGTCGCACCATGAGGTGGCTTTCGCTATCTTATGTTTAGTCCTATCTACGCTATTCCATGATTTGCTCCTGTATAATGGGCAAATCTTTTCATGTCCCGGGTCTTATACTTCTTCATGGCTCCTTCGTATACTCTGATTCTGTCTCTTTGGTTGTAGCCAGAGAACTGCATGCGGTTGATGAAGTGTTGTATGTGTCTTTCCATTTCTGTTGGGTCGTACATGCGGGACACGTTCTTCATCACTCGTACCAAGTCTGCGATCAGAATATTAAACTTAGCACTACTGGACATTGCTGAGTTTTTGAGTATCAGGTATTTGGAGGCAATTGGTTTAGCGTAGTGTGAGTGGAGAATTTGGGCTCTCTCGTCTATAGTGTCAATCCAGAGTTCCGTGTCTAATACAGATAGTCTATTGTTAGGTTGTTTGGATGGGTAGTCGATAGTTATAGTTATACTCTGGTTATACCCTTCCAAACACCCTAACAATAGACTACCTGTATTCGACACGGAACTCTGGGTTAACACTATAGACAAGAGAGCCCAAATTCTCCACTCACACTACGCTAAACCAAATACCTGATACACAAAAACTCAGCAATGTCTAGTAGTGCTAAGTTTAATATTCTGATCGCAGACTTGGTGAAGAAGAACGTGTCCCGCAAGGAAAATTAGCTAACCACTATAGAAAGGTCCCGAGAAAGACCCACCTAAAGATTAAGGTGGTAGAAAAGCCAGGAACCACCATAAAATCCCTGATCAGCAAAACATACCCTTTTAAGAAAACCCACTGTAGTAATAGGAAATGTATTATATGTAAAGTAAACCACCGGATAAACTGTAAAACTAGAAACGTAGTCTATAGCATAAGATGTACAGAGGGTACTTGCAGAAACATGACAATAACATACATAGGCGAGACAGCT
>OZ024741.1:121747239-121749739 GCA_964016885.1 Eledone cirrhosa | reverse complement strand
TTCTTAACTCTGTAGCGGAGATTCATTTGGTCTCCTAGTTAGAATTTTAGTCTACGACTTCTGCTATACCATTTACGTGGTTTTGTCTTTGCGTGCTATTGTTCTCTACGCTCCACATATGACGTATTATCTTCGTTTTTTCGTTCATTGCCAGAGAACGTCTCTATGCACCACCTAAGAGAACATTAGTCTACGACCTCTTTTATACCATAAACGTGGTTCTGTCTTTGCGCGTAATTGTTTTTCACCGCTCCTATTAATGACGTATTATATTCGTTTTTTCCCGTTCTTTGCCAGCGAACGTTTCCACGAACCAAAATATCGTCTTCCTGTCTTCCTCCGTTTTTTGAAATATCCAGTTCTGCGTTTACAGATTGACTTTGTTAGTTTCAGAAGATCCCGTTAAGGGTGAAAGCAGCGATTCTTTGATTAAACTTTAATCTGTTATTTTAATAAATATATATATATATATATATATATATATATATATCAGTCCAGAATTACCCGTCGAAACGGCTTGAGCTCAGCCGTCGGGGTCTTACTCGTTCCTATAAATATATATATATATATATGTGGGGGGGGGGCTCACTTTGAGCCAATCCTCTGCGAAACGCGCGTTTATATCCCATCCTAATATCTTATCGAGATAAATTTTGTCATATAAGACTCTCTCCATAAGTTCATTAAATAAATAAATCTCGCTACCTTAATCTTTATTTCTCTAATAACTTATTTTTCAATTTATCATTTTGTAATTTAATATTTTTAATTTAATTTAATTTAATCCTATAACTCGCAACATAAGTTTAACGTTCCAATCTTCGGTTCACACATTAGACCATACAGACGATTGGCACTATCGGTAGAGGGTCGGACGCCATGCTTTGCAGCATAGTTACGTCCCTTTACGATCTGAGTTCAAATCCCGCCGAGGTTGACTTTGCCTTTCATCCTTACGGTGTCGATAAAATAAAGTACCAGTAATGCACTGGGTAATTGCTGGCCTTGTGCCTAAAGTAGAAACAATTATAGATTCTTTGGAGTAGTATTTTTTTCGCGGCATTTTCTAGCATGAATGTAGTATGACCCTTACACTGACTTCTTTCTCCCTTTCTTTCTTTCTTCCCCTTTTTCTTTGACGGAGTGGTGGTAGTGCATTATAAGCCTTCGCCCCCTCACCAAATGTTCATTAGTAGATTCAGTTGCCACCACTTTGAGGGCGACTGGCCGAGCAGCTAGTTGGTCAGTCGTCCTCTTTGTCTCTGTCTCTGATTTTTCGGACCCATGGTTTTTTACATATTCCTTTGTTATATTCCAATACCTGATGATATCACCGGATTCATATGGAACCCGGTCATTGAAATGATCATAGTATAATACATCTTGCAAGGATTACACCAGTCCAGCCTCCTGTTATTTTATTTTATTTATATATATATATATATATATATATATATATATATATATATATATATATATATATATATATGTGTGTGTGTGTGTGTGTGTGTGTGTGTGTGTGTGTGTGTGTGTGTGTGTGTGTGTGTGTGTGTGTGTGTATACATCACGTTTGCGAATGTAATAAATAGTTTCAGATCTTACCTTTATGAAATAACGCATGGCTTTTAGTTTATCTTGTAAGTCGCTCTGACAGATTATTTCTTTAATCACCATGCTCTTAATTTGTGCTGTGAATACCACCCATATTAGCATACTGTTGTTAACATAACTCTGTACATGAAGAGAAATACAATGCATCATCATCATCATCACCATCAACATTATCATTATCATCATCATCATTATCACCATCATCATCACCATCAACATTATCATTATCATTATCATCATCATCATTATCACCATCATCATCACCATCATCATCACCATCAACATTATCATTATCATCATCATCGTTATCATTATCATCATCACCATCAATATTATCATTATCATCATCATCATTGTCACCATCATCATCATTATCATCATCATCACAATCATCATCGTCATCGTCATTATCATCATCATTATGATCATCATCATCGACACTACCATTATCATCATCATTATCATCATTCTTAAACTTCCATTTTCCTTACTAGCAAGGGTTGGGCGGGTTGTTAACCATTGATCTGTCAAAGAGAAATCATGGCAACAGCACTAGGGAGATCGTCATGTCTATGACACAACTGAAGAATCATCTCTACTTTTTGTTTGGTAAGTTTACTACGACTGGATGGATGCCTTTTCCTTCGGGTGGTTTTCTGCTAGCATGTGTAGCGTGCATATTGATATTATACGCAAATATTTATGCATGTAGATATGATACGTCGAATAAAACGTAAATTGACAATATTCACTGAAATATGCACAGAAACTGAGAGACTGTGTTACACTCTCTTCTGTAATCAGTAAAATAGTCCATGCTACATTTAAAAAAGACAATATTATATATAAACTGCATTACGGGGAAATGTTATGAAAATTGTAACGGATA
>OZ024741.1:121677239-121742239 GCA_964016885.1 Eledone cirrhosa | reverse complement strand
TTTTGTTTTGTTTTTATAAACATAATATATAACAGTATTACCGCACTCTTTTACACTTAAGTAAATTGGTAGGCTGTTTCAAAGAGTATATTGACATCTTTTCGGCAACATCTTCACTGCTTCTCTTCCCTGAAATATAATATGTTCCTATGTTACACTTGTTAGGCAACTGATCTGATCTGAAGTCGTGTGTTGATGTGGGAAGGGGCAAGTTGGTCTTAAAAAATACACATTCATTACTATATTTACATTTATTTTTAAATTATTTTGGACACTGGTATCGTTTTTTTTTTATTTCTTCGATAACCTGAGAGTATTAGCAGTATCGATATAGCGTCAAATAACATGTTTTGTCACATAAAGTTACATCCCTTTACGTTCTTGGTTCAAACCCATTAAGGTTAGCTTTGCCTTTCATCTTTACGGGGTTGATAAAATAAAGTACGAATAACGCATTGGCTCGATTTAATCGACTTTCCCGTCCCCCAAAATCATTGACCGCGTGTATAAATCAGAAACCATTATTTCTTCGGTGACAAAGGGCAGGGAATTGGTAGAATCAGTAGAGCGTCGGACAACATGCTTGGCGGCATATAGTTACAGCCGTTTAAGTTCTGAGTTGAAATCCAGCCGAGATAAGTTTCTAATGCATCACCTGGTGCACCTCTGTGTTCCGGCGTGCTTCGTGGCAATGAGTTACAGCCCTTTACGTTCTAGGCTCAAATCCCACCGAGGTTAGCTATGCTTTTCATCCTTACGGGGGTTCAATAAAATAAAGTACCAGTAATGCACTAGATCGATTTAATCGTCTTTCCGCTGCCCCAAAATTATTTCCTTTGTGCCTAAAATCAGAAACCATTATTTACGTCCCTTTACGGTCTGAGTTCAAATCCCGTCGAGGTTAACTTTGCCTTTCATCCTTACCGGGTCGATAAAATAAAGTACCAGTAATGCACAGGGTAATTGCTGGCCTTGTGCCAAAAGTAGAAACAATTATTATTATTGGGTGGGGTGACAGTAATGGTAGAACGTCGGACAACATGCTTTGCAATATTTAGTTATGAATTTCTATGTTCTGAGTTTAAAACCCACTGAGGTCAATTTTGCCATTCGTCCTTTCGATGTTGATAAAAGAAGTAGCAGTTCTGTGCTGGGATTGATTTTTCTATTCACCCCCCCCCCCCCTCTCTCACTCTCTCGCCCTTTCTCACTCACCTTCTTTGGAAAAAATCAGCTGTGTTCAAACCTGGAGAAAAATGGGCTCTGTCAGGTTTTAAAAGTGCCCAAGATAATCTGCATGTCATTACGACGTTCTTACGATTCCACCAGGAGTTAAGTCTCCATATATGCATGCATACATATATGCATACTCTCTCTCTCTCTCTCTATATATATATATATATATATATATATATATATATATATATATATCTTGCTTTCTCTATCACTTTTTCTATGTTTGTCTATCTTCTTATCGATTTAGCTTTCGGTCGTACATGGCAGAGGGGAGAAATCCACCAACGCGGCACACCTACGGCTCTGTCGGGAGTTAGGCGTACAATAAATACATTTCTTTTTGTTATGAAGTGAATATGTAATGTGAGTTGTCTTATTTTGTTGGGTGCTTCGTAAAAGATTCAAAGATTAATTCTTACCAAATTTTCTTACATAGTTTAAGATGTCAACGGAATTTGATCTGTTCATGTATGGTCTATACCTAGAGTAAAATTTAAATGACTGACGGTAGAGATAATACTCAAGTTAACAAAATTATTTCACTAACTTACTAGATATGATTGACAACAGCAACAGTAACAACAATGTCAACAACGACAACATTATCAACAACTACAACGATTGACGGTAGCGCCAACAACAACGAACCACCAATAATGAACAAAAATACCAATAACAATAGCAATAACAACAATAACACACCATCAATATTGACCCACAAGGAGAATTATTAAAGCAACCAAAAGTACAAGGATGTTGACAACAATAACAACAACAAAAACAACAACAATAACCAGAAAATAACCACAACAACAAAAACAATAACCACAAAAATAACCACGACAAAAATAACAACAACAATAACCACAACAATAACAATAAAAACAACAACAATAATAAGCACAACAACAACAACAACAGTAACTATAACAACAATAACCGCAACAATAATAACAACAACAACAATAATAATAACAACAACAACAATAACCAGAGCAATAATAACCACAACAACAATAACAACAACAACCACAACAACAATAACCACAACAACAATAACAATAATCACAACAATAAACACAACAACAATAAAAAAAAAATAACCACAGCAACAATAACCACAGCAACAATAACCACAGCAACAATAACTACAAAAACAATAACCACAGCAACAATAACCTCAACAACAATAACCACAACAACAATAACCACAACAACAATAACCACAACAACAATAACAACAACAACAATAACTACGACAACAATAACCACAACAGCAATAACCACAGCAACAATAACTACAAAAACCACAACAACAATAACCACAAAAACAATAACCACAACAACAATAACCACAACAACAATAACCACAACAACAATAACCACAACAACAATAACCACAACAACAATAACCACAGCAATAACCACAACAATAACAACAACAACAACAACAACAACAACAACAACCACAACAACAATAACCACAACAATAACCATAACAACAATAACCACAACAACAATAACCACAAGAACAATAACCACAACAATAACCACAACAATAACTACAACAACAATAACCACAACAACAACAATAACCACAACAACAACAACAACGATAAAAACAACAAGAATAAACACAAAGACAACGACAACAACAACGATAACAACAACAATAAGAATAACCACAACAATAACCACAACAAGAATAACCACAACAACAAAAACAACAATAACCACAACAATAACAATAACCACAACAATAACCACAGCAAAAATAACTACAACAACAATAACCACAACAACAATACCCACAACAGCAATAACTACAACAACAATAACCACAACAACAATAACCACAACAACAATAACCCCAACAAGAATAACAACAACAATAACCACAACAACAACAACATCAACAACAACAACAACCATAACCACAACAAAAATAACCACAACACCATTAACCACAACAACAATAACCACAACAACAATAACCACAACAACAATAACCACAACAGCATTAACCACAACAGCAATAACCACAACAACAATAACCACAACAACAATAACCACAATAACAATAACTACAAAAACAATAAGCACAAAAACAATAACCACAACAACAATAACCACAACAACAATAACCACAACAACAATAACTACAACAACAATAACCACAACAACAATAACAACAACAACAACAGCAATAACAATAACCGCAATAACAATAACTACAACAACAATAACCACAACAACAGTAACCACAACAACAATAACCACAACAACAATAACCACAACAACAATAACTACAACAACAATAACCACAACAATCATAACCACAACAACAATAACCACAACAACAATAACCACAACAACAATAAACACAACAAAAACAAAAGCAACAATAACAACAACCATAACCACAACAACAATAACCACAAAAACAATAACTACAACAACAATAGCAACAACAACAGCAACAATAGCCACAACAATAAAAATAACCACAAAAATAACCACAAGAAAAATAACCACAACAACAACAACAATAATAACCACACCAAAAATAACTACGATAACAATAACCACAACAAAAATAACCACAACAACAATAACAACAACAACAATAACAACAACAACAATAACCACAACAACGATAACCACAACAACAATAACAACAACAATAACCACAACAACAACAACATCAACAACAACAACAACAATCATAACCACAACAACAATAACCACAATAGCATTAACCACAACAACAATAACCACAACCACAATAACCACAACAATAATAACCACAACAGCATTAACCACAACAGCAATAACCACAACAACAATAACCACAATAACAATAACCACAATAACAATAAATACAAAAACAATAACCACAAAAACAATAACCACAACAACAATAACCACAACAACAATAACCACAACAACAATAACTACAACAACAATAACCACAACAACAATAACAACAACAACAACAGCAATAACATTAACCACAATAACAATAACTACAACAACAATAACCACAACAACAATAACCACAACAACAGTAACCACAACAACAATAACCACAACAACAATAACCACAACAACAATAACCACAAAAACAATAACTTCAACAACAATAACCACAAAAACAATAACCACAACAACAATAACTACAACAATAACCACAACAATAATAACCACAAAAACAATAACAACAACAACAACAACAACAACAATAACCACAACAATAAAAATAACCACAAAAATAACCACAACAAAAATAACCACAACAACAACAACAATAATAACCACACCAAAAATAACTACGATAACAATAACCACAACAAAAATAATCACAACAACAATAACAACAACAACAATAACCACAACAGAAATAACTACAACAACAATAACCAAAATAAAATAATCACAACAATAACCATAACAACAATAACCACAACAACAATAACCACAACAACAATAACCACAACGACAATAACTACAACAACAATAAACACAACAAAAATAACCACAACAATAACCACAACAACAATAACTACAACAATAACAAAAACAACAATAACCACAACAACAATAATCACAACAACAACAACAATAATTACAACAACAATGACCACAAAAACAATAACCACAACAACAATAACCACAACAATAACCACAACAACAACAACAAAAACCACAACAACAATAAACAAAAAGCAATAACCGAAACAACAATAACCACAACAATAACCACCACAACAACAACAAAAACCACAACAACAATAACGACAACAACAATAACGACAACAACAATAAACACAAAGCAATAACCGAAACAACAATAACAACAACAATAACCACCACAACAATAAACACAACAAGAAAAATAACCACAAAAACAATAACCACAACAACAATAACCACAACAACAATTACCACAACAACAATAACCACAACAACAATAACCACAACAACAATAATTACAACAAAAATAACCACAACAGCAATAACTACAACAACAATAACCACAACAAAATAACCACAACAATAACCATAACAACAATAAACACAACAACAATAACCACAACAACAATAACCACAACAACAATAACTACAACAACAATAACCACAACAGCAATAACTACAACAACAATAACCACAACAAAATAACCACAACAATAACCATAACAACAATAAACACGTCAACAATAACCACAATAACAATAACCACAACAACAATAACTACAACAACAATAACCACAACAAATATTACTACAACAACAATAACCACAACAACAATAACTACAACAATAACATCAACAATAACCACAACCACAACAACAACAACAACAACAACAATAACCACAACAACAATAACCACAACAACAATAACCACAACAACGATAACTACAACAACAATAATCACAACAACAATAACAACAAAAACAATAACTACAACAACAATAACCATAACAACAATAACCACAACAACAATAACCACAACAACAATAACCACAACAACAATAACCACAACAACAATAACAAACACAATAACTACAACAACAATAACCACAACAACAGTAACCACAACAACAATAACCACAACAACAATAACCACAACAATAACTACAACAACAATAACCACAACAACAATAACAACAACAAAAACCACAAAAACAATAACCACAACAACAATAACCACAACAACAATAACCACAACAACAATAACCATAACAACAATAACCACAACAACAATAACTACAACAATAACCACAACAAAATAACCACAACAATAACCATAACAACAATAACCACAACAACAATAACCACAACAAAAATAACCACAACAATAATAACTCCAACAACAATAACCACAACAAATATAACCACAACAATAACCACAACAACAATAACTACAACAATAACATCAACAATAACCACAACCACAATAATCACAACAACAACAACAACAACAAAAACAACAACAACAACAACAATAACCACAACAACAATAACCACAACAACAATAACCACAACAACGACAACCACAACAACAATAATCACAACAACAATAACAACAAAAACAATAACTACAACAACAATAACCACAACAACAATAACCACAACAACAATAACCACAACAACAATAATCACAACAACAATAACTACAACAACAATAACCACAACAACAATAACAACAACAATAACCACAAAAACAATAACCACAACAACAATAACCACAACAACAATAACCACAACAACAATAACCATAACAACAATGACCGCAACAACAATAACTACAACAACAATAACCACAACAAAATAACCAAAACAATAACCATAACATCAATAACCACAACAACAATAACCACAACAACAATAACCACAACAACAGCAACCACAACAATAATAACTACAACAACAATAATCACAACAAATATAACCACAACAATAACCACAACAATAATAACTACAACAATAACCACAACCACAATAATCACAACATCAACAACAACAACCACAACAACAATAACCACAACAACAATAAGAACAAAAACAATAACTACAACAACAATAACCACAACAACAATAACAACAACAACAATAACTACAACAACAATAACTACAACAACAATAACAACAACAACAATAACCACAACAACAATAACCATGACAACAATAACCACAACAACAATAACTGCAACAACAATAAACACAAAGCAATAACCGAAACAACAATAACAACAACAATGACCACCACAACAATAACCACAACAACAATAACCACAACAACAATAACTACAACAACAATAATCACAACAATAACAACAAAAACAATAACTACAACAACAATAACCACAACAACAATAACCACAACAACAATAACCACAACAACAATAACCACAACAACAATATCCACAACAACAATAACCATAACAACAATAACCACAACAATAACCATAACAACAATAACCACAACAACAATAACCACAACAACAATAACCACAACAATAATAACTACAACAACAATAACCACAACAAATATAACCACAACAATAACCACAACAACAATAACTACAACAATAACATCAACAATAACCACAACCACAATAATCACAACAACAACAACAACAACAACAACAAAAACAACAACAACAACAACAAAAACAACAACAACAACAACAACAATAACCACAACAACAATAACCACAACAACGATAATTACAACAACAATAATCACAACAATAATAACAACAAAAACAATAACCACAACAACAATAACCACAACAACAATAACCACAACAACAATAACCACAACAACAATAACCACAACAACAATAACCACAACAACAATAACAACAACAATAACCACAAAAACAATAACCACAACAACAATAACCACAACAACACTAACCACAACAACAATAATCATAACAACAATAACCACAACAACAATAACTACAACAACAATAACCACAACAAATATAACCACAACAATAACCACAACAATTATAACTACAACAATAACAACAACAATAATAACCACAACCACAATAATCACAACAACAACAACAACAACAACCATAACAACAATAACCACAACAACAATAAGCACAACAACAATAACCACAACAACAATAGCTACAACAAAAATAACTACAACAATAACCACAACAACAATAAGAACAAAAATAATAACTACAACAAGAATAACCACAACAACAATAACAACAACAACAATAACTACAACAACAATAACTACAACAACAATAACAACAACAACAATAACCACAACAACAATAACCATCACAAGAATAAACACAACAACAATAACTACAACAACAATAAACACAAAGCAATAACCGAAACAAGAATAACAACAACAATGACCACCACAACAATAACCACAACAACAATAACCACAACAACAATAACTACAACAACAATAATCACAACAACAATAACAACAAAAACAATAACTACAACAACAATAACCACAACAACAATAACCACAACAACAATAACCACAACAACAATAACTACAACAACAATAACTACAACAACAATAACTACAACAACAATAACCACAACAACAATAACCATGACAACAATAACCACAACAACAATAACTGCAACAACAATAAACACAAAGCAATAACCGAAACAACAATAACAACAACAATGACCACCACAACAATAACCACAACAACAATAACCACAACAACAATAACTACAACAACAATAATCACAACAATAACAACAAAAACAATAACTACAACAACAATAACCACAACAACAATAACCACAACAACAATAACCACAACAACAATAACCACAACAACAATAACTACAACAATAACCACAACAACAATAACCACAACAACAATATCCACAACAACAATAACCATAACAACAATAACCACAACAATAACCATAACAACAATAACCACAACAACAATAACCACAACAACAATAACCACAACAATAATAACTACAACAACAATAACCACAACAAATATAACCACAACAATAACCACAACAACAATAACTACAACAATAACATCAACAATAACCACAACCACAATAATCACAACAACAACAACAACAACAACAACAAAAACAACAACAACAACAACAAAAACAACAACAACAACAACAATAACCACAACAACAATAACCACAACAACGATAATTACAACAACAATAATCACAACAATAATAACAACAAAAACAATAACCACAACAACAATAACCACAACAACAATAACCACAACAACAATAACCACAACAACAATAACCACAACAACAATAACCACAACAACAATAACAACAACAATAACCACAAAAACAATAACCACAACAACAATAACCACAACAACACTAACCACAACAACAATAATCATAACAACAATAACCACAACAACAATAACTACAACAACAATAACCACAACAAATATAACCACAACAATAACCACAACAATTATAACTACAACAATAACAACAACAATAATAACCACAACCACAATAATCACAACAACAACAACAACAACAACCATAACAACAATAACCACAACAACAATAAGCACAACAACAATAACCACAACAACAATAGCTACAACAAAAATAACTACAACAATAACCACAACAACAATAAGAACAAAAATAATAACTACAACAAGAATAACCACAACAACAATAACAACAACAACAATAACTACAACAACAATAACTACAACAACAATAACAACAACAACAATAACCACAACAACAATAACCATCACAAGAATAAACACAACAACAATAACTACAACAACAATAAACACAAAGCAATAACCGAAACAAGAATAACAACAACAATGACCACCACAACAATAACCACAACAACAATAACCACAACAACAATAACTACAACAACAATAATCACAACAACAATAACAACAAAAACAATAACTACAACAACAATAACCACAACAACAATAACCACAACAACAATAACCACAACAACAATAACTACAACAACAATAACTACAACAACAATAACAACAACAATAGGCAAAAAAAACAATAACCACAACAACAATAACCACAACAACAATAACCACAACAACAATAACCATAACAACAATAACCACAACAACAATAACTACAACAACAATAACCACAACAAAATAACCACAACAATAACCATAACAACAATAACCACAACAACAATAACCACAACAACAATAACCACAACAATAATAACTACAACAACAATAACCACAACAAATATAACCACAACAATAACCACAACAACAATAACTACAACAATAACATCAACAATAACCACAACCACAATAATCACAACAACAACAACAACAAAAACAACAACAACAACAATAACCACAACAACAATAACCACAACAACAATAACCACAACAACGATAACTACAACAACAATAATCACAACAATAATAACAACAAAAACAATAACTACAACAAAAATAACCACAACAACAATAACCACAACAACAATAACCACAACAACAATAACCACAACAACAAAACCACAACAACAATAACCACAACAACAATAACAACAACAATAACCACAAAAACAATAACCACAACAACAATAACCACAACAACAATAACCACAACAACAATAACCATAACAACAATAACCACAACAACAATAACTACAACAACAATAACCGCAACAAAATAACCACAACAATAGCCATAACAACAATAACCACAACAACAATAACCACAACGACAATAACCACAACAACAATAACCACAACAATAATAACTACAACAACAATAAACACAACAAATATAACCACAACAATAACCACAACAATAATAACTACAACAATAACAACAACAATAATAACCACAACCACAATAATCACAACAACAACAACAACAACAACAGCAACAACCATAACAACAATAACCACAACAACAATAACCACAACAACAATAACCACAACAACAATAGCTACAACAAAAATAACTACAACAATAACCACAACAACAATAACAACAAAAACAATAAATACAACAACAATAACCACAACAACAATAACCACAACAATAACTATAACAACAATAACTACAACAACAATAACCACAACAACAATAACTACAACAACAATAATCACAACAACAATAACTACAACAACAATAACCACAACAACAATAACCACAACAACAATAACCACAACAACAATAACCACAACAACAATAACTACAACAAAAATAACCATAACAACAATAACAACAACAATAACCACAAAAACAATAACCGCAACAATAATAAGCACAACAACAATAACCACAACAACAATAACCATAACAACAATAACCACAACAACAATAACTACAACAACAATAACCACAACAAAATAAGCACAACAATAACCATAACAACAATAACCACAACAACAATAACCACAACAACAATAACCACAACAATAATAACTACAACAACAATAACCACAACAAATATAACCACAACAATAACCACAACAACAATAACTACAACAATAACAACAACAACGATAACCACAACCACAATAATCACAACAACAACAACAACAACAACCACAACAACAATAACCACAACAACAATAAACACAACAACAATAACCACAACAACAATAGCTACAACAAAAATAACTACAACAATAACCACAACAACAATAAGAACAAAAACAATAACTACAACAACAATAACCACAACAACAATAACCACAACAACAATAACTACAACAACAATAACTACAACAACAATAACCACAACAAAAATAACCACAACAATAACCATAACAACAATAACCACAACAACAATGACTACAACAACAATAAACACAAAGCAATAACCGAAACAACAATAACAACAACAATGACCACCACAACAATAACCACAACAACAATAATCACAACAACAATAACAACAAAAACAATAACTACAACAACAATTACCACAACAACAATAACCACAACAACAATAACTACAACAACAATAACCACAACAACAATAACTACAACAACAATAGCAACAACAACAATAACCACAACAACAACAACAACAATAACCACAACAATAAAAATAACCACAAAAATAACCACAACAAAAATAACCACAACAACAACAACAACAATAACCACAAAAACAATAACCACAACAACAATAACCACAACAACAATAAACACAACAACTATAACCACAACAACAATAACAACAACAATAACCACAAAAACAATAACCACAACAACAAAAACCACAACAACAATAACCACAACAACAATAACCATAACAACAATAACCACAACAACAATAACTACAACAACAATAACCACAACAAAATAACCACAACAATAACCATAACAACAATAACCACAACAGCAATAACTACAACAACAATAACCACAACAACAATAACAACAACAATAACCACAAAAACAATAACCACAACAACAATAACCACAACAACAATAACCACAACAACAATAACCATAACAACAATAACCACAACAACAATAACTACAACAACAATAACCACAACAACAAAAACCACAACAACAATAACTACAACAACAATAACCACAACAAAATAACCACAACAATAACCATAACAACAATAACCACAACAGCAATAACTACAACAAAAATAACCACAACAACAATAACAACAACAATAACCACAAAAACAATAACCACAACAACAATAACCACAACAACAATAACCACAACAACAATAACCACAACAACAATAACCATAACAACAATAACCACAACAACAATAACCACAACAACAATAGATACAACAACAATAACTACAACAATAACCACAACAATAATAAGAACAAAAACAATAACTACAACAACAATAACCACAACAACAATAGCTACAACAACAATAACTACAACAACAATAACCACAACAACAATAACCACAACAACAATAACCATAACAACAATAACCACAACAACAATAACTACAACAATAACCACAACAACAATAACCACAACAAAATAACCACAACAACAATGACCACAAAAACAATAACTACAACAACAATAAACACAAAGCAATAACCGAAACAACAATAACAACAACAATGACCACCACAACAATAACCACAACAACAATAACCACAACAACAATAACTACAACAACAATAATCACAACAACAATAACAACAAAAACAATAACTACAACAACAATTACCACAACAACAATAACCACAACAACAATAACCACAACAACAATAACCACAACAACAATAACTACAACAATAACAACAACAACAATAACCACAACCACAATAATCACAACAACAACTACAACAACAACCACAACAACAATAACTACAACAACAATAACCACAACAACAATAACCACAACAACAATAACCATAACAACAATAACCACAACAACAATAACTACAACAATAACCACAACAACAATAACCACAACAAAATAACCACAACAACAATAACCACAAAAACAATAACTACAACAACAATAGCAACAACAACAATAACCACAACAACAACAACAACAACAACAATAACCACAACAATAAAAATAACCACAAAAATAACCACAACAAAAATAACCACAACAACAACAACAATAATAACCACACCAAAAATAACTACGATAACAATAACCACAACAAAAATAACCACAACAACAATAACAATAACAGCAATAACCACAACAGGAATAACTACAACAACAATAACCAAAACAAAATAAACACAACAATAACCACAACAACAATAACCACAACAACAATAACTACAACAACAATAACCACAACAAAAATAACCACAACAACAATAACTACAACAATAACAAAAACAACAATAACCACAACAACAATAATCACAACAACAACAACAACAACAATAACCACAACAACAATAACCACAACAACAATAACTACAACACCATTAACTACAACAATAACCACAACAACAATAACTACAACAACAATAACCACAAAAACAATAACCACAACAACAATAACCGCAACAATAACCACAACAACAACAACAAAAACCACAACAACAATAAACAAAAAGCAATAACCGAAACAACAATAACCATAACAATAACCACCACAACAACAACAAAGACCACAACAACAATAACTACAACAACAATAAACACAAAGCAATAACCGAAACAACAATAACAACAACAATAACCACCACAACAATAAACACAAGAAAAATAACCACAAAAACAATAACCACAACAACAATAAACACAACAACAATTACCACAACAACAATAACCACAACAACAATAACCACAACAACAATAATTACAACAACAATAACCACAATAGCAATAACTACAACAACAATAAACACAACAAAATAACCACAACAATAACCATAACAACAATAAACACAACAACAATACCCACAACAACAATAACCACAACAAAAATAACTACAACAACAATAACCACAACAGCAATAACTACAACAACAATAACCACAACAAAATAACCACAACAATAACCACAACAACAATAACCACAACAACAATAACTACAACAACAATAACGACAACAAATAGTACCACAACAATAACCACAACAACAATAACTACAACAATAACATCAACAATAACCACAACCACAATAATCACAACAACAAAAACAACAACAACAACAACAACAACAACAACAACAACAACAACAACAACAACAACAACAACAACAATAACCACAACAACAATAACCACAACAACAATAACTACAACAACAATAACTACAACAACAATAACCACAACAACAATAACCACAACAACAATAACCACAACAACAATAACCACAACAACAATAACCACAACAACAATAACTACAACAACAATAACCACAACAACAATAACAACAACAATAACCACAAAAACAATAACCGCAACAATAATAAGCACAACAACAATAACCACAACAACAATAACCATAACAACAATAACCACAACAACAATAACTACAACAACAATAACCACAACAAAATAAGCACAACAATAACCATAACAACAATAACCACAACAACAATAACCACAACAACAATAACCACAACAATAATAACTACAACAACAATAACCACAACAAATATAACCACAACAATAACCACAACAACAATAACTACAACAATAACAACAACAACGATAACCACAACCACAATAATCACAACAACAACAACAACAACAACCACAACAACAATAACCATAACAACAATAAACACAACAACAATAACCACAACAACAATAGCTACATCAAAAATAACTACAACAATAACCACAACAACAATAAGAACAAAAACAATAACTACAACAACAATAACCACAACAACAATAACCACAACAACAATAACTACAACAACAATAACTACAACAACAATAACCACAACAAAAATAACCACAACAATAACCATAACAACAATAACCGAAACAACAATAACAACAACAATGACCACCACAACAATAACCACAACAACAATAACCACAACAACAATAACTACAACAACAATAATCACAACAACAATAACAACAAAAACAATAACTACAACAACAATTACCACAACAACAATAACCACAACAACAATAACTACAACAACAATAACCACAACAACAATAACAACAACAATAACCACAAAAACAATAACCACAACAACAATAACCACAACAACAATAACCACAACAACTATAACCACAACAACAATAACAACAACAATAACCACAAAAACAATAACCACAACAACAAAAACCACAACAACAATAACCACAACAACAATAACCATAACAACAATAACCACAACAACAATAACTATAACAACAAAAACCAAAACAATATAACCACAACAATAACCATAACAACAATAACCACAACAACAATGACCACAACAACAATAACCACAACAACAATAACAAGAATAATAACAATAACCACAACAACAATAACAAGAATAATAACAATAAACACAACAACAATAACCACAACACTAACAACAACAATAACAACAACAATAACCACACCAACAATAACCACAACAACCACAACAACAATAATAACCACAATAACAATAACCCCAACAACAACAACAACAACAATAACCACAACAACAATAACCACAACAATAATAACCACAACAACAATAACCACAACAACAACAACAACAACAACAACAGCAACAATAATAACCACACTAACAATAACCCCAACAACAACAACAACAACAATAACCACAACAACAATAACCACAACAATAATAACCACAACAATAACAACAACAACAATAAACACAACAACAACAATAACCACAACAATATCACCAACAGTAACCACAACAACAATATCACCAACAATAACCACAACAACAATAACAACAACAACAACAATAAACACAACAACCACAATAACCACAACAACAATATCACCAACAATAACCATAATAACCACAACAACAGCAACAATAAACACAACAACAACAATAACCACAACAACAATAATCACAACAACAATAACCACAACAACAATAATCACAACAACATTAACCACAACAACAACAACAACAACAACCACAACAACCACAACTACAACAATAAAAGCAACAACAACCACACCTACCACAATAACCACAACAACAACAACAACAATAACCACAACAACAACAACAACCCCACCAACTACAACAACCACAACAACAACTACAACAATGATAACAACAATAATTGTTTCTACTGTTGGCACAAGGCCAGCAATATATATTCTAGTGTATTACTGGTACTTTATTTTATCGACCCTGTAAGGATGAAAAGCAAAGTTAACATCGGCAGGATTTGAACTCAGACCATAAAGGGCCGTAACTCTTTATAACAACAACCATAATGATCACAACAACAATTACAACCAGAATAGCATATACAACATAAGACTATCAACTTACTGGATTGTTTCTCGTGTATAATATTTGTACTCTCGAAGTTTCGATTGTGCATTCCATACCTATAGAAATAAATATATATATATATAATTTGTTATTATGCACAGATATATTTTTGGGAGTGTGTGTACATATGCATGTGTATATAAATATATATATATATATATATATATACATACTTGATCACACGAATGTCTATTTTTGTTAATATTTTGAATTAATATATATATATATATATATATATATATATATATATATATACAAAATTAAGATAAATCAAACGAATTTAATCTAAATCAAAATTATGGGTGTCATGCCAGAAAGACATGCGCCTTATCACCCGCAAAATAAACTCTAAGATTCTAACGAGTAGGTCCGAGCATTTTAGAATAACTAGAGATTGATTAACATATAAATAAACATGAATAATCACAGGAGATAATTTTTACAAGTGTGTAACCACAAAAAGCTAGGCAGGTAACTAAATAAAGTTGACCAGAACTTCAAAAATAGATACCTTATAATATGATTAATCTTCCCTGTATATATTCCATTAAAGAAATATATTTCACCAATTAATCAGATGGTAAACCACAGAAGTGGAGACTTGGATTTTCAACAAGGTAGAAGTTCCATATATATATATATATATTAGAAAGTGAGGTTTTTTTTACAAAATGAAAAATAACCGAGGTGTCCTACACGAGTGAAAGTATAAAGAAAAAAAGATGAAATCGAAAATGCAACTATATATATATATATATATATATATATATATATATATATATATATATATATATATATATATATATAGCAACGAGTAGGACCCCGACGGCTGAGCTCAAGCCGTTTCGACGGCTAATTCTGGACTAAATAAAAAATGTTATCCTGGTATTTGAATAGCCGAGCTTCTCAGGGGGTAATTCCATATATGGTAAAAGTGATTGTCACAAGGATTGGTCAAAAGTTTGTTGTTGAGACATAATAATTCTATCATGGCAGTACTTCTGAAATATGTATAATACGAATGTCTATTTTTGATAATATTTTGAATTAATATTAATATCTCTGGAAAACCAAACCGTTGAGTGCTTCCAATCTATTGTAAAACTCACTCTTTGATTTATTCATTGAACATTGTTTAACCTTTAAATATATATATATATATATATATATATATATATATATATATATATATATATATATATATATATATATACATGCATATATATATATATATGTGTATATATATATATATATGTATATATATATATATGTGGGGGGGGGAGGTTAAGTGATTAGGCTGCTATTCCTAGTTGTTTTTAAACCCTTTCACATCACTGAGACAGTGATAGTATACAGTGATTCTTTATAACAATGTGCTTCTTTCGTTGTTCTCAGTTCTGTATTTTTTGTGTGTAAGGTCAGATGGATCGACTCTCCTTTACTGACGATCCTGATCGATCATCTAACAGCACTTACATTTTTTGATGAAACGTATTCATAATTTCTGAAGGATACGTATAAAGGAGAAATATATATAATTTTTATCAGGTATTTTAAATTTATTAAATTTTAAATGTTTGTTAAATTTTAATATGATACCGAAATGAACCATGTGTTCTTACATTTAATGAAGATTATCTCCTGTTAAAGTTGATATGTTCTATTGTACGTGTATATCATTAGATATATATGTATATGTCATTCCCTATTTTGTAATGATTAAATGCTCAGATTTATTATTTGAGCTTCTTCTTAGGGCATAAGGCGCATGTTTGAGATTATCTCAAACATGACATACATATATATAAATATATAAATATATATGAAGATGGCGTAGGACAGAACAAAGGAGAGGCACAAAAACAAAGAAAAGAATCCCCAGTCACTGAAGAGATCACAGAATGTGTGACGAAAGAACTTTGACAATATATGAACAATCGTCTCGTTGTGGAACCAACCGGAAATTTATAAATTCTTAAATTTATAAATTTAATTTATAATAAACTGGAGTGAAAGTAACTGGTGCGTGTGTTTCTTATTGGCAACATGACCCTCCCAAAGCATAACAATATCGGTTTCAACACACGTTTTCAAATAAAGAATCTTGCTAAACAAATTCAGAAACGAAATATATATATATATATATATATATATATAAGAGAGTATTGAAGTTTGCTTGAAGCATTGTGGAATAATAAACCGCTGGTGACAACATAGGCCACGTACCGTTCCTCTCCGACAGATAACATTCCCCTCCCGGAAAACACCCCATTTGATGGATGCGAATCCGAAATATAGGGACAATTAAATCTCTCCCAAGGTAACTCTATCGTGTGTTATTATTTTTATTTTTTAAGCTCTTTCCTACGTTCCTCTACACACTATACATCTCATTCTACATTTCCTCTTACATCTCTCTCTTCACCACCGGATTCCGTTACCCGGAGATTTACCCATCTGCATTGTTGAGGCTTCCAAAACGACCCCCAAAAATTGATATATATATAAATATATATATATATATATATATATATATAGAGAGAGAGAGAGAGAGAGGGTGGGGGGGCAGAGAGAGAGAGAGAGAGAGAGAGAGAGGGGGGGGATAATAGGGTTGTATGTACACATAGACTACATGTTTATATGCAATAAACATGAGATCTTCGTTATTTAAGAAAAATAATATTTTTCAGCATGAACAAATTATTTGTCTTCCTTTTGCTCTGTGAACATGTCACATATCTCTCAGAAGCCGTTGAAAATGACAGACAGCTGTTTCAAGATTCGTTAATGCTTCAGCAGTGACATTCACTCAACCGCGAGTTGGTGGACCTTCTTGACTTAGTCGCTAACATTTCCTTTCGCAAACATCCTAACACTTTTCAAACTAAATTTAGAAATGATATTAAAAAATGTAGGTCTTCTAATAACACTTTGGTTCTTTCCGACAAAACTAATAATATTTACGAAGTCGACAACACCACTTTCCGCCATCTGGCCTATAACGCTATTACTTCCAAATATAAGAAAGCTAACCCTATGGCCTACGACGACATTAATACAGAAGCCAAAGAACTTGCCGCCGCCCTTAAGGTAGATAAGAAGCTACAATCTCTAGACTAATAAACCCGGCACGCACAGATATGGGACTAATCAGTAAGGCCATACTTAGAAACATAGTTATGACCATTAGGACCAAGTCCAACCTGTCCCAGTGGGAGAACAGCGACTCCGTAATTAAGTGGTTCAACTCCTTCAAATCCAAAAAAGCGAAGTTCACACAGTTCGACATTGATTTTTACCCGTCGATCTCAGAGAACATGTTAAACAAAGCGTTGGACTTCGCTACCACTTACACCACCGTCGATGGTTTAGACAGGGAAATCATCGCTCACTGCCGGAAAACCCTCCTCTTCAACGACGGAGTAGCCTGGGCAAAGAAGTCAACAACTTCAGACCTATTCGACGTCTGCATGGGATCGTTTGACAGTGCTGACGTATGCGACTTGGTTGGCCTATTTATTTTAGATACATTACGTGTTAGATTCCCGGACTTCCACACGGGAATATACCGCGGCGACGGACTGACCTTATCGAGCCATAAAGTGGTCACGACCTCGACAGGTTTAAAAAAGACTTAACTTCTACCTTCAATGAGTTAGGACTTAGGATAATAGTAACTACCAAACTCTCTAGAGTAGATTTCTTAGACATTAATTTAGACCTTCGCACACACACCTACAGATCCTTCCATAAGCTAAACGAAAAACTCAATTACATTCACAAGGACTCATTCCACCCTCCCACTGTTTTTAGAAACTTCGTAAATAATATCAGTACTAGAATCTCAAACCTCTCCTCTAATAAGGCTATCTTTGACAGGGCGGCACCCTACTATAACACGGCGTTAGCTAACAGCGGCTTCTCACAACCTATTACTTACTCTCCCACTATCAACAACAGCTATAAGAAAAGAAAGCGTAACAATAGACAAACTATCTGGTTCTCTCCTCCCTGCTCACTCAACGTTAAAACCAATGTAGGAAAAAAATGTCTAGCCCTCTTAGATAGACACTTTCCCATAGGTCATAAATACCGCTCCATCTTTAACCGACACAAAGTAAAACTAGGATACTCCTGCGCTAAGAACATGAAGGCCCACATCACCTACAGCCCTAAGAGCAACACCCACCAGGGTGCTCTTGCCGTAAGCCCGAAGCTTGTCCCCTTCAACAGCAATGCAATACACCTGCTGTAATTTATGAAGCTGTGGTCACTTCCAACCGACCAAATCAACCACAGGAGGTCAAATCCTATGTGGGTATGGTGGAAGGCCGATTTAAGGAACGCTTCCTGAACCACCAGTCGATCTTTAGGTACCCGGACAGACGTTCATCCACGAAACTCGCGAGCCGCGTATGGTCCCTCAAGGACTCAAGTATAGACTACTCCATTCAATGGAAAGCCATCACTAAGTCCAAGCCTTACGCAAGGGGAAATGCGTCGTGTGGACTATGTATTGATGAACAAATAAATATTCTAAAGAGATTATGCAATAGTGATTGCCTAAATACGAGAAATGAATTCTTCACACGTTGCCCAAACGTCTCGAAACACCTCTTACATAACTACAAAGCGCCGGATTGAATCACAACAACATCCTAATTTTCTTATCAACTAGAAACTTTTCGGACTTTCGCAGTTATCTCCCTTACACCTCTCGCGCGCTTTTTAGTATTGCCTGTGTGAAGTGACGGTTTCTGCGCATGCGCGTTCGTACGGTTGTCCTTCCTGTTCCGTATAACCATGTCCATTACGAGCTGAGGATCCGCTAAGGTGAAACAATTGTTCTCGGTATGGTGAACTAACTGTTGTGTAACCACTTCTACCTAACTCGTCCCATGGACTGAGTGTTCTAACACTACGGATATTACCTTCCAGTGTTCTACCACTATATATATATATATATATATATATATATAAGATCAAAAGATGGTTAAATGAGTTCCATGTATTTTATTATGCGCATTTCAAAAACAAATATCATCATGCAATAATATTTGTGTTTTCATCAGATAAAATAGGAGGACATGATATGAAGGTTAAAAACAAGTGTTTTTAACCTTCATATCATGTCCTCCTATTTTATCTGATGAAAACACAAATATTATTGCATGATGATATTTGTTTTTGAAATGCGCATAATAAAATACATGGAACTCATTTAACCATCTTTTGATCTTATATATTATGTATACTCCAGTCCTACAAACTGTAGAGTGCTTCTTATCCGATATCTGCATTGCTTTATTGTACTACAATAAAACTCACCTCCTACATATATATATATATATATATATATATATATATATATATATATATATTATATATTATATATTATATATGTATGTGTATATGTGTATGTATACATACCTACAGTCAGACAAACATGTATGCATGCATACACATACATACATACATACATACATACATACATACATACATACATACATACATACATACATACATACATACATACATACATACATACATACATAAAAAATGGACCAATTTACAAAGGAAATTGTGCATGAATACTTGAGACGAAAAAGACAGACCATAGAGGGGATAAATCATTCAAAAAGCCTGGCATGGAGTTCTGACAAGTTTATGAAATCCCACATTGAAGGATATATCTATGCAATACAGGAGGGCCATCGGTCGACAATAAATGTAGGCTATGTAAAACAAAGATCGAAGATGTTAGCTACATTGTTGCCAACTGCGAAAGATTGACATCTCGCTACTACCGCCCTATGAGACATGATGTGACAGCTAGAACCATCTGGAGCACACTTAGGAAAACAAAATTAAAAACAAATGAGGAGGAATATGTTGAAATAGATGGCACTAAAGAATATTGTTGGAACATGAAAATAAAAACTGGCACCAAATTAAAGCACAACCGGCCTGATATTGTTGTTTGGGACCACATATTGAAAATGTACTTTGTTGTAGAGATCAGCTGCTCGCTTGATGTCAACGTTGTAAGAAAAAAACAGGAGAAGGACATCTACGGACCATTGGTGAGGAGTTTGCAGATCCAGTATCGAAGATACACCTTCAGCTTCATACCCATCATTATTGGAGCTACAGGTTATATACCAACCCACTTGGACCAAAGTATGACTGAACTTGGATTTGTGGAGAAAGAGTGCAGCTCCCTAATTCATAGTCTACAAATGGCTGCGACAGCTGGCACCTTAAAAATTTGCAAAACATTCTTGCGATTCAAGGGATGACAATTTCTTTTCTTTTACAACCTTGCCACCAGGAAGGTGGCCGGTCAAAAATATACTCGAAAATAAGAGAAAGAGAGAACATACATACATACATACATACATACATACATACATACATACATACATACATACATACATACATACATGATGGCTGCCAACTCGTTTTCGAGTACGGCCACTACTTTATATCCATGTAGGAGAACCCCTACCGATGCGCTGAACGAGTGTGACTTTTTAGTCCAGCCAGCGACTTGAAAATTCTGGTACAAACACTACACCTGTGACAATTATTGACACATAGTGCTGGGCCCATGGTACCATGTGACGACAAGTGCAGAGAGATCTCCAGATATAAAGCAATGCCTGTGCCGTGAAGCTTTTGTAGTGAGCAAAGGCACTGCACAAAGCCAGTCCCACTCTCTTAACCAAGATGATATTTACCAAAAAGAAGAACAAGTCAACATCATTGGATACCATCAGGGTTGCAGGTGTTATTCCTTCTCCTAGAATTCTGCCTTGACAAAGGCTAAGGGGTCATCTCTCCCCAGTGATTTTGGATGGCCATTGACTCTTAAGAGCTCCTTTGCCCTTTGACAGGTTTTGTTTTTAGTCCTGCAGGATGTTCAAAGTCACCCTCCTCACCAAGAAACCTTGGTGGGGTTGCCAGTTTAGTCGCCAACGTCCCGACCATGAGACAGGTTGTACTGGGATACATGTTACCAGTAGCACCAACATACATACATACATACATACATACATGCATGATGGCTACCCCCTCGTTATCGAGTATGGCCATTGCACGAAAAAATAAATAAATAATGATAATAGTGATAACAACAACAAATATATATATATATATACATATATACACACATACATATACATATATACACATACATATACACACATACACACACACATGCATATATATACACACACACATATATGTATACATATATACTCACACACACATATATACATACATATACATACACACACATACATACCCACACACATACATATACACACATATATTAACAATTAACGGTGCTGCGATCGAATCTAGCTTTTTAGCCCAGCCAATGATCTAAAATGTCTTGCACAGAGTTGGCAACCAAAACACTCACTGGCAACAGCCGGCTGTGGTTGGATTTCATGTACTTTTGCATGTTATTTGAGCCCTCCTGCTGATCTACTCTCTCTTCCAAATGCTTGACAGGTATGATTAGCAGCGTCTTCGACAGCAGCCTGGTAGTCAACCACTGGTCTCACTTTATGACAGCGAAGATGACTTTCGAGTCCAGCTTTGCTGGGGCAGAGTCTCGCACAGACGCTGCATATCAGCGCCATAGGAGGACCTTCGCTGTCAGGAAACACAACAGTAATGCCTTTCCTCACATCCCGCTTTACTTTCTCGTATGCGATTCGAGATGCTTCAAAAGTAACTTTCGTCTCATGTACAGTCTTTCTCCGTTTATTCTGATCGGCAGCTACGCTTTCCCATGCATCAGCAGAGATGTTAGCGTCTTTCAAAGAGGCTTTCAAGGAATCCTTATACTTCTTTTTTGGTTTATGCGAAGGTCGTTATCCTTTAACTAACCCTCCATAAAAGAGTTGTTTCGCTATTCTAGAATCTTTCATCCTGGCAAGGTGACCACTCCATCGGAGTCTTTGCTTAAGCACAAGAGCTTCTCTACTTTCACACCGAAAGCTTTCCAAAATCTCGACATCATTGATGTGGTCCCTCCACCGAACGCCATGGATCCGTCTGAGACACATGTGATGGAAACGCTCCAATTGTTTAAGGCGGTGTCGATCTGTGACCAAGGTCTTGCAGGCATAATGAAGAGAAGAGAGCACACATGCCTTGTACACCTTTACTTTTGTCTTCTCACATATGTCTCGCCGACCCCAGAGGCACCTTTCTAGTTTTCCGAAAGCATCACTTGCTTTCCTAATCCTGAGTGGAATTTCATTATCAAGATTGCTGTATCGATTGACAGTGCATCCCAGGTAGACAAACTGATCAACCACTCCAAGTCGTTTACCATACACATAGATATTTGGTTCACTGTACTGCTTACTAGGGGC
The DNA here is from genome assembly GCA_964016885.1 of Eledone cirrhosa. Lineage (NCBI taxonomy): Eukaryota > Metazoa > Mollusca > Cephalopoda > Octopoda > Eledonidae > Eledone > Eledone cirrhosa. The sequence goes on along the minus strand of OZ024741.1, from coordinate 121,717,135 downwards.
AGGTTGGTACATGCCGACGGTTTTCTTGAGACTAACAGTCAATCCTAGGGCAGTGAAAACATCAGAAAATGCATTCAAAATGTACTGCATATCAATCTGTGTGCGCTACAAGATCACAATCATCTGCATACAAGGTCTCTTTTGATTGATGTAAATACTTTTGTTTTTTGCAGCAAAGCGCCTGATGTTAAATATGCTGCCAGAGGTTTGATAGTAGATGTAAACACTATGCTTCCAATTCCAGAATGCAATATAGAAAACCATTGCAAAGTATATGGCAAACAGGGTCGGTGCTGGAATACCCCCCTCCCCCTTGTTTCATTCCATCTTTCACTTATATAGGCTCCGACATATTAGCTCTGACATTAACCCAAGCCTTCATGTCGTCATGGTAAGACCTAACCAAATCAAAGAACTTATCAGGGCAACCAAGTTTCTGGAGAACCTTCCACAATGCATTTCTGTTAACAGTATCGAAAGCTTTTGTCAGATTGACAAAAACCTGATACAGATCGAAACCTTGTTCCATGCACTTCTCCTGGAGGTGTTTAGCTGAGATCATATCAGTAGTGCCGTGTCAAGCACGAAAACTAGATTGACTTTCAGGGAGAACACAATCTGCAATATGTGTCAGCAGACGGTCCAGAAGCACCCTACATAAAGTTTTCCTACGACAGAAAGTAATGATATACCCCTATTGTTTCCACATACATACATACATACATACATACATACATACATACATACATACATACATACATACATACATACATACATACATACATACATACGAACCATATTTTCATTAATGGCCTAAGTATTTCAACGAGGACTGCTACAGATACCTGGGGATAGATGAGAACATATCCTATAATGGTATCTGTAATAAGGAACGCGTAACCCGATTAAGAAAGATTTGGTCATCGGAACTCTCTGCACAAAACAAAACACTGGCTCATAATATATTTGCTGTGTCTGTCCTAACACCAACGTTTGGAATACTCAATTGGACGATAGATGAAATCCGAGCAGCTGATGTTGGAACTCGAAAAATACTAAACAACACCGGAAACTTCCACATCAACAGTGACATAGACCGCCTTTACTTGAAACGTAAGCAGGGAGGCAGTGGCCTAACATCAGTCCAGACAGCATTTGAATGTCGCATCATATCCCTCCGATAACATCTACGAACCTCGAAGCGTAGGAGCTCGTCTCTCGAGCAAGTCTATCTGCATGAAACAGATAACACCATGAGAGTTGGGAAGGAACTCCTTGAGAGATATTCCGTGTGATAATCAAATACTCACACCCAGGGAAGTCGCTCAGCAGTATCGCAGTGAATCCATGGATGAAAAACTGCATGCTTATCAGCAAAAAATCATTCATGGATATGTTGCCAGGAAGCTGCAGAGTGAGAGTAATATAGATAAGGAAAGTAGTCTATCTTGGACCAACAGCCGCTATATTGGCTCCCACTTTGAAGGATACGCTTTTGCAATCCAAGAACAGGAAATTAACACGAAATACCTGATTCACAAAAGAGATAGGGATGCAGGAAAAACACCTAGATCTGACAACAAATGCAGACTCTGCAGAATTAACATCGAAGATGTCACCCATGTCATAAGCAGCTGTCCAAAGATGTCATAGCGATACTATCCACCTGTGAGGCATGGTTTAATAGCCAAAACACAGCACAATGCAATCTCCCCGATAATAAACACATTAAAAGCTACAACAATGTGGAATACACACATATAGATAATATGAAAGAGTACTGGTGGAATGTCCCGGTAAAAAACCCAATAAAATACAGGCATAACAGACCAGATATAATAATATGAGACAAGGAAAGGAAGGCATACACAGTAGTGGAAGTTAGCTGCCCAGAAGATGCCAATATAATATCAAAGATTAGCGAAAAGGAGATCTAATGAGAAATCTAACAATACACCACCCTGATTATACCTTCACATTTGTGCCTGTGATTATTGGGACACTAGGATAACTGCTTCAACACAAATCTTGAGAAGCTAGGCTCCACAGAAACAGAAAGAACACAACTAGTTAGGAAATTACAAGTACAATCCAATAATGGAACAGTAAAAATATGTAAAACATTCCAAAAATTATGCATTTAATAACTGCATATACACTTGTACAGATACGAAGCATATGCATATGCACACATACAAATCAAAACATACGCATCCACACATACAATATAACATCCATACATGCGCACACATGCATGCAGACATGCAGACATATTTACCTAGTTGATGTTGTGTAAATTCCAATGAGAGTCTTGTATCTATGTTAGAAACCGACTCTCTATTGGCAAAAAATTGTGAAATTATAAAACCAGAAGAAAATACATACATACATACATACATACATACATACATACATACATACATACATACATACATACATACATACATACATACTTGCCACCAGGAAGGTGGCCGGTCAAAAAAAATGTACTCGAAATTAAGAGAAAGAGATAAACATACATACATACATACATATTGCTCCTACACTACAACAAAAACATACGAAATAAGTGATGGTACCCTTGAGACTGTGATAGGAAACGCCAGGAAGAGACATGATTGTCGGCTACTGGTACAAAAAACTGATATTCTATCGGAGGTATCTTACTGACCTCTACCAACAAGTTCTTAAGAGAGATACACTTATACCAGAATGGTTGACATTAGCACAAACATTACTGGTCCCCAAGAACAAAGACACCCACTTGGCAAAAAACTACCGATCCATTGCATGCCAGAACCCGATGTATAAGATGTATACAGCCTGCCTGAACCTATTCCTCCAAGATCACTATGAAAAATAATAACATCATCACAGATGAACAAGCAACTGGAAAGAAATGGGTTTGGGGATGTGCTGAACAACTCCTAATCAACAAAACTGCAATGTCGGAGGTGCGACAACTTAGGAGGAATATGGCTACAGTCTGGCTGGACTACAGGAAAGCTTTCAATTCTGTTCCCCACTCTTGGATGATAGAGGCCCTCTAACTTGCTAAAGTCCCAGACATTATTATCAGAGCCATAGAGAAGCTGTCTTCTTCTTGGGCTACTATCCTAAGGTTAAAGACAGAGAGGGAGGACTCTATTTTCACTGATAAAATAAAATATCGCAGGAGTATATTTCAGGGAGACAGTCTCTCTGTGATATTATTCATCCTGTCATTAAACCCCTTGTCCTTTCTGCTCAAGAAATGTGAAGGATACATCATTGGCTCACAGGAGGTCAGGAATACGAACCTAACTCATAATTTCTTTGTGGATGATCTGAAACTCTATGCCAAGAACATGGATGGGATGAAGAAAAATCTTGACCTGGTTACAACATTCTCAAAGGATATAGCAATGGAGTTTGGCCAAGATAAATGCTCATACATGATTGTAAAGCGGGGAAAAACAACAACCCAGTCTAGCAACATTGTCATCAATGGCCTAACTGTTTCATCGATATCTGATGAGGACTGCTACAGATACCTGGGGATAGATGAGAACATATCCTATAATGGTATCTGTAATAAAGAACGCGTAACCAGGGAATACTACACCCGATTAAGAAAGATTTGGTCATCGGAACTCTCTGCGCAAAACAAAACAGTGGCTCACAATGTATTTGTTGTGCCTGCCTAACACCAGCGTTTGGAATACTCAATTGGACGATAGATGAAATCCGAGCAGCTGATGTTGGAACTCGAAATATACTAAACAACACCGGAAACTTCCACATCAACAGTGACATAGACCGCCTTTACTTGAAACGTAAGCAGGGAGGCAGAGGCCTAACATCAGTCCAGACAGCATTTGAATGTCGCATCATATCCCTCCGACAACATCTACGAACCTCGAAGCGTAGGGGCTCGTCTCTCGGGCAAGTCTATATGCATGAAACAGATAAGATCACGAGAGTTGGGAAGGAACTTCTCGAGAGATATTCCCTGTGTGATAATCAAAAACTCACACCCAGGGAAGTCGCTCAGCAGTATCGCAGTGAATCCATGGATGAAAAACTGCATGCTTATCAGCAAAATATCATGCAAGGATATGTTGCCAGGAAGCTCCAGATAGAGAGTAATATAGATAAGGAAAGTAGTCTATCTTGGACCAACAACCGCTATATTGGCTCCCACTTTGAAGGATACGCTTTTGCAATCCAAGAACAGGAAATTAACACGAAATACCTGATTCACAAAAAAGATAGGGATGCAGGAAAAACACCTAGATGTGATAACAAGTGCAGACTCTGCAGAACTAACATCGAAGATGTCACCCATGTCATAAGCAGCTGTCCAAAGATGTCATCGTGGTACTATCTACCTATGAGGCATGATGTAGTGGCCAAAACACTGTACAATGCAATCCGTAAAAAAGATAGCCCCGATAATAGACACATTAAATGCTACAGCAATGTGGAAGACATCCATGTACATAATATGAAAGAGTACTGGTGGAATGTTCCAGTAAAAACCCCAATAAAATGCAGGCCTAACAGACCAGATATTATGATATGGGACAGGGAGAAGAAAGCATGCACAGTAGTGGAAATTAGCTGCGCAGCAGATGCCAATATAATATCAAAGATTAGCGAAAAGGAGAATATTTATGCAGAACTGATGAGAAATCTGCAGATACTCCACCCTGATTACACCTTCAGATTTATGCCTGTGATTATTGGGGCACTGGGATATGTTAGTAACTGCCTCAATACAAATCTTGAGAAGCTAGGCTACACAGGAACAGAAAGAACACAACTAGTTAGGAAATTACAAGTACAATCCATTAATGGAACAGTAAAAATATGTAAAACATTCCAAAAATTATGCATCTAATAACTGCATATACATATGTACAGATACAAAGCATATACACATGCACACATACAACTCAAAACATACACATCCACACATACAATAACATCCATATCTACACATGCAGACATGCATACATAATTTACCTAGTTGATGTGTAAATTCCAATGAGAGAGTCTTGTGTCTATGTTAGAAACCGACTCTCTCTATTCTGAAAAAATTTGTGAAATTATAAAACCAGAAGAACATACATACATGATGGCTGCCCCCTTCGTTATCGAGTATGGCCATTGCACAATATACCATTATTAATAATTATCAATGCATGAAGATATTTTTTAAAGTGAGGAAAGACTGTACATAGAGCCAATCCCACTCTCTGACCGACAGTAGCTATAGCCCGAAAGAAAGAAAAGATCATCATTATCGGTAACTACTGAGCCGCAGGTTTTATATCGGAGTTATCCCAGTTTCCTGAGTTGCCTTCTCCTAGAAGAATGCCCTGACAAAGGTTAGGGGTCCTTCACTCCCTTCACATACATACATACATACATACATACATACATACATACATACATACATACATACATACATACATACATACATACATACATGGTGGCTGCCAACTCGTTTTCGAGTACGGCCACTACTTTATATACATGTTGGAGAACCCTTACCGATGCGCTGAACGAGTGTGACTTTTTAGTCCAGCCAGCGACTTGAAAACTCTGGTACAAACACTACACCTGTGACAATTATTGACACATAGTGCTGGGCCCATGGTACCATGTGACGACAAGTGCAGAGAGATCTCCAGATATAAAGCAATGCCTGTGCCGTGAAGCTTTTATAGTGAGCAAAGGCACTGCACAAAGCCAGTCCCACTCTCTTAACCAAGATGATATTTACCAAAAAGAAGAACAAGTCAACATCATTGGATACCATCAGGGTTGCAGGTGTTATATCAGAGTTTTCCTTCTCCTAGAATTCTGCCTTGACAAAAGCTAAGGGTTCATCTCTCCCGGTGATTTTGGATGGCCATTGACTCTTAAGAGCTCCTTACATACATACATACATACATACATACATACATACATACATACATACATACATACATACATGATGATGGCTGCCCCCTCGTTATCGAGTATGGCCATTGCACAAGAAAAAAATAAAAATAAAAATAAAATAAAATAAAAAATAAAAAAAAATAAAAAAAAAAATAATAATAATAATAATAATAATAATAAATAAATTTAAAAAAAAAAAAAAGGGAAAAGATATATATATATATATATATATATATATATATACATATATATATATATATATACATATATATATACACACACACATACATATATATACATACATACATATATACACACACACATACATACACATACACTCACACATATATACACACATACATTAATAACAATAATAATAATAATAATAATAATAATAATAATAATAATAATAATAATAATAATAATAATAGCAATAATAATAATAACGACAACAACAATAATAATATACATATTCATATATATATATACACACACACGCACGCACATAAGCATATCTACACACACACACACACACACGATAGCAACTAACAGTGCTGCGATCGAATGTGGCTTTTTAGCCCAGCCAATGATCTAAAATGTCTTGCACAGAGTCGGCAACCAAAACATTCACTGGGAATAGTCGGCTGTGGTTGGAGTTCGTGTACTTTTGCATGTCGCTTGAGTCCTCCTGCTGATTTACATTCTCTACCACATGTTTGGCAAGCATGATGAGTAGCATCTCCAACAGCAGCCTGGTAGTCAACCACTGGTCTTACTTTATGACTGCGAAGATGACCTTCGAGTCCAGCTTTGCTTAGGCAGAGTCTCGCACAGACGCTGCATGTCAGAACCATAGGAGGACCCTCGCCGTCTGGAAGTGCAACAGCAATGCCCTTCCTCACGTCCCGCTTTACTTTCTCGTGTGCGATTCGAGATGCCTCAAAGGCAACTTTTCCCTCATATACAGTCTTTCTCCATTTATTACGATCAGCAGCAATATTTTCCCATGTATCAGCAGAGATGTTAGCGTCTTTCAGAGAGGCTTTCAAGGAATCCTTATAACTCTTTTTTGGTTTATGTGGCGGTCGTTTTCCTTTAACCAACTCTCCATAGAAGAGTTGTTTTGGTATTCTAGAATCCTTCATCCTGGCAAGGTGACCACTCCAACGGAGTCGCTGCTTAAGCACAAGAGCTTCTATACTGTCACACATAGAGCTTTCCAAAATCTCGACATCACTGATGTGGTCCCTCCAGTGAACGCCATGGATCCGTCTGAGACACATCTGATGGAAACGCTCCAATTGCTTAAGGTGGCGTCGATATGTGACCCAGGTCTCGCAGGCATAAAGAAGACAAGAGAGTACACATGCCCTGTACACCTTTACCTTTGTCCTCCTGCATATGTCTCGCCGACCCCAGAGTCACCTTTCTAGCTTTCCGAAAGCATCACTTGCTTTCCTAATCCTAAGTGAGATTTCACTGTCAAGGTTGCCGTATCGATTGACAGTGCTTCCCAGGTAGACAAACTGATCAACCACTCCAAGTCGTTTGCCATACACATAGATGTTTGGTTCAGTGTACTGCTTACCAGGGGCAGGTTGGTACATGACCACGGTTTTCTTGAGACTGACAGTCAAACCCAGGGCAGTGCAAGCGTCAGAAAATACATTCAAAATGTGCTGCATATCACTCTCTGTGTGCGCTACAAGATCGCAATCATCTGCATACAAGAGGTCTCTTATGACTGATGTAAATACTTTTGTCTTCGCAGCAAAGCGCCTGATGTTAAATATGCTGCCTGAGGTTCGATATCGGATGTAAACACCATGCTCGCAATTCCTGAATGCAATACAGAAAACCATTGCAAAGTATATGGCAAACAGGGTCGGTGCTGGAATATCCCCCTGTTTCACTCCATTTTTTACTGAGATAGGCTCCGACATGTTACCTCCGACATTAACCCAAGCCTTCATGTCGTCATGGAAAGACCTAACTAAAGCAAGGAACTTATCAGGGCAACCAAGTTTCTGGAGAACCTTCCATAATGCATCTCTGTTGACAGTATCGAAAGCCTTTGTCAGATCGACAAAAACCTGATACAGATCCAAGCCCTGCTCAATGCACTTCTCCTGGAGCTGTCTAGCTGAGAAGATCATATCAGTAGTGCCGCGTCCAACACGAAAACCAGATTGACTTTCAGGAAGGACACAATCTGCAATGTGTGTCAGCAGACGGTCCTGAAGCACCCTACATAAAACTTTCCCCACGACAGAAAGCAATGATATACCTCTGTAGTTCCCACAATCATTCCTGTTACCCTTTCCCTTGTACAAGACAACCATTACTGCATCTCTCCAGTCCTCAGGCACGGATTCATTAGCCCATATCCTTCCAAACAGAGAGTGAAGATGTTGCAGGAGTCTCTCACCACCATATTGTAGGAGCTCAGCATGTATGCCATCCATACCTGCAGATCTTCCACTGTTCAGCTTCGAAATAGCCACTGCAACCTCCACAAGTGTCGGAGGTTCTGCGAGAGCTACTTTCACAGGACTTTCCGGAATGAGATTGAGGAAATCTTCACTGACGACAGACGGCTGATTCAAAAGATCATCAAAGTGCTCTCGCCCCCTTCGTAGAATTCCCTGTGAGTCACGAAGAAGTTCTTTGCCATCCTTGCTGCGAATCGGTGTCACCAGAGAAGAAGACGGTCCATAAACCTCACGCAAAAGACTGTACAACAGCTTTGTGTTATTGCAATCAGACGCAGTTTGTATCTCACCAGCCTTCTCACTCCACCACTGATCCTTCATCTGAGAAAGACTCCGCCTAACACGTGATTTTACATCCCTGAGCTCCTCATGCAACGTATTCCTCTCCTGTGGTTTTGCCGTCAAGTAGCGTGACAGAGCACGCCTCTTATCAGCCAACAAGTCTTCTATATGCACATCATTCTCATTAAACCAGTCCTGATGTTTTCTCTGCACCAATCCCAGAACACGTCTGCCTACATCATAAACCGACTTTTTAAGGGTCGGCCAATCCTCACCAAGATCTGCAGCCTGCATCTCTTCTTCCAATGTCCTCTTCACATTTTTATCCTTAAGACGAGCAGCATTCAATCTTTTGGGCAGGGTAACACCAGGAGCCCGGATTTTACGTTTGGTGATTAGATTCACTTTTGCGCGTACCAGGCGGTGGTCCGTCCAGCACTCAGCTCCACGAAGAACACGAACACACTGCACATCCTGTCTGTCACGCATCCTGACTAGGACGTAGTCCAAAAGATGCCATTCCTTAGATGCAGGATGCATCCATGTGGTCTTGAATTTGTTCTTTTGTTGGAACATGGTGTTGGTAACACACAGATCCAGCTCCTCACACATCTGCAGCAAGAGCATACCATTGCTGTTACACTTTCCCACCCCATGCCTTCCGATTACATTCCATGTGTTAAAATCCCTACCCACTCTAGCATTAAAGTCACCAAGCACGATGACTTTGTCTGCCTGAGGGATATTTCTTAGAACACCTTTCAAGGCATGGTAAAAGGACAGTTTTTCTTCATCGACAGAATTCATAGTTGGGGCATACACACTCACCAGGGTAGCATATCTTCCCTTGTCCAGCGGAACTCTCATGGACATAAGACGCTCACTAATCCCCACTGGGAATTCTTCTAATTTATTCACCAGTACAGTCTTAACAGCAAATCCTACCCCAGCCTCTCTTCTGGTTCCTTCATCTCTTCCTTTCCAGAAGAATGTATATTCTCCACAAAATTCCGTAAGATGACCATCTCCAGCTAACCTCGTCTCAGACAAAGCCACGATGTCAAGATCGTAACGTCGAAGCTCCTTTGCAACAAGAGCGGTCCTTCGTTCAGGACGCTCCAAAGAATCCCTGTCAAGCAGCGTCCGTACGTTCCAGCAGCCAAGACTAAATGCCCTGTTTGGCTCTATTACAATGGCACGATGACGGGCGGGCCCAGGTTGTGATAACTTGGGGCCCCTGCCCTTATTGCCAGAACCCAAATTTTGTTCCAGAACCCAAATTGGCAATTATCTCGTTTACATTGTTCTGGAACATTATTGAATTGGAAAAAAAAAAAAAAAAAAGTAATAATAATAGTAATAATAATAATAATAATAATAATAATAATAGTACACTATTAATAATTATTAATGCACTCGTGCAATGCCTGTGCGTGACGAATATTTTTAAAGTGAGGAAAGACTGTGCACTGAACCAATCCCACTCTCTGAGCGACAGTAGCTATAACCCGAAAAGAAGAAAAGATCAACATCATCGGTAACTATTGAGCCGCAGGTTTTATATCGGAGTTAACCCAGTTTCCTGAGATGCCTTCTCCTAGAAGAATACCCTGACAAGGGCTAGGGGTTCTCCACTCCCAGTGGTTTAACTGCGCGATCGGGCATCCAGCCCGATTATTTCTATGTCCCCGCGCAGAAAAAAAAAAAAAAAAAAAAAATCACTTATTGACACCTATACGTACGACATACACACACACGCATACATATGCGCGCACACAGCAACACTCATACATACAACAAACACACACACACGCTACTCTACTCACTTACACGCACACACACACACGTGTGTGTGTACATACATACATACATACATACATACATATATTCTATTGTTCGAGCACTCTCTTCAAATTTGATGGGGTCCACAGTTTGAAACGTCAGCAGCCGACCCAGAAAAATACAAGAGAACGAATATATCTACGGACCCTTAATAAGGAGTTAACAGATCCAGTACCCTAAATACAGTTTAAATTTCATACATATTGCTGTTGGATCTACAAGATATATACCAAGCTGCCTAGACCAAAGTATGCCTAAACTTAGATTTGTAAAGAAAGAAAGTTGTAAGGGTGATTGACTTGCGATCATAATTGTCCCGGGTTCAATTCCTGTATCGGGTTGTGTGCTGTGTTCTTGAGCAAAATACTTCCTTTTTTGTTGCTTCAGTATATTCAGGTGAAAATGAGTATCAGCAAAAGCAGGGGTTGGGTTTTCCCGTGTGATGGATTGGCATCATTTCCAGAGAGCAGTCTTGTACTTTTAATCGCTTCACGCTAAGGACACCGAAACAAACACCATTCCGATGAGCCTCCGAGCTCGAAGTTGACTTTAATCTTTATAACGTAGTTACTTAATTCATAAGCTACCTAAAATATTCTTAACATTCGGAGCATGAACGATTCTACAAGAGACGGTGGAAATTTCATTTTCTTTACAACCTTGCCGGCGAGAAATAGGGCCAGACAAAATAAACTCGAAACTAAGAAGACGAAACATACATACCTACATACATACATTCATACACACATGCATGCATAAATATGCATACATATACACACACATATATATTTGTATTTGTGTATGCACGTATATATATATATATATGTGTGTGTGTGTGTGCGTGTGTGTGTGTGTGTGTGTGTGTGTGTGTGTGTGTGTGTGTGTGTGTGTGTGTGTGTGTGTGTGTGTGTGTGTGTGTGTGTGTGTGTGTGTGTGTGTGTGTATAAAATGTTGTATATAGAATCAAAATCATATTTGTTGATAATAGTGAGTGTTTACTTCAATGTTTCGCTGGAGTAATCGTCTTAGCTGAATGCTCAGGCACTTACACGTTATTTTCATGAGCAGATTGTTCCTTTGTTTGTACAACCGGGACGCCCATCGTCGAAACCGACGTAGGTCCATTCCTTCCTTTAGTTTTAGCCACCTGAGGATTAAACAGTAAACTTTCCGTTTGAATGTTTTGAAGGTGAATGGTTGAGAAAGACAATTGGGATGGAATGAAATGAATCTCCATCGGTCACGACGATGAGTGAACCAATTGTTCAATCAATTGAACAGCGTTATCATGAAATTGACGTGTGTGTGCCTGAAAATTCTACAAACAAGTAAAACCTTAACATCATTATCAAGAAGATTCAGCGGGACACAGTGTGTGACAAAACTAATCCTTTGAATTATAGCTACAGTCGATCCTACGAACTTCCAAACAATTTTCGCCCACACAATTTCACTTATAAAACATGGGTCGACCTAAAGGACACTTGTTCAAGACGCCTTGCAGTGGAATCCAACCGGGCCCTAATGATTGCAAAGTGAACCTTAACCATCCGGCCAAGCTGTGTCTACCGATTAAAAAATAATAAATAGGAATGAATATTTAATGGTATCGTTTCTTTTGGTGAAAGAAAATGTGAAAATCACTAGATTAATAGTTAAAGAAGAAGGTATTGGCATAGATGAAGAGGAAAAGAAAAGTGATTGAAAATAGTAGACTTAGATGGGGGATGCTCGATTAGGGAACTCAGATTTAAGTAAAAGAAAGCAAGTTGCAGAAAGGAACATTGATATGTAATAGTAGGGTTAAAGAGTTCTGGTCTGTGATGGCATGTGATCTACTTGTAAACGGCATTTTTTTATGTGATCTCGTATGTGTTTGTGTGTGTGTGTGTATATATGTGAGTCTGTGTGTGTGTGGACGTGTGTGTGTGTGTGTGTGTGTGTGTGTGTGTGTGTGTGTGTGTGTGTGTGTGTGTGTGTGTGTGTGTGTGTGTGTGTGTGTGTGTACTTTCGTGTATGTTCATGCGTGTTTCGGGAGCCACATTGTATGAATTGTATTCCAGTGTAAGGTGGAACATTATGAAACATTATGAAACCATACGTATGAAAGCAAGTTTTTCGGGCCGAGAGATGGCTGAGCCTTAAGCTACACCTAACGTGATAAAATTACGTTTGAAAGTGATCCTGCCAACACATAAGGCCCATTAAGTACCTGATTCAGGTTGTGATTGACAGAGGGTTTCATTGTCAGAAGCTTTACTATTATCAATAAAAACAACTTTGTTTTCCTGGAGCAAAGAACATCTCCAGGTAGTATCAAAAGATTGTAGTTTCTTAGACTGTCCTACATGTCTTTTGTGTCTTTCCTACAGGCCTCAACTTGCCATAGTTTAAATGAAACATCAACGACATCAATCTCACCGATATGAGAAAGCTTATGAAGGCTATGAGCAATGCCCCTTCCACTAGACCTAACAAATATAAAAACTAACCGTGGAAATATGGTGGTACTTCCGTATGCTCACAGACCACCGACCCCTGGATTCAATAAAAGAATATGAGAAGGAATTTACCATCAAAATATCTTTTCTATAACCTTGTACTAACATGATCTTTCTACTTAGTGCCAGTAAAGTATTATTGTTGATCTCCTCTATAAATTCATCATAGGAACATTGCATGTAAAGATTTTGATTTGGATCGTCGTCATAGCTTATAAATGTGTAAGATGATGATTTTGAAATTTTGGGAACCATTTCAATCAAACTCTTCGAGATTGGAACACATTTGTGAAATTCTGGACAGGATGCCCATCTACGTAGCAAACTATTTCGATTAGTTTCCATTTCTGTGTTCCAGAAAATACCACCAAAAGTGGTTAGATTCCTATCGATAAACATTGAAGAATGCCTATTCTCCTCTTGAAGTTCAAATAGATTATGAATATCACTCAAAAGTTCAATATCTGGCTGGTCCTCTGTATCCCAGGAACAGATATTATTTGGTTTTGATTCACTACATATGTCTATACTAGATGAGATAGATGAAATAGAAACAGCAGTAATATCACAGTCTATGGGTTGATCTCTTTGGGTTATGAGATCAACGAGTTTTTTCCAGTACATTAGGTTTTTGTCTTTTTCACTAAAATTACACATTTCAAACATTCTAAAAGTGTCATTGTTTATGAAAATACCAATTTTTCGGTGAGTATGGCTTACTATGAAAATCTTGATATTTTGTAAAGGTATTTGTTCTTTTAGTGTCAAAAAATTTAAATTTTGTGTTGCTATAAGAAGATACTTGTCGGTCAGAACAATGTACAATTGATTCAGTCCAAAACAATTGCTATTAAGTTCAACGAAGAAGTATTCAAATAGTATATTCTGGTGAATAGGGTATTTTTCAAAAAGCGCGGCTGGTGCTGTTTCAGGACATGAAATTTGAGTAGAAAATTGAATGCATTTATTGCCTTTGAATACCTTTGGACTTTGTGAGCCTTTGGTTATAGCATTTACTAGATCGTACCAGGTCCGATTTGGACACGACGAATGATTTTCACACAATTGAAATACTCTTAAGCGACCACTTTTATAATGAATACAGAATCTTTTTTTTTTACTGTCAAAGATTTCGAGGCAAATATCCGATAGTGGGATGATTTCTTCTTTAACACGACCGTTCACCTGTCGGCTTGAAAGTCTTAACTGGTGCTTTTCTATTTTCACTCGCAACTGGCATTGTAAAACCTTTCCCGCACTTAATTCCGAACAAATACCTTGAAACGTATGATGGGCTGAAGGAGATTTTATTACGGTTAAGGATTTATGGCCAACTCTTGCCATGGTGAGAACCTTTCGAAAATTAAACTGAATCCCATAGTAAAATCAATGTGTCATAGAAACAAATTATGTGTAAAACGTCATAGAAGAAGCCACTAGTCATAAATGATAAAGACAGATCCATCTCATGTTTCAGTTATGCTTTGTTTTATTTCATTCCAATATACACTGTAGATTAATTTTAAGTTTACAGTAAAATTAACTGGATAGATCGTATTGTAGGCTCTCAGCTCCTGGTGGAATCGTACGGGCGCCATTATAACTGGTTGTATACCAGTCTACTAAATCTATCGCTGTTGCGCACCAGATTTTGAATTTCCACTAAGGATTTAATTATCCACACTTTGATATAGTCCGTCTATCTTTTGTCCATCATATGCATAAGCAGCAAGTGGTAAATGATTCCTTTCTTCTTTTTCACTAAACCATGGATTAACACTACTTGTGCAGTAAAACTTTACAGGATATTCATTTTATTATTAACAGAACACACACTAAAAGCAGGAACGTTTAGACCAGTGGGCTTCAAATTCTTTCATTTCAAAAAACGGTTTATTTAAATGAACATTCCCAAGAACCCAGTCTTTTGAAAGGTTGATCTATTCGACAAGCTCATGCGACCCAAACACTACTTTAGGGGACAATTTGTTTGGTAAGCGCAGATTGCAAATCCAATTCTCTAACCGGCTATATAGCCGGAGATATGGCACTGTGGTTTTACCATCGCCTTTTGTCGACAAGCTAGGACCCACTATTGGTTTTTTATAAATTACCTCCCTTTATATAATTCTATTCACTAAGAAAATAGCAAAAATGTTTATGCAAGGGAGGTAATTCTATCTTTCTGTAAAAGACGATTTTCTTTTTATTCTTGTGTCTGGTATTTACTGTATAATCTGCTTTGGGTGTGTTTCTTTCGTTATAATTATATGTGTAATAGTGTCATCTCTTCACTTTATATGTTGCATTTCTATTATAGTCATAAGAATGTGTATGTGTAAATTTATATACGCAGTCATACATTGTGTGCCTTTCGTGTATACACACACACACACACACACACACACACACACACACACACACACACATACATACATATATATATATATATATATATATATATATATATATATATATATATATGTTATATATATGTATATGTATATGTATATATATATATGTATATGTATATATATATATATATATATATATATATATATATATATATATATATATATATATATATATATATATATATATATATATATGTATATGTATATATATATATATGTATATGTATATGTATATATATATGGAATCTTGGGAATAAATGTATTTTCTCCTTGATGATTGCCTCCAAGAATAGGCACCACTAGGAGATGGTTCATCTTCCGCCTGACTGTAAACCGTGTGTCATTGCATAGACGTGGTTGGTCCACGTTTCTAAAAAGGATGATGGAAGTTCAAGTCGTTTATATTATGTAGATATAGATATAGATAATTATATATAAATGTGTGTGTGTGTGGTGTGAATGTGTGTATTAGAGACAGTTAACTTTGTAAAGGTATTTATATATATATATATATAGAAGTGGTTACACAACAGTTAGTTCACCATACCGAGAACAATTGTTTCACCTTAGCGGATCCTCAGCTAGGAATGGGCATGGTTATAGGAACAGGAAGGACAACCGTACGAACGCGCATGCGCAGAAACCCGGTCACTTCACATAGGCAATACTAGAATGCGTGCGAGAGGTGTAAGGGAGATAACTGCGAAAGTCCGAAAAGGTTTTAGTTGAAAATAAAATTACAAAGAATCTGTCCGGAGCCCTGTATTTTTCACACGTTGTCCACACGTCGCCACACGTTGTCCACACGTCGCCAAACACCTATTGCATAACTACAAGGCTCCGGACTGATTCTTTGTAATTTTATTTTCAACTAAAAACTTTTCGGACTTTCGCAATTATCTCCCTTACACCTTTCGCACGCATTCTAGTATTGCCTGTGTGAAGTGACTGGGTTTCTGCGCATGCGCGTTCGTACGGTTGTCCTTCCTGATCCTATAACCATACCCATTCCGAGCTGAGGATCCGCTAAGGTGAAACAATTGTTCTCAGTATGGTGAACTAACTGTTGTGTAACCACTTCTACCTAACTCGTCCTCTACCACTACGGATATTACCTTCCAGTGTTCTACCATTATATATATATATATATATATATATATATTATATATATATATATATATATTATATATATATATATATATATATATATATTGGTAGAACACTGGAAGGTAATATCCGTATTAGTAGAGCACTATATATATATATATATATATATATATATATATATATATATATATATATATATATATATATATATATATATAGATGAGATTCTACAGGACTAGAACTGTTTCATTCATTAGAAATCATCAGGAATCCCTTACTTACTGTGGTTACCTCCGATTCAACCCGGAATAACGTATATATATATATATATATATATATATATATATATATATATATATATATATATATATATATATATATATAGAGAGAGAGAGAGAGAGAGAGAGAGAGAGAGAGAGAGAGAGAGAGAGAGAGAGCGAGAGAGAGAGAGAGAGAGAGAGAGAGACGTGTCTCTACACAGTTCATGTATATCTTGTGTTATGGTTTCTGTTAAATATTGACCAGCACTAAGGGATATAATTCATATATTCATTAGCAACATTTTTTAAAATTACATTTTCGTCATTTGGTGAGGTTAGCCCCCTCCTTTGTACACGTGAAGTCCTTATTCCACGTCCTCGTACCCCCACGAACCGACTCCCATTCCCTCTTACCTACCACCCCGCCACCTTGCCCCTCCAGAGGATATTCCTCTGACTCTTCCGCCACCTCCGGTCGGCCTCTTCTACCTCAACCATCTTCCCATTCCACGCCTCCGATCGTTCAAGCAACCGCCAAAACCTCAACGTCCACAGCTCTCTTCCTCCCTCCAACTCCTGCTCTCGACCCCGCTACCACACATTCAACTTCATCACCAACACCCAGTGCATCTCCTCCAGCCTTGCCTACGGGCTCCCTGTCCGCTATGCGAGGCAATCTAAATTGATCAAACTGATCATCGATTAGCGGACCGGTTCACCGAGCATCTCCGGGACATCCGGCTCAGCGACTAGTTTCCGGTTCCGGTCACCCGACAATTACACTCTGCCGGACACTCTACCCATCATCTCACTGTTTTCGGCATCGTTGCCTGCTCCGTGCCCTTGACACACGCCTGAAATTTAAGCAACGGATAATTTTTTCCCTCCAAACCTGGAACGGGTAAGGTCAATATTCCCCCCCCCCTCTTCTTTTAGCCTTTCTCATCACCCCCTCCCTTCACACCAATACACGCTCTACTACTTCACTAACACACTCACACAACTAATTTATCAGTTACTCCTATATGACCTTGATAAACATATAACCGCTCTAACGGTACTAAATAACTAACGTACCACGTCACCAACAACTAACACACTACTACAAACTATCGCTCTCGATTACATTTACCAATACACACACACACACACACGCACATACACACACAGGCTATCGCCATAGACCAGATCTTTTATGAAAATCATTAGGACATACACTTGAATGTTCGCATACACATACACGCTCACACATAGACATACACACACGCATACACATACATAAACATACACACATTTACGTGCACATACATGCACACTGAAGTATTCCGATACACACACACAAAAGATACAAAAAAGTCACAAACACACACATCGTGGGACTCTTACACACCCTCAAACATAAAAATATACACTCACTCATACAAAAACATACACATACACGTATGCACATATACACACAAAAACACCACACATAAAGATACACACACATACACACATAAAACACAAACGAATACACATGAAAATACACATACACACAAACGTACGCACTCACGTACACACAAGAAATACAAAAAAAAATGCAGACACCCACGGGGAAATACACATTCAGACACGCACGCGTACACAACACACACAGAACCAATAATGCATACCAACAAAATTCATCCCATCGGCACACACATAGCACACACCAGGACTCTCCACCTTGGGCCCCACACCCAAATGCCGGACCACTCACCTACCACCCCCAACATTCTTAAAAACTATTTTCTAAACTCTGATGTTCCTAACTATTCTCTCTCTCTCCCCGAACTCTCCATTTCCTGAAGAAGGAATTACGTTCACAGCACCGAGCCCTCCTCTACTTCCTCATAAGCGCCGATACTAATAAGACTTTGCGTTTTTGCATTCCTATGGTTGTGTTGTCATTTCTTTAACTATATATATATATATATACATGCATACATACATACATACATACATACATACATACATGCATACATACATACATACATACATACATACATACATACATACATACATACATACATACATATATATAAGCTTTTGATTCCAGAGTCGGACCAGATCGATACAGATCGAACCTTGAGCTGATCAGTAGCGAAACGCGCGTCACCAACCAATAAATGTAATGAAGGAGTAACCATTCGTCCTTGTATTATTATTGGATTGGCAGTATCGGTAGATGGTCAGACATCATGCTTTGACGCATAGAGTTACGGCCCTTTCCATTCTGAGTTCAAATCCCGCCGAAGTCAACTTTGCCTTTCATCCTTATGGGGTCGATAAAATAAAGTACCAATAATATACTGGGTAATTGCTGGCCTTGTGCCAAAAGTAGAAACAATTATTATATTACACTCTGTCTACTTCTACACCTCGATACTGACGTGAACCTAAACATCGAGTGCTCTCCCGGGTGAACCCACAGTAACTCCGCATTACTCTCCTTGGATATATATATATATTGCTTAAGTGCCTTTCCAGAGATCCAGGCCACCCGACACAAGGAGTGATAATCCCAATTGTCAAAAGAGGAGACATGAGAGATTGTTCCAATTACAGAGGGAACTCCTTGTTAAACCTACTCGGTAAAATCTATGCTACGTGTCTGGTAAAGAGATACAGGGAGATTGTCGAATCCAAGCTAGCTGATGAACGATGTCGTTTTCGCCCTGGGCGCAGCACCGCCGACCAAATATTCACACTGCAGTAGATATTCACGAAATCGTTGCAGCATTGCCAAGAAGTATATTCTTGTTTCGTTGACCTTAAAAATGCATATGACCGCGTTCCTCTGGACCTGCTGTGAAAGCTGTGCAGGTGTATGGGATCGATGGTCAGCTTCTTGTTGCCCTGCTGTCTCTATCATATGGCCGAGTATTTGTGTTCGGATAAATGGTGCTAAATCGAAACTATTCAATGTGGGAGTCGGACTCCGCTAAGGGTGCGTGCTGTCACCTCTCCTAATAATTATATACAGGATAGGAATGCACAGCCGGGTTGGAAGTGGTATCATGACTGGCGGGTGTAAAATCAGTTGGTTGGAATTTGCTGACGATGTGGTGTTACTTAACTCGACAGAAGATGATCTCCGACGCCGAGTGCTGCATGGCTGGAATGAAAATCAGTGCTGCGAAAACTGAGACACTCGTCCTTTCAAGGAGCTCTGCGCAGTCCACTCTACATGTGAATGGAGTTCCATGAAAGAAGGTAGACAAGTTCAAATATCTCGGGGCCGTGTTCATGAGTGATGGAAGTGAGGGGCTGAATTAAATGCAAGAATTGAAGTAACTGGTGTAATAATTGTTTCTACTTTTTGGCACAAGGCCAGCAATTATCCAGTGCATTACTGGTACTTTATTTTATCGACCCCGTAAAGATGAAAGGCAAAGTTAACCTCGGCGGGATTTGAACTCAGAATGGCAAAGACCGTAACTCTATGCGTCAAAGCATGGCGTCCGACCCTCTACCGATACTGCCAATCCATCGCCCTCTGGTGTAATAATGCGTAAGCTTCAGCATTCAATAATCAGAATCTTCAATTCGGTATTCGTGCTAACCATTGCTTATGGTCATGAATCTTGGATAATGACCGACAGAATACGATCGCGAATACAACCAATCGAAATGGGGTTCTTCCTAAGGGTCTTTGGAGTAACTTTACTCAATAGAGCCGTGACTTCTCCCAATTGAGAGATCACAACTCCGATACTATTAGAATGTGGTTAGAATGTCTCAGGAAAGAATCACTGGACAGATTTTACCGGCAAAACCAACCGACAGAAGACCCAGGAGCAGACCCCGAGGAAGATGGTTGATCCATGAGCTTGGCTAGTCTCGCTCGAAGATCCAGCCAGATCAGTTGGAGACGATTGCTTCTGACAGGGCTCGCTGGACGAAGAAGAAGGAAGAAAGAAGATAATATATATAAATATATATATAATATTATATTATATATATATATATATATATATATATATATATATATATATATATATATATATATATATATATATATTATATTGTATATATATATATATATATATATATATATATATATACACGGGTGTGTATGATTGTGTATAGAAGATTATATTAATAAGAGGAATTCCAACTGTCTGATTTACTCCTTTTATTTACAATCCTTTAAAATTTATAATGGTATTATAATGAAATAGTATGCTAGAATATTAAATGTTAAGTGTTAATTGAGCAAGTACTTTCATGCTTTATATACAATACTTTCAGGATTGTAAATAAAACGAGTAAATCAGACAAAGTTGGAATTCCTCTTATTAATATATATATGTGTGTGTGTGTGTGTATTGCCATTTGTCGCTACACTATAACAACTATTGATAATTACATTTTACTTTGCTCAAACGAAGGTGTTGCTTTTATCAGATTGCTGGTATCGATTAGAGGAGCATGTATCAGCTTGTCTTCGTTAGACAACCAATATATGATACATACGGTTAATTCTCCAATCGACCCTAATGTTTTCTATGTCATCGATTGCCGTTAACATTTGAATTAATTCTGCTTTTTTCCATAACTTGCCGAGTGCCAACTAGACACCTGAGGCAAAATCTGTTAATTCGCGCATTTAAAAATCAATTGATATACAAATGATACCACAAGTGCACAAACAAAACAATACATGTTCTTTGCAAGCTATTTAAATGGATAATGCCCTTCTCGGGGGCATGGACAGTGCCAGCCAATATTATTTTCTGTATCTTTTGCAGAGATAGCTTTCCAGGTACCTGGTGCAAATACGTTTTTGTTCCTTTTTTATCATTCTAAGAGCACCGATTATTACTAATATTGTAAAGCCCTTAAGATGCCTTATTTTCTCAGTTTTAATTAACAGATCTTTGTATTTACTGAACTTTCGGAACTCTTTCCAAGAGACTTATGATCTGATGTTATGCTCATGTCATTAAGAAGCATGTTTTCTTTTTGAGGTCCTTCAAAATTATATCGGGTCTATTGGCCTTCGACGTTCTGTCGATGTCCACAAGAACATACATTAGGATTGTTACATTCTCGCCTCCTGTTACTGCATCTGGGTTATGATTGTACCATTTCCTAGTCTTTATGTCATAAAACCTGCATATTACCCAGCGTAAATATTTCCCCACTCTATCATGCTTAGTTTTATACTCCTGAGGAGCTAATATTTTGCAGCTTGAAACCAGGTGGTCAGTCCTCTCAACATGTTCATCGCAAAATCGACTCTTTAGGTCAGTTCCATTTCTGGTAACATTGGCTTTACAGTTGCGCGTTAAAAGATACTGGTCTTGTGCAGCCAAAATAAAGCCCCTATTCTCTGCTTTTAGCCCAGAACTCTGCAACCACTTTTGGGTGAGAGTTTGATTTACATCAGGTTCTTTGCAATGGAAGACATACTGCCTGTGCAGTGGGGTTTTTTTTTTGCTCTTATTTAACACAGTTTCCGTTGGCCTTCAATTTTCGCTAACATCTTAAGTGCAGAATTCCCATCATTTTCAAAAGGTTCTTTATATATTTCCAATTCTTCCGCAAACCTACTTTTCTTCGTGGTTGAAAGTAAATTCTTCTTTCTTTCGTGATCAACTATTTTCAACATCCAGTCATCTATAGTTTTAAGGTATTGTTCGAGTCAAATGGTTGATATTTAACATGGAAGCTCAAGCTGGATCATTCCTCTACTTCCAATTCTTCGCCTGCTTTAGGGTGATGTAGTTTATTCATCATCATTAGTCGTGCTTTCATTGCGTGTTATCACTGCATTACAGAGCTCAACTCTGTATACCTTGGGTAATGCACTATTGTTTTTGTACTATTGTTCCTATCGTATTGAAAGTACTTATATGTGTGCAGTACTTGGTAGTGGTATTTCTATGTTGTGTATATATATAATTTCTGTCTGCGTGTTTTACCATTCCCTGAGCACAATTATAATAGAGATCGTTTTCTCTTTTCAGCATCGACATGTATGTTATCTCTATTTCCAAATCATTATATTTGGATGGATTGGCAGTATCGGTAGAGGGTCGGACGCCATGCTTTGCAGCAAAGAGTTACGGCCCTTTATGGTCTGAGTTCAAATCCTGCCGAGGTTAACCTTGCCTTTCATCCTTACGGGGTCGATAAAATAAAGTACCAGTAATACACTGGGGTAATTGTTGGCCTTGTGCAAAAATGTAGAAACAATTATATTTGGATATGAGAGATGTTGTCATATGTTGGTGAAGAGTTTAGGTAGATAACATGGCTGAAAAGATTGAGTGCCGCCCTAACAATCATGAGCTAATCACTTTAAACACTAAACCACGTGAATCAATTAACCAGTAATATATCACATTGTACATTTGTTAACATGGGGAATCAGTATTGTTTCGAAATTAAGTAATTCAGAAATTCAGAAATTTGTCAAATTCTAATGGAAACCTTATCTTAGTAGAAGTAAAGAAACTTTTCTTATATTGTGTAATATATTTTGAAACAAAAAAAAAACAGACAAAAATATGTAACATAAGAAAATTACATAAAAGAAATTCAAAAAGTACACCTCTTCTTCTTCTTCTTATTATTATTATTATTATTATTATTGAATGCTATGGTTGACGGAGGCTCGGCTCTGTAAGGTATTGTACATTTTGAACGCTATAACAATTGTAAATTGTTTAAAACTTTAACCAACTTGTAGACAAAAACACCCTCCTCCTCGTGAGAGGGGTCTTTCTGCCCGTTATTTGGCCCTTCGGGGTTAAATAACTGCTTATTGGGGTTTTGTGCCCAATATTTATTTTAAACAAAAAAAACAACATGGCTACGAAAAAGAATTTTCATAGGTCACTCCCACTCATTCCGTCTTCTTCTTCCTCAATCGTCACTACAGCAGAGAGAAGATTGTCTCTCTCCCTCCCTTCTTTAAATGTGTCTCTCTCCCTCCCTTCTCTTTCGCAAGCGACGACAGAAAAGAAAAGTCTCGTGCAAAGCGTGCAAGATTTCTCCACGACGACAACGACGACGACAACGACGACGAAACAGGTGTGCGGGAAATACGAAAACCCATTTCATTCGTCTGACGTCGGGAATAATAGCAGTAGCAGCCGTAATAACAACAGCAACAGTGACAATGAAAACAACAGTAGCAGCCGCAACAGCATCAGCAGCAGCATAAACAACAACAGCATTAGCAGCAGCAACAACAACAACAACCACAGCAACAGCGGCGGCGGCAGTAGTCGTAGTACCTGCAGCAACAACAAAAGTAACAGCAGCTCTGACAACAACAACAACAACAGCAGCAAAGAAAAACCAATCTCGTTTGCAGGTATCGCGAAGAACCTGGAAACAATCCTCATAACAAATGAGGAATTAGAGGAAGCGAAGAAGATGGTGACAAAAACTGGACACCGAGCAATCTGCAAGGCAGCGGAAAAATTTTTCGAAACCCAACAGCACTGTACGGTCACGTACCGTACAGTAAGTACAAAATCCCGTAGGGTTGAAAGAGCCACAGAGGCTCAAATACAAAAAGCCTTGGGGTCTGTGTGGAAGCGGAAAACGCACATCACCCGAGGCAAGAAATATGCCACCGTAGACGTACTTTTTGCCGCACCCCAAGAGGCAAAGGTTCAATCCGTAGTGGCCCTAAGGAGCGAGGAAATGGTGTTGGTGCCCTCCTACTGCGGGCAAAAAATTGTGAGGGTCAAACTGACCCACGTCCCCCCCCCCCCCGGGATGGCCGCTTCTTGGTTGGCCGCGTCTGTCCTCGTCGAAATGGAGGACAAAACAACTGTACTGCAAGTACAGAAAAAAGTAAGAGAAGATTGGGTCGGCACCTCCATTGAGATGTTAATCCAAACCAACCAGGAGTGCATCGAAGCTATCCCGGATGTGATAGACTTCGATAACGGCACTCAACTGCCCATAAGTGTTGAGGGCAAACGCCCGAAATGCTTTCGCTGTGGATCGAAGACTCACCTCAGGGCCTTCTGCAACGAGAAGACCCTGAGAAAGGAGAAAACCCCCCTCCTTCCGAAACCGGCTCCACGGCTACCAGCAACAGGACAAGCGGCAACCAGGAACGATAGGTCCGTGGCACCCATACCCACGCCACGGAAATCAAAAACAGCAGCAGCAGTGGAAGTATTAACAACAACAACAGCAATACCAAATGCAGCTGCAACAGAGACCCAAGTGCAAACATCAACAACAACAACAAGTGAAAGAGTGGAGCTGGTACCCCTCCCCGACCTCACAGAATCAGACATGGAGTGTGAGGTGGGAGAGGGATGGCAAAAGGTCGTAAGAAGGCACAAACGCAGAAGCAGCGCATCGTCGCCTTTGAAAAGGGAGGAAAGAAATGAAAAAAGGGTAAAGTCTACTGCAAAGAGACTCACAGCAGCAACACCACCAACACCATCACTACCTACACTAGCACCACCATCACCACCAACAACACCTTCAACACCACCACCACAAGCACCAACATCGCAAACACAACAACAAAACACACACACCCAGCAACAACGACAAGAAAATAGCAGAACCACACCCCACCCCCAGAAAAACAAATGCACGGCAATAAACACACACAACAAGAAACTAATGACTTACATAATTGAACACACAGACATTTCACAACAGGACTACATAATACCAGCACCAATCAAAACGCCAACTAACATAAGACTGCTAAAAATAGCACAGAAACAATACACAAACATTAAAACGAAATTCCCCAACGCAGTTGGTGATTTCAGGGACCTAGGAGGAACCATTAATCGAAGAGTATATTCAGACATTCTCTTAGAAGAGCCGACGACCAGCCGAAGGGACGATTCAACGGTCCCTTCACCAGACGATCAAGTGAAAAGGGATGTAAAAACCATCCCTCCTCTACCAAAAATACGGTAAGTGGTCTTTCCCATCTTTTCCACTCTATTTTAAACATGACCTCACTCAGAATAGGCAGCATAAATGCGCGTGGCTTGGGGTCGTCATGGAAGCAGGGTCACCTGCTCAACGACCTCAGGTCACTAAACATAGATGTAGTGGCCATCAGCGAGACCAGAATCTCCGAAGCACGGGCCTTCGCACCGATCTTCGGCGGCTACGATGTGTACGCATCTCCCAGCCGTCCTGGATCGGGTGGAGGAGTTGCTGTGCTTTTTCGGAGAGGTTTGGATCTCGCCATACGGGCCATCTTCCTGGACCCAGAGGGTAAGCTGGTGGTGCTGGACGTGACCAGCGGAGACGGGCAAGCTTTCAGGCTAGTGGCCGTCTATGCCCCGACAGGAGCAGGGCGGCCTGATTTCTTCCGGCGTCTGGAGACCTTTCTTGGAACGTCGCGCTCTTTAGTGTTAGTGGGCGACTGGAACGGGATCTTAGATGCACGCTGGGACTGTGTGGGATTAGCGGATAGGGGTG
Organism: Eledone cirrhosa; assembly: GCA_964016885.1. NCBI lineage: Eukaryota > Metazoa > Mollusca > Cephalopoda > Octopoda > Eledonidae > Eledone > Eledone cirrhosa. The sequence goes on along the minus strand of OZ024741.1, from coordinate 121,690,856 downwards.
GAGGGTGCAAGAGCCTCACCAACCTGCTCAGGCGTTTTGAACTGTCTGACAGGTACCGATTGGATTTCCCGAATGTGCCAATGTGGACTTGGACAAACCGCATAGGGTCATCCAGATCATATCTAGATAGAGTATTTTGTAGGGAAATAGATAGGTCTAGCATAGGCTGTCCACAATTCAAGATAGTCAGCTACACGGACCACAAATTCGTGATCTGTGTGCTTGACTTAGATAGGCTTCATAGACGAGGACCCGGCTACTGGAAGCTAAACGCGTCCTTACCAGCGCGCAAGGCCTACAGAGACCGGATTAGCGAACTAGTTAAGCGGGCGTTGACGGGGGCCATCGTCAACAACAAGTGGTGGTTTGCTCTGAAAAGAGCGATTAGAATAGAATCGATTAGGTTTAGTAAGGCTTTAGCAATAGAGAAAAATAGAGCAGAGGGAGAACTAGTTAGAAAATTAGACGAGGCGCTTAGCAAAGGCATTGCGACCGACGTGCTTGCGGCGAAATTGGCCCTTGACCAATTCTTCAATGCAAAGCACGAAGGCTGCGTTGTCAGAGCTAGGGTGCGTGCTCTCAGACACGAGGGGACGAAAGCCGTTCAATGGGCCCGAGTGGCGGAGGCGCGTCGTGGCAACAAAGCCACGATCCGGTCTTTGGTGGACCACGACGGGCGCATGCTACTCGATCCCGGGCAAATGTGTGAAGCTTTTCAGCGACACTTCGCTCAGCTGTTCGGGGGCAGCGGGGGGCCGGGTAGAGGGATGGACTTTAGTGTCTACCTCGACGGACTGCCGCGGCTCTCGGCCACTGAGGCGAAGTGTTGCGAAAAGCCGATAACAGCCGCTGAAGTAAGGGAGGCAATTACTGGCTGCACAAGGGGTAAATCGCCTGGTTTGGATGGTCTGCCCTATGAACTTTACGTACAGATGCCAGACTTGTTCGGAGGCCTCTTGGCGGACGTCTACTGCAACTGGCAACAGAACGGGAGAATTCCCAGTTCTGTGAGCCGAGGAGCGGTGGCACTGCTGAGAAAGGATCCGAACAAGGGGGATAACATAGACAATTTCCGGCCCATAACTCTGCTAAACACAGAGTTTAAGATTTTGGCCAAGGTGCTAGCAAAGAGGTTGGCGCTTGTCGTTGGTGGTCTGGTGGGAGAGGCGCAGACATGCGCCATTCCCGACAGATCCATCCACGACAACCTCCACCTCATGCGATACATCGTAGAGAGGGTAGCTAGGGAACCTGGCACGGGTGGGTCCTTGATCAATTTAGATCAGTCGAAAGCTTTCGATAGGGTCGACCATCGTTACCTAGCGGCAGTCCTGAGGGCGGCTGGCTTTGGGCCCGTCTTCAGAGGCTGGATCGCTGCCATGCACAGCGACATCTGCTCTGTGGTGAGAGTGAACGGTCACCTGTCGGAACCGTTCAACATCATGCGCTCGGTCCGCCAAGGATGTCCCCTCTCGTCCCTCTTGTACGTATTGACTCTCGAGCCATTACTGCACAAACTGGAGACGTTGAGGGGAGTCCCGCGCGAACTAGGATGCGGAAGATCCGTGTCAGCATATGCGGACGATGTCACCGTAGTGGTGTCGAACGCCAAACACATCGAGGCGATCGGCACTACACTAAGAGAATACGAAGCGGTGACAGGAGCAATGATCAACCAGGAAAAGTCAGTGGGCCTGCAGCTCGGCACCTGGAGAGGCAGGTCCATGCCGTCCAACAGCGTCGTCGGGCGCTGGACGGACGGACCGGTTAAATTGCTAGGGGTCTGGTTCGGTCCGGACCTCCAGACGGACAAAAACTGGGACGAGGTGACGAGCAGGGTGGCTTCTCTCACCCAGAAATGGGCGGAGAGGAAGCTATCCCTGAAAGGTCGAGCGGAGGTGGCTAACGCGTACATCGCGTCTGTCATCTGCTACCGCCTAACCGTCGTACCTTGTCCTAAGCCTCGCCTGACTGCGCTGGAGCGTTTGCTCTTTCGCTTTTTGTGGAAGGGACGTGCTCCGATGGTCAGGCGGTCCATCTGTTGTCAACACCCGCTACGTGGAGGGCTGGGCATGCCGTGGCTGATGATGCGCAGGCACGCGCTCAGGCTACGACATCTCCACCTCTTCCTCGACGGTGATCAGGTGTGGTCGCCGTTTGCTAGACGCGTTTTTCCCCAGCTCGTTTCCTTGACGGAGCTGCAGTCCTGGGTCAAGCGAAGACCGAGAGGGAGCGCCTGGAGACTGGAATGTCTTCAGGCGCTCACAGCCCTCGACCAATCGGGCAATGTGATCGGTGGAAACTCCACCTCGGCGTTCTATAGAGGATTAGTGGAGGGGAAGAGCGACGACGTACTTGGGGAAACTCTAGGCGTCGACGAAAATCAACTAGCCAATCTCTTCGGAAGAACCTTCGGGCCAGGGCCTATGGACAACTTCCAGAAATCTCTGGCCTGGCAGTGCTACCGAGGAGCCTTGCCAGTTCGGGATAAACTCTACAGGCATGGAGGTGCCGTCAGCCGGGCATGTCCGAGATGCGCGCAGGGCGACGAAACCGTCCTGCACGCACTCGTCCAGTGTCCGAAAATTGCTGACTTGTGGGTTTATGTCGAACACCTGCTGTCGCGTTTAGGACGGATCCAGCTATCATCTGAGTCTATCGTGAGGATTGCCCCGCCCTCCTCCTTTAGCCGGGAAGGGCAGGCAGTTTTTATCTGTCTGGTGGCCATGGCGAAAGAGATAGTATGGTGGACACGTTTGAAAGGGCTGAAGACGAGCACTTACCTCTTCGGTGATGCTCTGATTGACTTTTTCAAATTTCATTTGAAAAGGAAAATCAGAGTAGAGAAGGAAGTGCTCTCTTCCCAGCATTTTGTTGAAAGATGGGTGAGAGAAGCAAGAATGGCCCGAGTGAATGGGCCGACTCTGAGTATATATCTGTAAACTAAAGGTGGAAAACTGGGAGAGGGCACTTGCCTTGGTGGTCAGGGTCATTGTGGCTTTTTACTGGGCTTTCTCCACAAATGTCCCTCCGAAGTCTCCCCCCTATTGGGGAATTTTTCATTGTTATTTTCATTGTTATTTTTGTTACATCCTCTATTTTTGTTTTTTTTACACGCAGAAATGCCCATTTGTACCGTCCTGCATTGTCCTGCACTGTCCTTAATGTCTACTTTATGTAAACCCTTGTGGTTAATAAAGAAATCATTATTATTATTATTATTATTATTATTATTATTATTCTATTGATTCACCTTTAAGTAATGACCATTTTTCACACCTTTATTCGCGTAGATGACAAAGAGATTCTTTGGCAGGACAATCCTGTCGTTTATAAATATTATCGTTATAAAAAATGAAAATAATAATCTTTTCTAATAGCAACCACGGAAGTTAATTATTCCTGAGAGGGTCGTGGGGGTAGAGTCCTCAAACACTCCTTCCAGTGGGTCCAGTCAGAAGCAACCGTCTCCAACTGATCCGGCTGGATCCCCAAGCGAAACCAGCCAAGCTCATGGATGTTATCCAACCATCTTGCTCGAGGTCTACCCCTGAGTTTCGTACCGGTTGGTTTTGCCCGTAAAATCTGTCCAGCCATTTTTTCCTGAGACATTCTAACCACATGCCCGTAATATCGGAGCTGTGATCCCTCAATTCGGAGAAGTAGCGGCTCTACCTGGAGTGACTCTACATAACATAAATATATATACATAAAATATTTACAGTCGTAAGTGTGGGTGGTTGTTAAACACGGTCCTCGTTAAGTGAAATGTTGCTGTATAATGATAGACTGCATACGATAGACTGCATACATAACATAAATAAGTGTAGACAAGCATTTTACGGTCGTAATTGTCAGTGGCTGTATACTTTTTTTTAATATAATTCATCATAATCAAACGTAGTCTTCTATTTTGTCAGTTTTTCTTGAAAGACATTATTAGCGTTGGACAACATGCTTAGCGGCATAGGGCTATGGCCCTTTATATTCTGAGTTCAAATCCCGCCGGGGTTAGCTTTGCCTTTCATCCTTACGGGGTTATAAAATAAAGTGCCAGTAATGCACTGGGGTCGATTTAATCGACTTTTCCCCTTCCCCAAAATTGCTGGCCTTGTGCCTATAGTAGAAATCATTATTATTTCTCGTTAAGTGAGAAGTGACTGTATATTTTTTATATAATTCATCATAATCATACGTAGTCTTCTATTTTGTCAGTTCGTCCTGATAAGACATTATTCTTTCAGCTGGCCATGTAGCTATATAGTTATATTGATTACTGATAGTCAGTTTCAGTATCTAATGCATAGAAAACTACATTGCTGTTTTGGAAAAAAAAAAAAAAAAAGACGAAGTCTATATTATATAATTAGCAAAGTTGTCATTCAAGCGTAATTGATATGTATTGTAACCAACAAGCATAATTAGAAAGGTTAGTGTTGAGCTTATGTAACCTAAATGAGAGTTAGAATTTTACTAGCCGATAATTATTAACAAGGGAAATTCTATATTTACTCGATTCAAAGCAACTGCTATTGCTGTTGATGTTGTTGTTACTGTTGTTGCTTGCTATTTAGCTGACCAATCTATAAAAATTAGGTGTCAAAATGTTTACTGTTTCGGATTTCTGTAGATTCAAAAGAGTTAGTCTAAGTAATTTATATAATAATTGTTTCTACTTTTGGCACAAGGCCAGCAATTACTCAGTACATTACTTGTACTTTATTTTATCGACCCCGTAAGGATGAAAGGCAAAGTTAACCTCGGCGGGATTTGAACTGAGAATGGCAAAGGCCGTAACTCTATGCATCAAAGCATGGCGTCCGACCCTCTACCGATACTGCCAATCCTCATTGCAAAACATTTTAGGCTGCCACACAAACGCAGTGTCCTGACAACGCGGTGATAAAAGTGTTATTTATCACTCATAATACACGAAGACTAAAACGACCGTCCACCTTCCCGTTCCTGCTGAGGAATCTTATATATGTACATCAATATACAAGCTGACAATATTGTCAGCCATGGCTGTCTGATCTAATTACAATGTGAACACAGACGAAACTCCAACGTAACAGGATACTGACTCACCTTATATATAACCGATATTGTTATACTTTGGCCTGTAGTGGGGTCTTTTCCTGCTCACACCTCACTCACGTCGGACGGTCTGTAGTCTCTCGCCCATGAAATCAACACAGCTAAAGCTGATCGGACTCCCATGTGCTTGTTTTTTCCTATCTTACCGTTGATATCCTTCTATGTTTGTTTACTTGTCTCGCTCCCTTTACGCGATTTACTTGTCCCAATAGCTTTATTTAGCTATTGCTCGCACCAACTGGAGGTATATGATTTTTAAAGCGATAAAATACCAATGAAGGTTGGAAAATCACTGATGAAGGACTATTTTTATCATATATATATATATATATATATATATATATATATATATATATATATATATACGATATTAACAAATGGAAACTATATTTATAAAACCATATCTATTTTATTATACATATTTCAAGGATAGCATGTTAAATTATGGTATGCTTTCATCAGACAAAATACAATATATACCAGTTTTATAAATAAATATTGACATACCCTTTCAAAATGCAACCGTTATTTTTGGAAGACATCAGGGATAGTGGATTTGTTTATCTTAGTAAGTCGTTGTGTTAAGGAGAAGGAACAAGACGGAGAGAGAGAAAAGTGGAGAAAGAAAGGGAGAGATAAAGAAAGAAAAAGAAAAAAGAAAAAAAGAAAAAAAGAAAAAAAGAAAAAAAGAAAAAAAGAAGAAAAGAAAAAAGAGAAAAATAGAAAAACAAGAGAGAGATATCAAAACACCAGACAGAGAGAAAAAAATCAAGAGAGAGAAATATAGAGATAGAGAGAGGGGGAGAGAACGAAAACCTTAAGTCATGTCATATTAAGTTAAGTTAACAATTGAGATGAAATGAATAAATAAAATTAGAAATATTAATATTCATGAATGGAATATACATATATAATATGAGAAATTAATCATTGTTTAACTATGATTAGATATTTAGTTTAAAAATTGAGATCAATATATTAAAAATTGGAATTTAAACATTACGAAATATATATATTGCTAGAGAAATTACCTATCATATAACACGTACACACACGCAAAAATACACATAAATATATATATATATACACACTCAGAAAATACACATTATATCTACTCCCGTATATAATATATACATACAAAGCATAAATAATTTTTTTTATTAATGTTATACATCTCTTGTGTTATTAAATACAATTTTTTAATATATATATATAAATATATAGGATTAGCTTTCATGCATTTATGGCTGTTAAATTATGCCTATCTGCAATCAAATTGTATGGGTACACATGTACATGTACACACACAATTCTTACATATACATATATAAACATGTGTGTGCATCCTCACCCAATTGGTAGACACGCGTCACTCATGCATATATACAGACAGACATATATTCATAAAAATGCATATAACACATGTATATGTATGTTAATACACACATATACATACTATATATATATATTTATATATATATATTAGCCAGGTGGTGCTATAAAGTTAGACATGACCTGGGCCAATACTAGCTAAAACCTATCAAAGTTATGTGTGTGTGTGTATGTGTGGTGGGGTGCGAGTGTGTGTGTGTTTATATATATAACATACATATATGAAGTACACTCTTTTATCACAATGATGTTGTTAAAGGCGACTATTTTAGAGTTTCCGCTTTTTTATTATCACATATGCGTATTTTCTTATATGGTGTCTCTCTATAGTTATTTCGGAACAACAAAGTTCCATCTCCGGTCATAATTTCATCAATGTTTAAATCATCAGGACTGTTGTTGACTTATTTTTGCTGCCTCTTCTATTTTATGCAGATCTATTTTATGAAGATCTATGCTGTTCTTTCTTGTGATCCGATTCTTAGTTAAAATGCTACCGAGGTCAACTTTAAATATGGATGAACATATGGAGACTATTGAAGCTCAAAAGAATATTGGTTGAATCTAAATATGTAAATCGCCAACAAAATATATCACAATCGGCCTGATACTGTTGTTTGGGACCACAGATTGAAAACATACTCTGTTGTAGAAACCAGCCGTCCACTCGGTGTTAATGTAGTAAGAAAAACGCAAGAGGAGGAAGATATCTACTGACCATTAATGAGTTTACAAATCCAGTACCCAAGAAACACTTTAATTTCAAACCTATTATTATTATTTGAGATACCAACTCACCTGAACCAACGTACTACTGAACTTGGATTCTCGGGGAGTGCAACTTCTTAATTCATAGGCAATGGCCACATCTGGAACCTTCAAAATCTTACGATCTTCTTAAATTTGAAGAATTTGATTGTACAAGGAATGACAAAAAGATGATTTTCTTTACAAGCTTGCCACCGGGAAGGCAGCCGATCTTCTTGGTCTACTATGCTAAAGTTAAATGTAGAGAAGGGGGATTCTACTTTCACTGATAAAATAGAATATCGCAGGAGATAGTCTCTTTGTGTTACTATTTATTCTGTCATTACCTTGTCCTTTTTGCTCAAGAAATGTGAAGGATACATAATTGGCTTACGAAAGGACAAGAATATAAACCTAACCCATATCTTCTTTGTGGATGACCTGAAGCTCTATGCGAAGAAGATAAAAATGAGATGACGAACTTTGACCTGATTGCGACGTTCTCGAAAGATATTGGAATGGTGTTTAGCCAGGATAAATGTTCGTGTATGATTGTAAAGCGAGGGAAAACTACAAGTCAATCCAACAACATTTTTATCAATGGCCTAACTGTTTCACAGATATATAACGAGGACTGCTACATATACCTAGGGATAGATTAGAATATATCCTATAATGGTATTTATAAGGAGAAACGCGTAACCATAGAATATTACACCCGATTAAGATAGATATGGTCATCTGAAATCTCTACTCCATATAAAAAAAAATGGCTCACAATGTGTTTGCTGCATCTGTCCTAACAGCAAGCCCCGACAATAAACATGTTAAAAGTTACAGCATTGTGGAAGACATATACATACAATCAAAAAATACATCGTAATAGACGAGATAAAGTGATATGGGACGAGGAAAAGAAGGCATACACAGTAGTGGAAGTCAGCTGCCCAGCAGATGCCAATATGATATTATAGATTAGCGAAAAGGAGAATATCTACGCAGAATTAATGAGGAATTTGTATAGACTCCACCCTGACTATACCTTCAGATTTATACCTGTGATCATTGGAGCTCTTGGTTATGTTAATAAATGCCTCAGTACAGATCTTGAGGAGCTGGGCTTCACAGAAACAGAAAGAACACGACTAATTAGGAAATTACAAATACAATCCATTAATGGAACTGTAAAAATATGTAAAACATTCCCAAAATTCTGCATCTAATAACTGCATATACACATGTACAGATACAAAACATAGGCACGTGCACACAAACAACTCAAAACATCCACATCCACACATACAATAACATCCATACCTGCACACAGACGCGCGCATACGCATGCTGACATACATTCATATTTACCTAGTTGATGTTGTCTACATTCTAATAAAAAATATCTGTGTCTATGTTAGAAACCGGCCCCCTCTAGTGGTGAAAATTTATAAAATAATGAAACCAAAATAACGTACATACATAGACACACACAAACACATACATGCATACATACACAAACATATGCATACAGAAACACATACATACATACATGGTGGCTGCCAACTCGTTTTCGAGTACGGCCACTACTTTATATCCATGTAGGAGAACCCTACCGATGCGCTGAACGAGTGTGACTTTTTAGTCCAGCCAGCGACTCGAAAACTCTGGTACAAACACTACACTTGTGACAATTATTGACACATAGTTCTGGGTCCATGGTACCATGTGATGACAATTGCAGAGAGATCTCCAGATATAAAGCAATGCCTGTGCCGTGAAGCTTTTATAGTGAGCAAAGGCACTGCACAAAGCCAGTCCCACTCTCTTAACTAAGATGATATTTACATACATACATACATACATACATACATACATACATACATACATACATACATACATACATACATACAGGAGAAGGAGGACATCTACGGACCATTGATGAGGAGTTTGCAAATCCAGTATCCAAGATACACCTTTAGCTTCATACACATCATTATTGGTGCTACGGGTTATATACCAACCCGCTTGGACCAAAGTATGACTGAACTTGGATTTGCGGACAAAGAGCGCAGCTCCCTAATTCATAGTCTACAAATGGCTGCGATAGCTGGCACCTTCAAAATTTGCAAAACATTCTTGCGATTCAAGGGATGACAATTTCTTTTCTTTTACAACCTTGCCACCAGAAAGGTGGCCGGTCAAAAAAAATACTCGAAATTAAGAGAAAGAGATAACATACATACATACATACATACATACATACATACATACATACATGCATACATGCATACATACATACATACATACATACATACATACATACATACATACATACATACATACATACATACATACATACATACATACATACATAAAAAAGATTAGAGTAAGTGTATTAAATTGTATAGCTAGAATAGTAATTAGAAATTGTGTTCGTAAATAGGAACATTTGAAAGAATAAAGAAATGTTATATGAATACGTTGTACCAGTATGAGCAGTAGGAAACATCGGTGTCTTTATATAAGATACACGAGAACAATGGATTAACAACAGCGCTAAACAGTTTGACACTATATTCTCATATTTTCTAATTAAAATTCTTTCCTTCATATATCATATTATATGTCAAATATTATATATCAAATCATATCATGCAATCGCGATCGCACACACACATGTATGTATGTATGTATCTTTTTTTTTTTTTTTCACCTGGGAGTGAAAGGCCCCAGTTGTTGTCACAACACCTTTCTAAGAAAGGGAAACTCTGAAAAAAAATCCTGCGGCTTCGGAAGAATCCGATTATGTTGACCAGTTCTCCTTTTCGGGTAGTGTTTTCGATGCTCAGAGAGTGGGATTGGTCGAGTTCAAGGCCTTTCCCCACTTAAAAAACATTCAAAGCCCAGGCATTGCTTATTCAGGATCTGTTACACTTTCATGTGGCTGGCCGTAGCCTAAAAGTGCACCAAACTCTATAATCTGACAAACGATTGCAATACACTTAGCAGAGTTTGCAGCCATCATGTATGTATGTATGTGTGTACTCCTAACTCCTGAGAGGGGCCGCATTGACTAACGGCGTTTCTTGGGCATATTCCTCTCCCTATTTCTGAACACAACCGATTTCGTTCAGAGAGCGTGATAGAGAGAAAGTAAGAAAGAGATATAGGGTAAGAATCGAACCAGTACTAGACTCGTACCTTTTTATCGACCTCGAAAGGATGAAAAGTAAAGTTGATCTTGGCAGAATTTGAACTCAAGCAGCAGAGAGCTGGAATAAATACTTGAAACTATTCTATCTGACGTTCTAATGATTCTGCCAATTCACCGCCTGCCACACTCATATATACACACACGCAAATACACGCATATGTATATATGTGTGTGTATATGTATGTGTGTGTGTGTGTATGTGTGTGTGTGTGTGTGTGTGTGTGTGTGTGTGTGTGTGTGTGTGTGTGTGTGTGTGTGTGTGTGTGTGTGTGTGTGTGTGTGTGTGTGTGTGTGTGTTGGAAGAAATCGCTTGTGTTCTGAGCTGCAGTGAGACGGACACCGCCAATGTTCAAAATGTCCATGAAATGTCCTGTGTCATGACGGCACACCAACGATTCATCATGAGTTAAGAGCCTAGAAAAGAGGGGAGAGAAGAGTAAAGTGCCAGATGAGGGAAGTAGATTAGCAATACTAGATTAAATTATCTTAGCCAACATGTCTCTTAGCAAAACTTTGACAAAGTAATTGTCATCTTTGTAGTTAATAAAGGCAGAAGTTAACATTTCTTTTAAAATGCATGTTCTGTTTGCAAAGTCTGCAGAGCACTGGGAGCAAGCAAGAGGAAAGCCATCGGGAACAACGTGGAAGTAGCAGAAAGGAGATCTAGATGGCTATGGCTGAAGGAAAGTGACCAGGGTATTCAGCAGTATGTATGCCACTTAGACACAGACTGATTAATTACGGTTGGATCACCTGGATGGAAATATCGAGTGACTCCAAGATACAACACTAATGGTGTTTCCATAGTTTTACATGCACAATCGGTTCCCTGAATGAGGGTGCATGTTGTAAGACCCGAAACATCGAGTGATGGTGTGTCTTCCATCACTTGGATGAAGGTCTATGTTGTAAGACACTGAAACACAATAACTCCAAGATACAACATTGATGATGTACCCAGGGTTTTACTTCTGTAGTTGGTTCACTTGTCCAAAAACACCAAGTGACACCAGGTTACAACAGTGATGATATGTTAAAGTTTTTTTCCACACCTAGTTGGTTCATTTAGATGACGGTTTATGTTGTAAGACACGAAACACCCAGTTACTCAACACTGACAATGTGTCGAAAATTTGTGTGTTGTGTACCGTCGTTTTTGTGTTGTGTACCGTCGTTTTTGTGTTGTGTACCGTCGTTTTTGTGTTGTGTACCGTCGATTAATAAAAACATTGTTATTTGCGTTTTTATCTCTATAAATGTTCGATTGCGAGAAAGCAAATCCACTATTCACCCCATCTCAAACAGCTCATACACCCATGTGTGTGTGTGTGGGGGGGGGGGGGGGGGGGGTTATTTTTATGTATGAGCAGGTAAGCACACATGCGTATATATAAGATTGAAACTGACTCCTTGTTGTTGCTTGAAATAGCAGCAAGTGTATACACGCACTCATGTATAATTAATGACTGTGTCGGTGACTGTGTTAGACTTTCTACCTCCTTTCAATATAATGACCGAAGACTTATATAAATATATCTATATATATATATATATATATATATATATATATATATGTGTGTGTGTGTGTGTGTGTGTGTGTATGTGTGTGTGTGTGTAGTGTATAATGAACCAGGAACTTATATGAATATATATATATATATACATATATATATACACATATGCGTAGTGTTGTGCGTACACATATGTATACATGTATTTAATATATGTGCATATTCAAATTTGTATGTGTACATAATATGTACATACACATACTTGAATATATATATATATATATATATATATATATATATATATATATATATATATATATATATATATATATGTATGTATATGTATATGTATATATATATATATATATATATATATATATATATATATATATATATATATATATATATATATGTATGTATATATATATATATATATATATATATATATATATATATATATATATATATATATATATATATATATATATATTTATATATATATATATTTATATATATGTATATGTATATACATATATATATATGTATATATATATATATATATATATATATATATATATATATATACACTCTTTTTTTTTTATTTAATGACTTTTTTATTTAATGACCGATAAATCGGATTTCCAGCCATTTAATTCTAGGCGATCGGAGTTAATGACTATTTTTTTAATGACCACGTTTTTTTGACAAAAATTGCAATAAACATACCCATGTGTCGTGGTTTGAACCATAGTTACCTGCCCTTGTCTGGTCGCTCACAGCGGGAGCTATTTGAGCGTTCTAGAGAGTTTTAATAAAGTAGCTAAACATGGCTGGACGTATATTTAACTTGTGTGTTACTTGTCATGTTTCCTAACCCAAAACAATATTACACCATGTACCCAAGAGCAAGTAACATAAAAAAAAAAGCGAAAGACGTTTACTATTGATCAGAAAAAAAGAAGGTCATTGATTACAAATTGGCAAATCCCAGTGTTACCCAGGACCAACTTGCAACAAAATTTGGCATGCCAAAGGGGACCATAAACACAATTATGAAAAACAAAGAAAAATATTTGACCCCAAAACGATGAATCGAATGCTCGAAAAAACATTCTCAAGAGCAAAAAAAACGACGATGTCTACAAAATTGTATATGAGTGGGTTCAAAAGAAAAGAAAAAGGCAAATCACACAATGACCTTTTGGCAATAATGGCGATTAAAATTAAAAAAAATTGGGTGTACACGATTTCTAGGCTTCTTCTACGTGGATCACACGCTTCAAATCAAAATACGGTTTGATATCTGGAGAGGAAGAATTGGTGGACCCCACCATTTTGAGAGAAACTTGGAACGAATTCGAAGAAATTTACAAAAAGTACCGGCCAGAAGACGTGTTCAACTGTGATGAAACGGGCCTGTTTTTTAAGTGTTCCCCAACCAGAACACTAATTCTCAGCGATGAGGAAAAGGCAAGCGGAAAGTTTTCCAAAGAAAGATTCACCATTCTGTACTGCACTAGCATGTTGTGTGAAAAACTAAAACCTGATTATAGGAAAGTACAAGTGCCCACGGGGTTTCAAGGACCTTAATTTCGACACCATGAACGTAGAATACGCATTCAGTAAAAAGGCCTGGATGACAACTACAATTTTTCTAGA
>OZ024741.1:121652239-121667239 GCA_964016885.1 Eledone cirrhosa | reverse complement strand
TTTCAAAGGATCCAGCCAGTTTTGTCACTAACTGTATCACACTTAACGTGAATCCCTGAGAACTACATTAAGCATACACGTCTCTGTGGAATACTCAGCCACTTGCATGTTAATTTCACCAACAGCTTTTTCAGTTGATCAAATAACGGGAAAGTGGAGGTGCGTGGCCTAGTGGTAAGGGTATTGGACTTACGATCATAATGTATGGCTTCTGTTCCTTGACTGAGTTGTGTATTGTGTTATGTGCAAAAACACTTTATTTCCCGTTGTTCCAGTACACTCAACTGAAAATGAGTACCAGCAACAGGTTTAACCCTGCGATGAACTGGCATCCTGCCCAGGGGGAATTCTTGTACTCTCAGTCGTTTCACGCCACGAAAACCGGGATAAACACGGGTCTGACGAGAAACAGCTGGAACACTCTTCATCGAAACCTACGGTGGTTTAACACTTTCTCAAACCAGATACCTGGACCAAATACTTAGCAACAAAGTTAACTCCACTAACGGCATCCAAGGACCAGCTCAAGCTTCTAGAATGGGTGACGGATGAACGTTTTGGTTCTCAGCTGAGGCCAATTTTGCTTCTCATTTTTCCGAGGTCGATGAAATAAAAGACCAGTCAAGTGCTGGGGTAATGTAATTGACTCACTCCTACCCCACCCCCAATTGTTGGTTTTGTGCCTAAATTATTTTAAGGTGAAAAAAAAAAGTGATGGATTAACAGAATCGTTAGAGAGTCGAACAATGTGCCTTGCAGTTTTTAACTATGGCACTTTACCTTCTGAATTCGAACCAACAACAGGATTGACTTTATCTTTAAAATTTTCTTTATCCAAAATAATACCAGTCATATACTGAGGTCGATTTAATTGATTTATCTTTCTTCTAGGTAATTTCTAGCCTTCCACTATGTTAGAGACAATCATTGAAGTTGATTTTCTTCTAGTTGTTGTTACTGTTGTTTTGTCCCATATTGATGACATCCCAACCATGACCATCTAGTCTTAGTTTTAGATATAATACATTAAAAACTTTACCATCCAATGTGTTCTGGGCTTTTCTTTTACCTCTCTTTTTTTAGAAGACGAGTGTGATTTGAGAGGTAAAGTCGATACTCGTTCTAACGGGATGAGTGGCTCAAACAGTATTCTTCGTTAGAATTTATTTTTTAGTCGTTGTTATTCTTGTTTGGCATCGGCTCATCCTTGATAGAGTAAACCTATATTGGGTTCCAGTCATGTCTATACTGATATTTATTTTCGGAGAGTGGGATGCGATTTAAAAGAAATTTGATTGCAATTTCTAGAAGAGCGAATACAAATTAGAGTGTGATCCCTTAGTGACACATAAGTGAATATATATTTTAAAGCCCTAAATTCGATTGGCTACTTCCCAACGAACGAAGGTTGACAGCTGGTATGGATTTTTTTTTTTTTTTTTTTGTTATCGATTAGCTCCAGGTCAAAACTTGATCGAGCTATTATCAGTTGATAATCATTTCCTTTAGAAATACGATAAAATATAATATGAAGGATATTTTAATTCTAAATCGAGCCATACTTCACAACAATAGATTAAGTCTTGAATTAATTACTCTCTTCCATAGCAGAGTTCTTTGAGGATCTGTCTTCCCCATAACTCCCTTTATCTATAGTCAAAGGTAGCCCTGTAACACGCTTCCCGTCATTTTAGGGGTTAATGTCTATGATTTCATTGTTCAATATGTCTTTTCCTTTACGAAAATGGTAGAATGTGATTTGAAAGATATTTGGCTGCTATTTCTAGCAGGTGGAGTGACTACGTAGATCCTCCTTCATTAATTCGCTGGTAAAGTATGAGCATCAATCGCACTTTCTCCATATTTCTATTTGTAAATAGAATGGACCTCTATCGGTTTCGACAACTGGGGTTACTTTGAACATTCGAGGCCACTTTGAAAAAAAAAAACTCTTTATGCCATCATAGTTTCTTAAATATTATTAGTTTAAAAAGATGTCTTGATAAATCGAAACTTTCATTATCATTTAAACTTTCTTTTAAAGCATTTCCTTTAAATGACTTTAAACTCCATAAAAATATATGTAATATTTTTAATTGATTCTGTAAATTACATTTCAATTGGATGTATATACAAAATCTGTGTAATTCAGACATTTTACCCATCACGCCCAAATCTTTGGATGTTTAGAAATGTCACGCGTTTTTAGTATTTGTTTCTTGTATACTGCGATAAAATAAAGTACCAGTAATGCACTGGATAATTGCTGGCCTTGTGCCAAACGAAGAAACAATTATTATGATTATTTATTATTTATTGCATAAGTGTTATATATTTGCTGGGTTACAAATGGCCAAACATCTACTATCCCTATCATCCTGAATTTGGCTGCTATTTCTAGACCACTTCGATGTCCACTTTTGAGCTTTCGCCCTGAATATAGCTGCTATTTCTGACATGCTTACAGACCACTTCTATATCTACTTTTTTTTAATCTTTCACCCTGAATTTTGCTATTTCTAGCGCGTGTAAAGTTCATTTCGATGGCCACTTTTACCCTTCGCCCTGAATTTGGCTGCTATTAACAACCAAAAAATTCACTTATTTGCTGGGACACAGGGGTAGTGGCCATAAATGTAGAAACTGGTGCCATCAAGCTTGCACTCGCTATAAACTTGGTCAAAACTACTATTTCTGTGACTTTTGTGAATAAAATGAATATTTTCAATTCATATTTCACACTTCTTGAAACATGTTTTGAAGTGTTATCATAGATTACATTAGTCGTATGTATAATTAAATATTCTTTTTTTCATAATTTCTGTGAAAATGATAATTACTTCAATTAAAATATCAATAAAATGTCTTATACATATACCTTTTACTCTGTAATGTTGGGAAAGCCAAACGTGCGACCCTTTACAAGCACACCTACGGCCCGCACAACGGTTTTTTACAGCGCGAACATGTTTTATTTTCGTAAAATTAGTTGAAATGTGCGCAATTAGTTGTCGTGTGCGGCCCTCAGACAACACATATGTGACCCATGTGGCCCTCGAGGAACCCTCAGTTTGACATGCCTGCTGTAATGTATAGTTATGTTTAGTATTCAAAGTATTCCCGACGCAGGGATACTTTGAAGACTAAACATAACTGTCAATAACTATATAATGAATTAAGATATTTTGGCAATTTTTTGACAAAAGTTGCATATAATAGGGCTTCTTTTATCTCTATATTAGCAACATCTGACAACAAAAAATTGAGCTATGCGGCATAAAAGATGCAAAATTGACAAAAATCATTCAAAGTAACCCCGGTTTACTGCATTCCAGTTGTTTGATCAACAGAACAGACTGCTCATGAAAATAACTTGCATGTGGCAGAACATTCGACCGACGTGTGTATATTTAATGTAATTCTTAGAGAGATTCAACAAAACACGTTGCGTGACAAGGCTGGCTTTTTGAATTAATGAGACAATCCCTCTGGCGGGCTTCCAGACAGTTTCCACCCATACAATTTCACTCACAAGACATGAATCTCTCCGAAACTTTGATTAATGACACTTACTCAAGATACCACGCAATTGGCTCAACTCTAGGACTTAATAATTGCGATGGAAACGTCTTAAACATTCAGCCATGACTACATCTACATATTTCTTCCTGTAACTATGAAGCTCTCGTACGTAGTCAACACAAAACTAATGTTTATGTTAGTTGAGTGTGTATGTAAGGGTGAGCTGGAATACATTTAATGATCCTGTTTCGAGTACCACTTATGGTAGTTTCATATCTCTTTGGTTTTCGGTCTTAACAATATTCCTTCTTGGAAAAAACATCAAAGAACATTTCTCGTTTTCACCACCCTGTACACACACACACACAAGCACGCACGTGAGATATATAATATGTGTGTATATATATATATATATATATATATATATATATATATATATATATATATATATATATATACACATATTATATATATATAATACAGAGTACCCGACCTCCCATGGGTACAAGCTGAAGCATATAGACACTGCAAAGTGGTCGTGGAGGTGCCACGGCAAAAAAGCACCCAGCCCACACTGTAAAGTGGACGTGTAAACGAGGTTGGTGTTAGGAAGGGCATCCAGCTGTAGAAATCAAGCCAAAATCAGTTCCTGTATGAGCAAGGCATGGTCAGCCGATCAGACACTGCCCACACCAGGACAACCCGTCTAACCCATGCTAGCATAGAAGAACGGACGTAAAACGGTGATGATGATGATGATGATATGGGGAGGTGCGTGCGTGTGTTTAGATATATATGTGCATTTGTATATATATATAGAGAGAGAGGGAGAGAGAAAGAAAGAAAGAAAGAAAGAAAGAAAGAAAGAAAGAAAGAAAGAGAAAGAGAGAGGGGGGGAGAAAGAAAGAAAGAAAGAAAGAAAGAGAGGGGATAGAGAGAGAGAGAGAGAGAGAGAGATGTGGGTGTATTTGGATACATACATACATATATATATATATATATAAATGTAAGTATGTATGTATGTATACGTACATACATATATGTATACAGACGTACAGTAGTATGTATATATATACATACATGCACACATATATATATGTACGTATCAGTTTACCGAACATTTATTATAATGTTCGGTTTGTTTGTAAACAAACAAACAGCCCGAATTACGCCGTACAAACAATACGTGCATATATATATATGTGTATGTATGTGTATATATACATACTACTGTACGTCTGTATACATATATGTATGTACGTATACATACATACTTACATTTAAGTAAGTGCCGTGTAAAAGTGAGAAATGAAATTTCGTTTCATTCTATTCCATTTATATATATATATATATATATATATATATATATATATATATATAGCGGTTATATTTAATTTGTTGGGATACAACAAGCAAAATATTTTTATAACTGGGTATGTCAATATTTTTATAACAGGGTATGTCAATATTTATTTATAAAACTAACCTATATTATATTATATCTGATGAAAGCGCACCATAGTTTGCCTTGGTGGCCCTTGAAATATGTATAATGAAATAAATATGGTTTTATAAATATAGTTTCCATTTGCTAATATATTGTATATATATATATATATATATATATATATATATATAGAAGTGGTTACACAACAGTTAGTTCACCATACCGAGAACAATTGTTTCACCTTAGCGGATCGTCAGCTCGGGATGTGTATGGTTGAAGATCCGCTAAGGTGAAACAATTGTTCTCGGTATGGTGAACTAACTGTTGTGTAACCACTTCTACCTAACTCGTCACTTGGACTGAGTGCTCTACCACTACGGATATTACCTTCCAGTGTTCCACCAATATATATATATTTATATATATAGATACACACACACACACACACACCTCAGTTTGTGATTCTTAACGATAACTAACGTTCACTTCTTCATCAATAACTCCCCTCCAATTACAATCAAACTGAGAGGATTATAAACTAGGCCTAAGGGCGGTGGATTGGCAGTATCGGTAGAGGGTCGGACATCATGCTTTGACGCATAGAGTTACGGCCCTTGCCATTCTGAGTTCAAATCCCGCCGAGGTTAACTTTGCCTTTCATCCTTACGGAGTCGATAAAATAAAGTACCAGTAATGCACAATTGCTGGCCTTGTGCCAAAAGTAGAAACAATTATTAATTAGGCCTGTTATAAGCAGCAACCAAATCTCACTTAACTTATATCCTAATGTAAAACTCATTGTATAAATTATATTTTAATTATGTAATGTAATACAAGTCATGCGAGTGATAACACCGCTAGTAACATTATTTTTTTGTTTTTGTTCTCATCTTTGCTGGGCCTCAGCAAGTATTACTTAACTAAATCTATTATGTTCTTACGATCAGATGACGTTGCCGATTTTTTGCGCCATGGTCTTATGACATAGATTAACTGACCCAGAAATACGTATTATGCAACAATAAAAGTTGTTATTGTCATCTGGGTCTTCAAGTGATTTTCATCTTAGGTACACTGACCACCTCAACATAAATGTCCACTGGTTGACTCATGTGGCAAATGTGTGTTTATATGCCTGGTTACAAATACAATCGAATGTGTACATAAACATACGCGTGAGTATGTTTATAGACGAAGGCGCATCTATGCTCTTTTATATGCATGTGTGGGTAAACATGTATGTGAGTATATGTGTAAGATATTCTATATAAGCAGGGCTACGCACTTTTAGCATAATGTTCCCCTGGACTATCTCTGAGGAAATACGTTTAATACTATCCATATGTGTGGAACAATGGATTATCTAATAATGTCGATTTCACAGGCCGATTACCCAACGCATAGAAACACATGTAAGACATTCCAGTATTCAATAAATGATTCAGGTGTACCATGAGTGGTCAGGTGCACTGCCAGTGGCCCATGTGTACCACTAGTAGTTCAGATGTACAACAAGTACGTATGTACTACTAGTGGTACACATACCATCAGTTGACGTCACTGACTGATGTGCACCATGTTCTAATGACGTAGATTAACTGACCACAGAGACACGTATTATGTAGCAATAAAAGTACTTAATGTAATCTTGGCTTTCAAATGCTTTTCATTTGAAATATATGTAAATATATATATTTGTGTGTGTGTGTGTGTGTGTGTGTGTGTGTGTGTGTGTGTGTGTGTGTGTGTGTGTGTGTGTGTGTGTGTGTGTGTGTGTGTGTGTGTGTGACAGCTCACACCTATGCAGGTTTAGCTGGCCTCCTCCAAGGTATATCTCGTTGGAGGTGTCTTGGGTAATTTAATGATAGGGACCCCAGTCCTATCATCTCATTTTTACAGTTGAGTAAACTGGAGCAACGTGAAATAAAGTGTCTTGCTCAAGGAAACAACACATCACCCGGTCCGAGAATTGAACTGACAACCTTTCGATTGCTAGCCCAATGTTCTAACATATATATATATATATATATAAAATAAAATAAAATATGAGTTGTATCAGTAATTCAAAGAGTCAGTCTTGCCATACCTTGTGGCACACAGGATTACCCTGAGAATTACGTTGAGGGTACACTTGTATGTGTAATGTTCAGACAGAGGTACCACAACAACAACAACAACAACAACATGAGATACATGCTGATTTATTTTTAACTGATTTAGATTTTAGACTGTCTAATATCAAAAACATTGTGATTGCCTTAGTCATGTAAAACGCAGTGTTGACCACTAAAACATAAGTATCGATTACTGATATGATGGGGAATATGAGTCACAGGTGGTGAATTTGAGCCACTGATTGTGTACTTGAGCCATTGGTGGTGACCTTATTCACTTGTAGGGAACTTGAGGCACTGTTAGTTGACATTGAGCCACTTTTGGGTAACTTGGGCCATTGGAGGCCCCTGTTGGTGCAGCTGGACACCTAGTAGAGCACCTAGACCACTGGTATTTCACCTGGACTACTGGCAGTTCATCTGGAATACTAGTGCATCTGAACTACTAGTGGTTCACATGGACCATCGAGCTGCTTCTGACCACACGTGGTGCGCCTAAACGACGTTGTTCTCTTTGAATATTGGTAACTCACCTGGTCCTCTGACAGCGTATCTAGACCGCTGTTAATACACCTTGAACAATTGATGATGCATCTGGACCAGTTGTGGTTTAACTGGACTACTGGTATGCCTCTGGACTACTGGTGGTGCATCTGCACTATTAGTAGGTAGCTGAACCCTTGCTGGTCTATCTTGACGCCGTTGTGTATCACAAAGACTACTTTTATTAAAAACACACAGTCATGTAACGGTGAGAATTTCACTTTGGCCTCTCGGCGTCCTTAGGCCTTCGCACAATTCCACATTCACTTCTCAACTCTTAACAATGTTTGTTCTTTACTTTGGCATGTCCACTCAACTTAACTCTTTGTAATTAGTTGTAAATAAAACATGTAAAAATGTTAACGAAGACTTCACGACTAATTCCACAAACATTAACTAATCTCACATGTAACAAAACTACACCTTTCCAGTTACAACAAATACACATAATTATAATTATTCGTGCTGATATTCCTATTATAATATTTCTACTAAAGGTTTATAGAAAACAAGTGACATATGTTGATATACAATGAGTCATGTATTGAATACTGGGATGTCTTACATGTGTTTCCATACGTTGTGTAGTCAGCCAGTTCATTACTGGTGTTTTATTTTATTGACCCCATAAGGAAGAAAGGCAAAGCCAACCTCGGCGGGATTTGAATTCAGAACGTAAAGAACATAGAGGTATGGCCCTTTACGTTCTGAGTTCAAAGCTTGCCGAGGTTAGTTTGCCTTTCATCCTTATGGAGCCGATAAAATAAAGCACCAGTAATGCACTGGGGTAATTGCTGTCCTTGTGCCAAAAGTAAAAATAATTATTACATAATCCATTGTTTCACACAGATCGATAGTATTAAACGTATTTCCTCAGAGATAGTCCAGGGGAATATTGTGCTAAAAGTGCGTAGCTCTGCTTATATAGAATATCTTACACACATACTCACATGCATCTGCATGAAATCTATATATTGGATTTGACGATTAATTTTTTTAGGCTTTGCACCCCCCTCTACTGGGACATGTTCCTAAATGGTCCCAACGTGCGTCTAGGATACCATTCCAGTCCCCCACTAAAAGCAAGGAATGAGACGTTCCCAGAAAAGACTCTAGACGCTTAAAGAAATCTGGCCGCGGTGTCCCAGTCGGGGCATAAACGGCCACCAGTCTGAAGGCTCCACCTCCAACACTGTTCACGTCTAGGACTACCAGTCTACCCTCCGGGTCCAAGTGTTTTTGCTGTATTTCGAGGTCCAGGTTTTTCCGAAACATAAGAGCCACTCCCCCTCCACCTCCTGGCTGACAGAGAGATGCGTAGATCTCAAAGTCATTACAGATGGGGGTTAGTTGCTGCTTGTTGTTGATCCTGGACTCGTTGATGGCTATCACATCCATACCGTGTGACCAAAGGTCGTTTAAAAGTTGGCCCTGTTTCCAGGGCATCCCTAGGCCACGTACATTCCCACTACCAACTCGTAAGTTAGCCATGTTAGTGGAGAAGAGTTGGCGAAAAAGGACGAAAATATGCACTTACCTTTTCGTTTCCTGGAGGTCGGGTTATTCAATCTCCATTTGGGTGCTGGTGGGTGTGTTGGGTGGGGTGGAGAAACATTTTAATAGGACGCGGTTTATGGGTTTTAGGCAGGGGTTTCCAACGTCCTGCGAAAATTCATTTTTCAGTTTGTTATAAGTTTCCATGGGAACTCTTATCAATTTCAGGTGTGGTGCTGATCCTGATTTCACGAAAGTTTTCCCCTTGGTCTCCACTTTGGGGTCTTTGGAGATGACCTCCATTAGGTTTTTGTTGTTCATGTATGCGTACTGTTGTTTTGTTTTTGTTGTGTTGTTTTTGTTTCTTGCTCATCTTGGATTTTTCTTTTTATGGTGCGTGTTTGTGTTTTGGGTGCTGTTGGTGTTTGTGTGTTTGTGTTGGTGATTGGTGTTTTTGTGGCTTTGCGGTGTTTCTTTTTTGTTTTTTGTTTTTTTGATTTCCGAGGCTCTCCTTCATCCTCGCTTGGGGATGGATAAGTAGCTTCGTCTGATGATGAATCGTCATCAGGGGCGTGTTGGAGGGGTATGTTGTGTGGTGATGGTGTTTTTATGTGTGTTTGTGGTAGTGTTGGGTGGAGTGGGATGGGGTGGGACTGTGTTCTTCAGGGGAGCTGTCTGTGTTTTTTCTGTTGTTTGTGGTTGAGTGGTTGTTTGTTTTTATGTGTTTGCTTGTTTTGTGTGTTGTTGTTATTGTTATTGTGGTGGTGGTGGTGGTGGTGGTGGTTTTGGTGTTGGTGTTGGTAAGAGTACTTTTTGTCTTTCTTTTTAAGTTTGTCTGTAAAGGGCAGGAGGCCTGTAAATGAGATGTGCTGGAACATCGAAAGCAGTGCGGCCTCTTTATTCAGTAGAAATATTGATGTCGTGTTGTTGTCCACTAGTACCCTCTCCGGAATCTTGGAGATACTCTCCGGCCTCATTTGTACCAAAACTACCATATTTGTACCAGACCACGTGTGTCTGGTTGATTTTTTGATGGAGAGGAAGGTGTCCTCTCCCTCTTCTAAAAATCCTGCCAAAATCCACCAAATATTGATATTTGGTAGTATATTGGAGATTTTTATTTTCTGAGTTCTTTTTCTCAAGTAGGGAAAAAGGTGTAGTTGGCAGATGTGACCGGAGTCATAGAATATTTTTGTGCGTGGGCCTCGCTTTTGAGAAGCAGCGAAATGCTTCCATACTGTCTGGCCATCTGCATGAAATCTATATCCGGCAAAGCCTCCTTCAATACCGCTTCTATTTCCACTTGACTGAGGAATGCCGGCTTCCTTGTAGCATTTGCGGATTTCGAGGGGTGAGTTTATTTTAAACCCGCCCTTTTCTTCGAAAGTCATAAATTATTTTCTTTCACTCAGCATCTCGCTAGCATTGGAGATATCTAGATTTTTTAAATTTTGTTTTTTGTTACTGTTTCAGCGAAAGATGTGTTTTTGGTATTGTTGTTGTTATTGTGGTTGCCCTTTTTTTGGTTTATGGTTGTAGAAATTGTCTCATTATCTATGGTTTTTGCTGTGTGTTCTGTGCTGTGTGGTCCATTTTGTGAGTCACTTGTTTCGCATTCTTGGCGAAAAGAAAATATGTTGTTACTATTTGTAACCATAGTGACGTTTATGCATGCAGACGGCTTGGAAAAGTTAACTGTTGTCTTTCTCTCTCCACTAGCTTTTGCGGAGACTAGCGTTCGTTCTTCGCCATTGATACGATAGTAGAATCATTTTTCTTTTTTCAAAAGTCTTTCAAATAAAATCGAAGATAGGACAGGACCACTCTTACCGGCGGTACCCACCTTCAATCTTAAAGACCATAAGGTAAACTTTGATAATGACCCTAAAATTAGATTAATCTGCCACTCTAAATCAGATATAGGTAAAATAAGCAAATATATCTTAGATAGAATCATCCCCCAAATTAAGGCTAAGCTTAACATTAAACTCTGGGGGAAGACCCAAGAAGCAATAAGATGGTTTAATAGCATTAGCAATAAGAATAAATCTAAGTTTATCCAGTTTGATATCGACGAATATTACTCATAGATATCACCTGAAACTTTGAATAGAGCCATTAAGTTTGCTAAGGATAACTCTGACCTTACAAACGATGGAATTAAGATTATATTAGAAGCTAGGAAAACTATAGTCAAATTTGAGAACAGTTATTGGGTACGTAAAGATAGACCCTCTAACTTTGACATAACAATGGGCTCTAACGATTCGGCGGAAATAACTGATATTGTGGGGTTATTTATCGCCTTTAGACTCCAGGAAAAATTCAGCAATCTCCACGGCGGAATATACCGCGACGATGTTCTCCTCCTAGTTAAAAACCTAAATAACCAAAAACTAGAAAAACTACGCAAAGATATAAGAAAACTACTACTCGAAACAGGACTAACTATAACATGAATACAACCTTAAAGTAGTTAACTTCCTGGATGTCACACTCAATTTAAACTCTGGTCTGATTAAACCGTTTCATAAATTGAATGAAAATCTCAAATACGTAAATGTTGGGTCTAACCACCCCATCTCTATAATTAAATCTATCCCTAAAAATATTTCCCTTAGAATCTCGGGTCTATCTTCTAACATACAAGTATTTAAGGAACACGCCGAGTACTACGATAACGCCCTTAGTAAAGCAGGATACCTCAACAAAATAGAGTATATAGATGAGAACAATCAAAACACCCAAAATAAATCCCACATAGGTAGATATAATAACACAACACCAAACCACACTTACTACCATAGTATACACACCAGTAAACCAACAAACAAAACTAATAGAAAGCGATGCAAAGAGTACTTATGGTATAACCCCGAATACAATGTTCCATTATTAGTACAAATTTACCAGTACTCTTCTTTAAAATAATTAAGAGACATTTTCCTACATCACACAAATACCACAAAATCCTAAACCCTACCACTATAAGA
This sequence comes from Eledone cirrhosa, assembly GCA_964016885.1. Classification (NCBI taxonomy): domain Eukaryota; kingdom Metazoa; phylum Mollusca; class Cephalopoda; order Octopoda; family Eledonidae; genus Eledone; species Eledone cirrhosa. Next base: position 121,655,126 of record OZ024741.1, on the reverse strand, counting down.
CTGTCATACTCTACAGCGTTAAACCTTGAACAACACATAAAAAAGATCAATACTAGAAGGTTAAACGAAAACACTAAAAACTTAAGTACAAAGAACACAAAAAAAACAGTAGTCAATACACAACAGAACATAAATAAACCACGCCTAAGTTCGTCCGCAATACTACTCCAGAGAAAACCCAACGTACACAACTGTAACTGCACCTATCCTGACAACTGCCCCCTCGGCAATAACTGCCTGGAAAAAAATATTATTTATAAGTGTACCATTAAATCCGGAGGCAACGAGTGGTATTACGTGGGATCAACGGCAACATCGTTTAAATCTCGATTATATAGGCATTCTTACTCAATAAAACACCAGAGCCAAAGAAATGTAACAACTTTAGCAGAAAAGTCTTGGACGCTCAGGGATAGCGATCAAAAGTTTACCCTAAAATGGGAGAAATTAGCTAAAACCCAAAGCTTTTCCAGGAGCCAAAATTTCTGCAAATTGTGTAATCTTGAGATTTATTAAATAATCACACACAAGAGGAAATTGCTGAATAACAGAATTGAACGAACATTATTCTGCCGTCACCGAACTAAAACCCTTTTTTCCCACTACAAGCTGAATATTACATAAAAGAGGGACATCCCCCCAACTATATAAACCTCAATCTAGTTAGAAAAATATAAAAACAATCTCTTCTCAACATATATATGTATATTAATAACCTTAAATTACCACACTAATAATGGAAAGATATGCTGATGAGAATAGGTGCAAATATGCGATAATGAATGTGTCTAAAAGCGACCATAAGTATGTATATATATGTGAAAATGTATATAAATAAGTAAATATATATATATGTTTGATGTGTATAGTTAGATGTAAGTGTATTCATGTATTAAAGTGCTTATATATATATATATATATATATATATATATATATATATATATATATATATATATATATATATATATATATACACACATAGACTGGAGTATGTATGTATATATGTGTGTGTCTATACGTGTGTATATAAAGATAAGTTGAGTATGAAAATGTATACACATGAACGCGTATGTATGTACATGTATATATGTGTGTGTATATATATATATATGTATGCATGTGTATATGTATGTAAGTATGAGCATGTAAGTATGTGAATGTGAGTATATGTATTTTGTAGAGGTGTGCATATATGTTTGTGTGTGAATGCGTGGGCGAAAGGATACGTACACTTGAAAGAAAAATTTAAGTCTGAATTTTAATTAAGTGCAAACACAAAACCAACCACGCATATCTATACTATCTCTAATCCTTCTATAGATTTAGAAAAATAACCAATAATATATTCTATAAAAATGTCAAAATAACAGATGGGAATCTAATTACTCACTGCCGCCAAAAATTCTCACTGCTATCAAAAAACCACTCCCTCAACTATTCTTCTAACAACTTCACTCCTCCCTCCTAATATTCTCTATAAAAACCAAACAGGTCCTCAGTAAAATTCCGATGAAATGACAGTTCATAATAACATTGAAATATTGAATGTCTGTATAACTAATACTTTGTAGATAGCAGCTGTTTTCAGGTTATGTAACTGTTATAGAAACACGTGTCAATAAATTCCTTTTAACTAAACTGTATCCATTCAAATCTTTCTATATATATATATATATATATATCTGTGTGTGTGTGTATGTGTGAGTGTGTGTGTGTGTTAATAGAAAAAGAAGGCACATATGCTGATGTTCATTTAATCATTTATTGAATATTGGAATGTATGAATAATTACGAAAGCAGGATGTTAGTTTTACATATTTTAATGAGTTTATACCACCATTCAACCAAGCAATGATTTCTTTGAAACTGAATAGGTGAATTCCAATTTTTCAGTTAGATGTCAGTATATCTTTGTAAGTTTGTGTGTGTGTGTGTGTGCGCGCGCGCGCGTGTGTGTGTGTTTGTGCGTGCGCATCGTCTTGATGGGTCATGTAATGAATATTTTCCACATTAGTCAGTTTATGTAAGAAATACTTTTTTAAATAAAAGTAGTCTTTGTGATACACAACGGCGTCAAGATAGACCAGCAAGGGTTCAGCTACCTACTAATAGTGCAGATGCACCACCAGTTATCCAGAGGCATACCAGTAGTCCAGTTAAACCACAACTGGTCCAGATGCATCATCAATTGTTCAAGGTGTATTAACAGCGGTCTAGATACGCTGTCAGAGGACCAGGTGAGTTACCAATATTCAAAGAGAACAACGTCGTTTAGGCGCACCACGTGTGGTCAGAAGCAGCTCGATGGTCCATGTGAACCACTAGTAGTTCAGATGCACTAGTATTCCAGATGAACTGCCAGTAGTCCAGGTGAAATACCAGTGGTCTAGGTGCTCTACTAGGTGTCCAGCTGCACCAACAGGGGCCTCCAATGGCCCAAGTTACCCAAAAGTGGCTCAATGTCAACTAACAGTGCCTCAAGTTCCCTACAAGTGGATAAGGTCACCACCAATGGCTCAAGTACACAATCAGTGGCTCAAATTCACCACCTGTGACTCATATTCCCCATCATATCAGTAATCGATACTTATGTTTTAGTGGTCAACACTGCGTTTTACATGACTAAGGCAATCACAATGTTTTTGATATTAGACAGTCTAAAATCTAAATCAGTTAAAAATAAATCAGCATGTATCTCATGTTGTTGTTGTTGTTGTTGTTGTGGTACCTCTGTCTGAACATTACACATACAAGTGTACCCTCAACGTAATTCTCAGGGTAATCCTGTGTGCCACAAGGTATGGCAAGACTGACTCTTTGAATTACTGATACAACTCATATTTTACCCCTCGGGGGGAAGCTTAGCAATGTAGAGTAAAGAATCTT
>OZ024741.1:121597239-121649739 GCA_964016885.1 Eledone cirrhosa | reverse complement strand
AACGCGCCGCTGGAGATTGAAATCACCACCTTACAATAGTTAACCGATCATCCTAACCACTACCAGGCGGTGAATTGGCAGAGTGGTTAGAACGTAGGATAGAATGCTTCATGTTATTCGTTCCGGCTCTCTGCTCCCTGAGTCTAAATCCCACCGAGGTCAACTTTGCCTTTCATCCTTTCGAGGTCGATAAAAAAAATGTACCATTCTTCTATTGGGGTCAATTCTTCCTCCATATATTTTTCTCATTTCCTCTCTCTCACTTTCTATCTCTCTCTGGAAGAAATCTGCTGTACTCAGGCCTGGAGAGGGATGGACTCCACCAGGCTTAAAATGTCCAAGAAACGACGTATGTCAATACGACGCCCCTACGACACTATCAGGAGTTACAGGACCATACATACTAACCACTAAGTCACGTGCATCCACACCTATCTAAATATATTAACACTTACCCACACTGTGTTTTTATTGTATTCTAGGGTTTTGTTTTGTTTTTTGCTTGTTTGTTTGTTTTACTTTTTTTGTTGTTGTTTTTTTGCAAAAAACATCATGACCTTAAAGCAGAGAATCGAGAATCGTCTAAATACCACCAGACTTACTAAGATATACTGACATCTACCCGAAACTATGAATTCATCTAGATATAATGACATTTAGCCAAACGACTTCAAACTAATTAAGACTTATTAGCTTCAAAGTGGTCAAGGCCACTGTCTCTCTTCATTCAGATTCTGTATGGTCTATAGGCATCCCTTACTTTTCAGCCTTCTTCTGAACAGATTTTAATACCAAACATTTATTTTGGTGCAATATTAAATATGTATATGAATGCATATTTAACAATATAATTTGCTCACTGTATATCATTATCTTATTATTGGTGTATACTTTGTTCTTAAACCCACACACCGGATATATGTATTATGTATGTATATATGCATTCATACAAACTCCCAAGCACACACACACACACACATATATATATGCATATATATATATATATATATATATATATATATATATATATATATATATATATATATATATATATATATATATATATATATATATATGTATGTGTGTTTATGTATGTTTGTGTATGTATGTGTGTTTATGTGTGTGTGTGTGTGTGTGTGTGTGTGTGTGTGTGTGTGTGTGTGTGTGTGTGTGTGTGTGTGTGTGTGTGTGTGTGTGTGTGTGTGTGTGTGTGTGTGAGAGTGTGTATAATCAGAACAAAACGGACAAAGAAAAATGTACCTCTATCATCAGTGTCCGCTGAGAGTCACGACGAATTCAGAAATATTTAGGTACAGAATGTGCATGCCAGAGAAGTAACAGATAATGGAAATAATGGCTAATGATTGAAGTACGAGACGAGAAGCTTACGATAACACAAGATACAGTTTAGTTTTTCGACTGGGGTAACACGGAAAACGTGGCAAAATGAAAACACTGAAACCAACGGATACTCCAAACTGTAAGATAAATAAAATGATAACAATACAGGACATAAAGTACCACACTACATGGTGGCTGCCAACTCGTTTTCGAGTACGGCCACTACTTTATATCCATGTAGGAGAACCCCTACCGAAGCGCTGAACGAGTGTGACCTTTCAGTCCAGCCAGCGACTTGAAAACTCTGTTACAAACACTACACTTGTGACAATTATTGACACATAGTGCTGGGCCCATGGTAACATGTGATGACAAGTGCAGAGAGATCTCCAGATATAAAGCAATGCCTGTGCCGTAAAGCTTAACCAGTCCCACTCTCTTAACCAAGATGATATTTACCAAAAAGAAGAACAAGTCAGCATCATTGGATACCATCAGGGTTGCAGGTGTTATATCAGAGTTTTCCTCCTCCTAGAATTCTGCCTTGACAAAGGCTAAGGGGGCATCTCTCCCGGTGATTTTGGATGGCCATTGTCTCTTGGGAGCTCCTTTGCCCTTTGACAGGTTTTGTTTTTAGTCCTGCAGGATGTCCAAAGTCACCCTCCTGACCAAGAAACCTTGGTGGGGTTGCCAGTTTAGTCGCCAACGACCCGACCATGAGACAGGTTGTACTGGGATACATGTTACCAGTAGCACCAACTGGTGACCTGACCATAACACACTACATACATATATACATACATACATACATACATACATACATACATACATACATACATACATACATACATACATACATTCATGCATTCATGTATATACATACATACATTAATGTATATACATACATGCATTCATTTATATACATACATACGTACATACATACATACATACATGCATACATACATACATACATACATACATTATAGAGGAATGGAGTTTGGCCAAGATAAATGCTCATACATGACTGTAAAGCGGGTAAAAACAACAACCCAATCTAGCAACATTGTCATCAATGGTCTAACTGTTTCACCGATATTTGATGAGGACTGCTACAGATATCTGGGGATATGAGAACCATTATAGGATATGAGAACATATCCTATAATGGTATCTGTAATAAAGAACGCATAACCAGGGAATACTACACCCGATTAAGAAAGATCTGGTCATCGGAACTCTCTGCGCAAAACAAAACAGTGGCTCACAATCTGTTTGCTGTGCCTGTCCTAACACCAACGTTTGGAATACTCAATTGGAACTCGAAAAATACTAAACAACACCGGAAACTTCCACATCAACAGTGATATAGACCGCCTTTACTTGAAACGTAAGCAGGGAGGCAGAGGCCTAACATCAGTCCAGAAAACATTTGAATGTCGCATCATATCTCTCCGACAACATCTACGAACCTCGAAGCGTAGGAGCCCGTTTCTCGAGCATGTCTATCTGCATGAAACAGATAAGATCATGAGAGTTGGGAAGGAACTCCTCGAGAGATATTCCCTGTGTGATAATCAAATACTCACACCCAGGGATGTCGCTCAGCAGTATCACAGTGAATCCATGGATAAAAAACTGCATGCCTATCAGCAAAAATCATGCATGCATATGTTGCCAGGAAGCTCCAGAGTGAGAGTAATATAGATAAGGAAAGTAGTCTATCTTGGACCAACAACCGCTATATTGGCTCCCACTTTGAAGGATACGCTTTTGCAATCCAGGAACATGAGATTAGCACGAAATACCTGATTCACAAAAGAGATAGAGATGCAGGCAAAACACCTAGAGTGATAACAAGTGCAGACTCTGCAGAACTAACATCGAGGATATCACTCATGTCATCAGCAGCTGTCCAAAGATGTCATCGCGGTACTATCTACCTATGAGGCATGATGTAGTGACCAACACACTGTACAATGCAGTTCGTGAAAAAGATAGCCCCGATTGGTGGTAAACTATATGATATAAAATACATCTCAAACCGGCGTATACCTTTCTAGGTAATTGGAGTTACGCGAAGCAATCTGATGTTACTTCGTCAGTGATCAGTTTGCCATGTATTTCGTATATGTTTACATATTGTGGGTTCTTTCTTAACAACACTCTGCTTCACTAGCGCCTCTCAACATTCTTACCCCATCCCCATATAACCACATACGCGCCAACCTATCCACTAAAATGGTCAAAACTTCACTACATCCCCACCTTTACCACTGGATGTACCCCACCATAATTCATTGAATTTCTCAATCCCTTTCTTCTTTCTACATCTTCCCTGCCCCTCTCCCACCTCCTCGCATTTTTTCTTACCCAAACAACCAATCAAAACAAAGAACGGCTGACCATCCTAAATTTATGAGAACAGATATATTTTAGAAAGCTGTACACGAAACATTCCGTCATTAAACAAACAGAAGTGTGGTAAGCTTTTCATTCCAGAGTTGGGCTCTATCGATAGAGATCGAATCTTCAGCTGATCAATCGTGAAACGCACGTCACACCTGAATAAACTAAATGAAAATGTGACACTTCGTCCATACTTATTATTACTATATATGGATTGGCAGTATCGGTAGAGGATCGGATGCCATGCTTTGCAGCATAGAGTTACAGCCCTTTACGGTCTGAGTTCAAATCCCGCCGAGGTTAACTTTGCCTTTCATCCTTACGGGGTCGATAAAATAAAGCACCAGTAATGCTATAACAGCAAAATGGCGCCGAAGCTATAGTTCAGCTGCAACGTCGGTTATACTCATTATTATATATAAATTAGGTGATTCAGTAGTTCAGTGGTTTACTGGGTGTGGTACTGCTATTAACGCTTCATGCTAAAGCAGGGAATATATATTATGAAATAACATGTCGATTTTCCGCACGAATGATTTCTTTTTATTAGAAACACTTACGAACCTTTCACAGATAGTTGGTTCAAGGTCCACATTTCTTTTGTAGACCCGACATCAGCTTCAATCTGCTCATCAGATTTAATAATCATGCAAAACCTAGACGAAATCTTGATAAACAAGTATGATGAAAAGATTGATGCTGAAGTTGTGACTAAAACACATATATCGACCTTGAGCCAATACGTTCATAATTAGATAATTGGTTTTAATCAATAAAATCATTCATGTAGAACCACGTCGTGTTATTCTTAATACACACACATACACACACACCCTCACATACACACACACACACATACATACACACACACATACATACACACACACACATATATATATATGCATGTATATATATGTATATATACATATATATATATGTATGTATGTATATATGAATATATATATATATATATATATATATATATATATATATATATATATATATATATATATATATATATATATATATATATATGTAATGAAGTGAATGAATAGGTGATGACAAATTAGCATTTGTCGCTTGAAAATTCTCCTCCTCAACGTTGAATTGATTCCGGTTCTAAGTTTCTCTTCGTTTCATTCGATTTTCATTTCACATAATATTCTATTTGGGTTAATTTGTTGATTAATTGTTCGTATGCTTGTATAGTCAATCGGGCGGAATATATTTCGAACCAACACACTTTCTTTCTCCTTCCCTCAAACATTCATTGGATATAGAAACATACATACATGCATACCTATATACATATATGCACACATAAATAAATAAATACATACATAAACAAATACACACATACATGAATGCACACATTCATACATTCATACATACATACATACATACATACATACATGCACACATAGATACATACATACACAAATACATACATACATGAATGCAAAATACATACATTCATACATACATTCATACATACATTCATACATACATGGTGGCTGCCAACTCGTTTTCGAGTACGGCCACTACTTTATATCCATGTAGGAGAACGCCTACCGATGCGCTGACGAGTGTGACTTTTTAGTCCAGCCAGCGACTTGAAAACTCTGGTACAAACACTACACTTGTGACAATTATTGAGACAGTGCTGGGCCCATGGTACCATGTGACGACAAGTGCAGAGAGATCTCCAGATATAAAGCAATGCCTGTGCCGTGAAGCTTTTATAGTGAGCAAAGGCACTGCACAAAGCCAGTCCCACTCTCTTAACCAAGATGATATTTACCAAAAAGAATAACAAGTCAACATCATTGGATACCATACATACATACATACATACATACATACATACAGTTAACGTTTCGGGCGGTAGTCCTCTATCAGACGAATGGATGAGAAATAAGATAGATTGAGGGGACGGGCGGAATGGAATTGGAAAAAATCTTTAGATAAAAATAACAGCTCCATTCATGTTCAAAACTGTTGGTGCTGGCGTTTTGTGTATGATTTATATTTTAGAAAAGTGGATGATGGAGCGCGTCTACCTGAAATGGAAAAAAAATATTTTTGTAAAAAGAGCTATATTTGAGCACGTGCGTAGGCAAGTGTTTGTGTGTGTTATTATACGCCCGTACGAAGCTAAGAAGAAATGTGTGTGTATATGTGAGTAAACGAGTGTGTGTGCATGTAAGTACTAAGCTATCAGCAAAAGTATGTTAATATAAGGGTGTGTATGTGTGTATACAGAGCAGTGAAGGGAAAGGTAGAGTGAGCATATATAGTCGGCATGTATTAGTTGTAAGACAATATGCTAATGATCAAGAGAAAGCGATAGGAATCTAGGTGTTGATAATGGACGGGTTATTAGAGAAATTGGGGAAGTGAGTTGAGTCCAAGAGAGGAATAAGACCCAATGCTGTGAATCAGACTTTGTTCAGTCCTGGTGCGTGAGGCCTGTGATTCATGATGTAAAAGGTGCGGTGGCTTTGTCCCCTTAACCACAGTTTTCAATTTGTCATGCTATTTAACGTATGTTTATTACTCTAAGATGTAACTTATCGATTTATCGATATCTTCTTATCGAGTGCTTCGTGCAAGCTCCGAATTGTTTTGTTTTTTTTCGTAGGATGCTGGCCGACCGCCGCAACTTCGATTTTACTAACTCACACTTTTATATATATATATATATATATATATATATATATAGATATATATATGTATATATATATATATATATATATGTGTGTGTGTGTGTGTATTAAGATGATATTAAAGTGCATACACTATACACACACACATCACACAATATATATATATATATATATACACTTAACATATATGCGCAACCTTGGGTTTCGGGGTCTAATTATTGCTGCCACCTTATAGTGGAATAGCGGTTCTACAACTGGCTTCTTCCGTCAGGTGCAGGGATAATACATTTTTCGTCCTTTCGCCTGAGGAGGAAGATATGTATAACCTCACCTATAATAGTGTGATTAAGAAATTCGTTTCGAAACTATGCAGTTGTGAGTTCAATCCCGTTGTCAGGTATCTCGGGTTGACCAATGATTTGTGAGCGCAAACAACAGAAGTTCATCGTTATGCCCGAGCGTGGCTAGAATAGTTAAAAAGTGAATATACATATATATAAATACACACACACACACACATACATATATATATATATATATATATATATATATATATATATATATATATATATATATATATATATATATATAGTTACGTTATTCCGGGTTGAATCGGAGGTAACCACAGTAAGTAGGGTACTCAATACATTGCAGAGTATAAAAGTTTTAATATAGATGAGATTCTACAGGACTAGAACTGTTTCATTCTTTAGAAGTCATCGATGATTTCTAAAGAATGAAACAGTTCTAGTCCTGTAGAATCTCATCTATATTAAAACTATATATATATATATATATATATATATATATATATATATATATATATATATATATGTATGTATACTAGAAAACCACTTTGGTGAAAAGTGCACTGAACCCCAGTCATGCCTGCGTCTATGACACTTATCGATCGACTGAAGGACCTCGGTAAGTTTCGACAATGTTTTTCCCAGTTGTTCGATCAACTGGATAGTCTGCTGCTGAAAATAGCGTAATTCTCGGGGAGCTTCAGTGTGACACTATGTGACAAGGGTGACGCTTTCGATTACAGGTGCATCCCATTCAACGGGCTTCCAAACAATATCCGTCTACCCAATTTCACTCAGAAGCCATTGGTTGACCCTAGGTCTGGTAAATGACCCTAGGCTATGATAAATGGCATTTGCCCGTGATGCCACGCAGTGGGATCGAACCCTGGACCTAATGATTGCGAAGTTAACTTCTTAAACATTCACCCATCCTGTGTCTACATACTATTCGTATACAAATATGTTATCCACATAAATAGTTTTTGGTTCAGTAATGAAAGGAAAATATGTCCAACTATCGTTTGTGTGTTTTTTTTTTTATTTTTTTGTTTGTTTTTTTTTGTTTGTTTTTTGTTGTTTTGTTTTCATTGTTTTGTCACCGTTGCGTGCGATGCTACGTGTTAGTCTATAAAAAGATCCTTTTCTCTGCAATGTTTCATTATCATTCTTTCAATACCTCCGCCTAGTTCATACATAGCAAAAGTAACCTTAAGATTAGTACTGGACTGTATATATGATTTGTGGAATTGTCTATGTGTGTCACTGTTTAACATGTATCGTTAATATTACAGCGTAGTTTTAGCGAAACGAATATATATATAATTGCTCACGATTTCTATTTTTAGTTACCTGATGTAATTTATTCCTTCTTCCTTTTTTTGTTTTGTTTTTCATTTCTTGCGGCTAGTTGTATTATATCTGAGCTGCCAACTACTTTATACGTAAACACACACACGCACACGCACACACATACACCCACACATTCACACGCACACACAAACACACACACGCCAACACACACACACACACATATATATATATGTATATATATATATATATGTATATATATACACATGCATATATATATATATATATATATATATATATATATATATATATATACACACACACATGCATATACACACACACACACGCGCGCAAATATACGAGTAGATATATTAGCAGAGTCGTTAGAATGTTGGGTGTTTGTTCCGCATCGTTGTGTTCTGAGTTCAAATCCCGGGGAGTTCCAATTTGGCTCTCATCATTTCGGAGTTGATAGAGAAAGTACAGCCCAGAGCTGACACAGACATCCTTGGCTCCTGCTGTCGAGTACCTAAAACCCTTTGCGAAATCATGGTAAATACTACCATGTCATGCTCCATACGCCATAACGAATGATGGCTGTACTTTATTAAATTAGACATGGCCCGGGATTTATTAAGTTTGTATGTAAAAGGTAAACAGAAATAGCGAAAATAACAAATCAAACGCCACAGTATATGAAAGAAATATATTAGTTTAACGCTTGAAATAGCAGGAAGATAGTCAAGTTTGACTGGCCGAAACCTATCAAAGTTATATATATACATATATATAATCTTACATATATATGTTTGTGTATGTTTCTGTGTACCTATGTATGTTTAAACAGATAGATAAAGAGATAGATAGATATATTTCTTTATTAGCCACAGGGGCACAAAAGAAGGGGACAAATACAAAGGGGGAAAGAGATAGATAGATAGATAGATAGATAGATAGATAGATAGATAGATAGATAGATAGATAGATAGATTTCTTTATTAGCCACAGGGGCACAAAAGAAGGGGACAAATACAAAGGGAGAAGTTTACATACAATAAAAACGTGTAAAATGTTATCACAAATGGAATTTAAAAAGTTAGTCGATTTTCCCCAATAGAGGGAGACAGTTTATATGGGTAACACATACCCCCGAAAAAAAATGTGCAACCCTCATCTCCAGGAGTACGAAGAGTTTGTACTCCTTTCCTCTCCTCCTCCTTTTCCTCAACCTACAGGCTGATATAGAGAGAAGCCCCATTCACTCGGGCCATTCTCGCCACTTTCACACACCTTTCATAAAACTTGCTGGGGTACAGTACCTCTCTCTCCATCCTGATTCTTCTTCCAAAGTGGTATTTGAAAAAAAGATTCGGTTGTTGGCCGGAGAGAAAGGTGTCTGACCACAGCCCTTTCAACCTTGTCCACCATACAACCTCTTTCGCCATAGCTATCACACAAAGGAAAACCGCCTCTCCTTCGTTTTTGAAGGAGGGTGGCGGTTTGATCATGACAATGGACTCGGTGGTCAACTGGATTGGTCCCACCCGAGACAATAGTCGTTCTACATATCCCCACAGGTCAGTGACGCCCGGGCAGTGTATGAATGCGTGCGCGACGGTTTCTTCGTCTCGCACGCACCTCGGACAGATCTTTTTTGCAGGATCCCTGCCCGGGCGCCCATGTCTGTAGAGCTTGTCTCGAACAGGTAGAGCTCCTCGGTAGCACTGCCAGGCCAGGGACTTTTGGAAGTTGTCCATCGGTCCCGGGCAGAAGGTCCTACCGAACAGGCTAGCCAGTTCATCTTCCTCTACGCCTAGAGTTTCACCGAGCGCGTCGTCGCACTTGCTGCGGACCAACCCTCTATAGAATGACGAAGTGGAGTCTCCACTGATCGCCGGGTCCGCCTGCCAGAGGGCTGTGAGCGCCTGAGCCCATTCGATGTGCCAGTCGCCCATTTTCCTCGGTCTTTGCTTGACCTAGGACTGCAGCTCGGTCAGCGAGACGAGTCGTGGGAAGGCTCGCCTCACGAACGGGGCCCACACCGGTTGTCCGGTGAGGAATACGTAGAGATGCCGCAGCCTGAGCGCGTGTTTGCGCATCGTCAACCACGGCATCCCCAGCCCTCCGTTAGAAGGGTGTTGGCAGCAGATAGATCTTCTCACCAAAGGAGCCCGCCTCTTCCAAAGGAATCGGAAGAGCGCGCGCTTTTTTGGGGTGAGCGTTTTGGCTGGAGAAGGCACGACGGTCAAGCGGTAGTAGATGGCGGACGCTATAAAAGTGTTCGCCACCTCCGCTCGACCTTTCAAGGATAGTTTGCACTCGGCCCACTTCTGGGTGAGTGCAAAGAACTTGGCCGTCACTTCGTTCCAGTTCTTCTCCACCTGGAGGTCCGGACCAAACCAGACCCCGAGCAGCTTTACCGGTCCTTCCGTCCAGCGTCCGACGACGCCATCGGAAGGCATCGGTTTGCCTCTCCACGATCCGAGTTGCAAACCGATGGACTTGTCCCGGTTCAGCTTCGCTCCTGTGAGACTTTCGTATTCCTTCAGTAAGGTGCCGACTTCCTCGATTTGCGAGGTGCTCGACACCATTACTGTCACGTCGTCGGCGTAGGCCGACGCCGCTTTCCGCAGTCCCGGTTCCAGAGGGATGCCCTGCAATAACTCCAGCTTCCGCAGTAGTGGCTCGAGAGTCAGTACGTACAGAAGGGAGGAGAGAGGGCATCCCTATCGAATGGATCGCGTAATATGGAACGGCTCCGATAGGTAGCCGTTCACCTTGACGCTTGAGCAGATGTTGCTGTTGTGCATTGCAGCAATCCAGCCCCTGAACACGGGTCCGAAGCCTGCCGCCTCGAGCACCGCATCCAGGTAACGATGCTCAACCCTATCGAAAGCCTTAGACTGATCCAAGTTGATCAGGGCCCCACCGAAGCCGAGTTTACACCCTACCCTCTCTATGATGTATCGCATGAGGTGGAGGTTGTCGTGTATGAACCTAGTCGGTATTGCGCATGTCTGCGCTTCTCCCACCAGGTTTCCCACGACAAGCGCCAGCCTCTTTGCCAACACCTTGGCCAAAATCTGTAACTCTGTGTTTAGCAGAGTTATGGGCCGGAAGTTGCCTATGTCATCCCCCTTATTCTCGTCCTTCCTGAATAGTTTGACCACGCCCCCGGTTACAGAACTGGGAATTCTCCCGTTCTGTAGCCAGTTGCAGTAGACCGCTTCCAGGAGACCGGAGAATAAGTCCGGCATTGCTACGTAAAATTCGTCGAGACCTGGAGATTTGCGTTTGCCGCATTGGCTCAGCGCGTCCCCTATCTCAGTGGCTGAAATCGGCTTTTCGCAGAACTTTGCTTCGCTGTCCGAGAGTCGCGATAGGCCGTCGAGGTATGGACCGAAATCCATAGCCTCTCCCCCCCCCCCCCCCCGAACAGCTGAGCAAAGTGCCGCTGAAAAGCCGCACACATCTGCTTCGGCTCACGTATCCCGCGTCCGTTTTGGTCCTTCAAAGACCGAATCGTGGACTTGTTGCCACTTTTTTCCCCCGTCACACGGGCCCAGCTAACAGCTTTGGCGCCCTCGTTTCCCAGAGCACGTATTTTGCTTCTGACAACGCAGCCCTCGTGCTTTGCGTCGAAGAACTGGTCCAAGGCCGTTCTCGTTGCTAGCACGCTGGCTACGTTGCCACTTCTAATTGCCTCTTCTACTTTATCTACCAGTTCCTTCTCGGTTCTATTTCTATCTAACGCTAATTCTTTACTAAAAACTATCGAGTCTAATCTAACTGCCCTCTTGAGAGAGTACCACCATCTGTTGTTGACAATGGCCCCTGTCAAGTGCTGTTTAACTAAAGTGCTAATCCGTCTACTGTAGGCTTTGCTTGTCGGTAACGACAAGTTCAGCTTCCAGTAGCCGGGTCCTTGTCTATGGGTTCTATCAAGGTTGGCCATGCAGGTCACTAGTTTGTGATCTGAATAGGCAACCATGAACATTTGTGGACAGCTTAACATGTCCCTATCCTTATTTCTAACTAGAACCCTATCTAGGTACGATCTAGATGTTCCGCTACGATTACTGCACGTCCACAGTGGCGCAGTCGGAAAATCTAGTCGATATCTATCGGCCAGGTCAAATCGGTCGATTAACTGTTTGAGGCTGTTACACCCCCCTTTATCGGGACATGCTCCCACATAGTCCCAACGTACATCTAGGATTCCATTCCAGTCCCCCACTAAAAGCAAAGAGCGGGACGTTCCGAGAAAAGTCTCTAGACGTTTGAAGAAGTCTGGCCGCGGTGTCCCGGATGGGGCATATGCGGCCACCAGCCTGAAGGCTCCACCTTCACTAACGTCAACGTCTAGAACCACCAGTCGACCCTCCGGGTCCAGATGTACCGTCTGTGTTACGAGGCCCAGGTGTTTCCGCAGCAAAACGGCAACTCCACCCCCACCCCCTGGTTGACAGAGAGATGCATAGATCTCAAAGTCATCGAAGATGGGGGCCAGCTGTCGCTCGCCGTGGATCCTGGACTCGCAAATGGCTATCACATCCATACTGTGCGACCTGAGGTCGTTTAAGAGTTTGCCCTGTTTCCAGGGCATCCCCAGGCCGCGTACGTTCACACATCCAACTCTTATATTGGCCATGTTGGTGCTGAAAAGTTAAAAGAGGAAAAGAGATCACTCACCCTTCGTCTCCTGGGGACCAGGCCGCACGATTTCCATGGGGGTGTTGGAGGGGTTGTCTGGATGGGTGGTGGTTTCCTGCTGGGTGGGGACGGAGATGTTTGGTGGGGTGGGGTCTGGTGGGGTGGGGGTGTCTGGGGTGGGGAGACATTTGAGAAGGACGCGGTTGAGTGGTTTCACGCAGGAATTCCCCACATCCTTCTCAAATGTTTCTTTTAGGGACCTATAAGTTTGTATAGGGACCCTAATCAGTTTTAGGTTCAGTTTTTTGCTATTTTTAATAGTGGGCGAAAGTTTTCCCTTCGCTTTTCACCGAAGGATCGTTCGTGATGGTCTCCATTAGTGTTTTGTTTTCAGTGTTTATGTAAGTGTAAGTGTAATTTTCTTGTGTTGTATTTGTTTTTGTCTGTAGTTCTTGTGTGTGCTTTCGTTTTGTTGTAGATATTTTGTTTTCAGGAGGTGGGGGTTTTGTTTGTGATGTTTTTGTTGTTTGTGTTGGTGGTTGTATGTTTGTGGTAGTGTTTGCTGGTTTTTTTGCTTTTGTGATGTCTTTTCTTTCTTTTCGAGCGATGGGGTTCTCCCTCGTCTTCACTGGGTGATGGAGAGTAGCCTCATCTGTTGTATCGTCTGTGTGATTGGGGAGGGGTATGTCTTGGGGAGCTGTTGTGTCTGTATGTGATTTTGCAGTGGTTTTAGGTGGAGTGGGGTTGGGTGGGACTGTGTTTGTTGTGGTTATTTTTGTGTGTTGGTGTTGTTGTTGTTGTGGTGGTGTTGGTGGTTGTGTTGTTTTGATGGGTGTCGGCAGAAGAGCCTTTTTTTGGTTCATTAGTTTAGGACAGGAAGCCCTCAGGTGACCCCTGCTAAAGCAATGGTAACATGAAGGCCGCCTACCCTCAACCGAAAAGTTTATGTAGGTGAGTCCGTCCAGGAGTACACGCTGTGGGATCATAGCTATTCGCTCTGGGCTCATTTGCACCAGAACTTCAATGCTAGTCCCATTGAATACATCTCTGGGGGACTTGCCTACTGACAGTATTCTGTCTTCATCAAAATTAATGAAGCCGCACAGTGTCCACCATATGTTCACCTTTGGTGCGACACTCGTGATTCTGATCTTTTGTGTCCTTTTTCCCATGTATGTAGGGAAAAAGGTGTACAGGTTGGATACAATTGGCGACACAGAGTAATTTTGGGCCGACAATTGATCGTTCATGAGTACCGAAATACTCCCAAAAAGTTTGCTTCTTTGAATGAATGCAATATCATTCATTGAATTTTTGAAAACCAGTTCAATTTCTTTCTGTGACAATTGGACTGGTTTTCGGGTAGAATTGGAAACTGTCCTAAAAACTATCGTTCTGAGAGCAGTTTCCTTGCGAATTTCTACCGGAGAATTGATGCTGAAAGCACCATTTTTATCGAAAGTGACATATCTCCTAGCGTCCTTTAAAAGTTGTTCAGCATTTGTTATGTCGAGATATATCAATTCTTCCTTTTTTTTAACTTTCTCTGCAAAGGAGATTTTTGGTTTCTTTGTGGAATCCGTATTGGTGCTGTTGTCATTATTGTTGTTATTCTTGTTGTCACCGATGTTGGTATTATCCGTATTTTCCTTGGTGTTGTTGTTGTCTTTGATGCTGGTGTTATTGGTGTTGTCTTTATTTTTTTCTTTGTTGTTGTTATCATTGTTGCTTTTATCATCATTATTGATGTTGCTGTTATTTTTGTTGTCATTGAATTGTTTGGTGTCATTTGTGTTGTTTGAATATGAATTCGTTTTTACATTTTCATTTCGTCTTTCCATCTCTATAGTATCTAGTGAAGAAGACGTTGTTGACTGCGAGCTTTGTAGTCTTACCGCCTCTCCACCACCATTATCGTTGGACGCAGCGTTCATAACGTAATCAAAATTTTACAATATTTTTTCCAAGATTCGATGGAGAAAAAATTTTCAAATGGTTATTCCGCCCCTGTAGGGGCGAAAATGAGTTGACCCACCACCTGAAGGTTCAGAGGTGGGGTCAAGTTACACAATGATATAAAATTTAACTAAAAACTCACGTTTTTTTCTTACATAAATTAACGGAAACTTCTCAGCGAAGTTACACACGTCTGATAGATAGATATATTTCTTTATTAGCCACAGGGGCACAAAAGAAGGGGACAAATACAAAGGGGGAAGTTTACATACAATAAAAACGTGTAAAATGTTATCACAGATGGAATTTAAAAGTTAGTCGATTTTCCCCAATAGGGGGAGACAGTTTATATGGGTAACACATACCCCCGAAAAAAAATGTGCAACCCTCATCTCCAGGAGTACGAAGAGCTTGTACTCCTTTCCTCTCCTCCTCCTTTTCCTCAACCTACAAGCTGATATAAAAATAAGGCCCATTCACTCGGGCCATTCTCGCCATTTTCACCCACCTTTCATAAAACTTGCTGGGGTACAGCACCTCTCTCTCCATCCTGATTCTTCTTCCAAAGTGGTATATGAAAAAAAGAATCAGTTGTTGGCCGGAGAGAAAGGTGTCTGACCTCAGCCCTTTCAACCTTGTCCACCATACAACCTCTTTCGCCATAGCTATCACACAAAGGAAAACCGCCTCTCCTTCGTTTTTGAAGGAGGGTGGCGGTTTGATCATGACAATGGACTCGGTGGTCAACTGGATTGGTCCCACCCGCGACAATAGTCGTTCTACATAGCCCCACAGGTCAGTGACGCCCGGGCAGTGTATGAATGCGTGCGCGACGGTTTCTTCGTCTCGCACGCACCTCGGACAGATCTTTTTTGCAGGGTCCCTGCCCGGGCGCCCATGTCTGTAGAGCTTGTCTCGAACTGGTAGAGCTCCTCGGTAGCACTGCCAGGCCAGGGACTTTTGGAAGTTGTCCATCGGTCCCAGGCGGAAGGTCCTACCGAACAGACTGGCCAGTTCATCTTCCTCCACGCCTAGAGTTTCACCGAGCGCGTCGTCGCACTTGCTGCGGACCAACCCTCTATAGAATGACGAAGTGGAGTCTCCACTGATCTCCGGGTCCGCCTGCCAGAGGGCTGTGAGCGCCTGAGCACATTCGATGTGCCAGTCGCCCATTTTCCTCGGTCTCTGCTTGACCCAGGACTGCAGCTCGGTCAGCGAGACGAGTCGTGGGAAGGCTCGCCTCACGAACGGGGCCCACACCGGTTGTCCGGTGAGGAATATGTAGAGATGCCGCAGCCTGAGCGCGTGTTTGCGCATCGTCAACCACGGCAATAGATAGATAGATAGATAGATAGATAGATAGATAGATAGATAGATAGATAGATAACTTTCTTTTTATTTGCCACCAGGGCATCAAAGAGTGGGACAAGTACAATGGGGGAGTTTACATAAAAAGGCGGCAATAACAAAATATAAAAATATAAAATATAAAATATAACAAAAATAAATTGAATAACAAAATCCTCAATAGGGAGGAGGCGCCTTGGGGGGTCGCACACACCCCCGAAAAAAGTGTGCAACCCTTCTCCTCAGGAGCACAGGGAGAGAAGGTGCTCCCTTGATCTTTCATCTTTCTCACCTACAGTCTGATGTAGAGTGAAGGCCCATTCACACAGGCCATTCTCGCCACTTTCACCCATCTTTCATAAAAACGGCTGGGGTGCAGCACCTCTCCCTCCATCCTGATCCTTCTTCCGAAATGATATCGGAAGAAACGGACCAGTTGTTGGCCAGAGAGAAAGGTGTCTGACCTCAGTCCTTTCAGACGCGTCCACCATACAACCTCTTTTGCCATGGCTATTACGCACAGAAACACCGCCTCTCCTTCGTTTTTGAAGAGGGGAGGCGGCTTGATCGTTACAATAGACTCGGTGGTCAACCGGAACGGTCCCACCCGTGACAGCAGTCGTACGACATAGCTCCACAGATCGGCAATTCCCGAGCAGTGTACCAATGCGTGTGCAACGGTTTCGTCGTCGTACATGCATCTGGGACAGATCTTTTTTGAGGGTTCCCTACCCGGGCGCCCGTGTCTGTAGAGCCTTTCTCGAACGGGCAGATCCCGGGACCTCTGGAAGTTATCCATAGGTCCCGGGATGAATGTCCTACCGAACAGGTTGGCCAGTTCGTTTTCCTCTATGCCTAGGGCTTCTCCGAGGGCGTCGTCGCACCTGCTAACCACCAGCCCTCTATATTATGACGAGGTGGATTCTCCACTGACAGCCGGGTCCGCCTGCCAGAGAGCCGTGTGCCAGGCGCCCAGTTTTCTCGGTCTTTGCTTGACCCAGGATTGCAGCTCGGTGAGCGAGACGAGTCTGGGAAAGGCTCGCCCACACCGGTTGACCGGTGAGGAATACCTGGAGGTGCCGTAGCCTTAATGCGTGTTGACGCATCATCAGCCAGGGCATCCCCAGCCCTCCTTTCGAAGGGTGTTGGCAGCAGATGGATCTCCTCACCATAGGAGCCCGCTTCTTCCAAAGGAATTGGAAGAGTGCGCGCTCCATTTGAGCGAGCCTTTCCCTTGAGCAAGACACGACGGTCAGGCGGTAGTAGATGACGGACGCCATATAAGTGTTCGCCACCTCCGCCCGACCTTTCAGGGACAGTTTGCACTCGGCCCACTTCTGGGTCAGTGCAAACACCCTGTTCGTTACCTCACCCCAGTTCTTCTCCACCTGGAGGTCTGGTCTGAACCAGACTCCGAGCAAATTCACCGGGCCCTCCGTCCAGCGCCCGACGACGCCTTCGGAGGGCATCGATTTGCCCCTCCACGTGCCGAGTTGCAAGCCGATCGACTTGTCCCGGTTCAGCTTAGCCCCTGTAAACCTTTCGTACTACGCCAATAAGGTGCCTATCGCCCCGATTTCCGAGGCCGTCGACACCATTACTGTTACGTCATCGGCGTAGGCCGACACCGCGTTCCGCAATCCCGGTTCCAAAGGGATGCCCTGCAACAACTCCAAACCGCAGCAGTGGCTCTAGAGTCATTACATACAGAAGGGAGGAGAGAGGTCACTCTTGTCGGATGGACCGCGCGATTTCGAACGGCTCCGAGAGGTAGCCGTTCACCTTGACCCTAGAGCAGATGCGGCTGCTGTGCATGGCAGTGATCCAGCCCCTGAAAACGGGTCCAAAGCCTGCCGCCTCTAGCACCGCATCCAGGTAACCATGGTCGACCCTATCGAACGCCTTAGATTGATCCAAGTTGATCAGGACCCCACCAAAGCCGGGTTCGTTCCCAACCCTCTCTATGATGTATCGCATGAGGTGGAGATTGTCGTGGATGGACCTGGACGGGATGGCACATGTCTGCGCATCTCCCACCAGGTTGCCCACGACAAGCGCCAACCTCTTTGCTAGCACCTTGGCCAAAATCTGTAACTCTGTATTTAGCAGAGTTATGGGCCTGAAATTACTTATGTCGTCCGCCTTGTTCTCGTCCTTCCTCACTAGCGTGACTACGCCCTTTGTCACAGCACAGGGAATTCTCCCGTTCTGTTGCCAGTTGCAGTAGACCGCCTCGAGGAGATCGGGGAACAAGTCCGGCATAGCTAGATATAGTTCGTATGGAAGACCATCGAGACCTGGGGATTTGCGTTTGCCGCATTGGCTCAGCATGTCCTCTATCTCAGCGGTTGAAATCGGCTCCTCGCAGGACTTCACCTCCTTGTCCGAGAGACGCGGCAGGCCGTCGAGGTATGGACCGAAGTCCACTTCCCCAACCGGCACCCCGCCCCTTCCGAACAATCTGGCAAAGTGCTTTTGAAAAGCCTCGCACATCTGCTTAGGTTCAAGGATCACCCGTCCATCCTGGTCTCGCAAAGACCGGATAGTGGATCTACTCCCTCTTTTGGCTTCTGTCACGCGGGCCCAGCTAACAGCTTTAGTCCTCTCGTTTCCCAGAGCACGTATTTTGCATCGGACGATGCAGCCTTCGTGTGTCGCGTCGAAGAACTGGCCCAGGGCCGTTCTCGACGCTAGCTCTCTGGCCACGTCGCCGCTTCTAATTGCCTCTTCTACAATATCTACCAACTCCCTTTCCTTCCTATTTCTATTTGAGGCTAACTCCTTACTAAATTCTATAAAGACTACTCTAATCTCTCTTTTGAGAGATCCCCACCACCTGCTGTTGACGATGGCGCCCGTCAACCGCTCCTTAATTAAAGTGCTAATCCGGTCCCTGTAAGCCTTACTTGCCGGTAAGGACAAGTTGAGCTTCCAGTAACCGGGTCCCTGTCTATGCGTTCTGTCAAGGTTGACCATGCAGGTCACTAACTTGTGGTCTGAATAGCCAACGATGAGCATTTCTGGACAACTTAAAAAGTCCTTATCCTTATTTCTAACTAAGAACCTATCTAGGTACGATCTAGATGATCCGCTACGGTTTGCCAGGTTGGCGCAGCCGGAAAATCTAGTCGATATCTATCGGCCATGTCAAATCGGCCGATTAACCCTTTGAGGCTGTTACACCCCTCTCTATCGGGACAGGCTCCTACGTAGTCCCAACGTGCATCTAGGATACCATTCCAGTCCCCCACTAATATCAAGGAGCGGGACGTCCCTAAAAAAGTCTCCAGACGATGGAAGAAGTTCGGCCGCGTTGACCCGAAAGGGCCGTAGACGGCTACCAGCCTAAGCGCTCCGCCTTCACCACTGCCAAGGTCCAGAACCACTAGTCGATCCTCCGGGTCCAAATGTACCGTCTGTGTTGCGAGACCCAGATGTTTTTGCAGCAGAACGACAACCCCACCCCCACCTCCGGGCTGACAGAGAGATGCGTGCATCTCAAAGACGTCAAGGTGGGGGCCAGCTGTCGCACGTTGCTGATCCAGGCCTCGCAAATAACTATCACATCTATACGTTGTGACCTGAGGTCATTTAGAAGCATTGCTTGCTTCCAAGTCGAGCCCAGGCCACGCGCATCTAAAGAACCTATTCTCAGCATAGCCATGTTGGTGGTGAAGAGAAAAGGCACTTACCTCTCTGCGTCCCGGGTATAGGGCTGCACAATTTCCATGAGGGTGGGGGATGGGTTGTTGGGTGGGGTGGTGGTTTGTGGAAGTGTAGGGGCATCAGTGTGTTGTGTGGTTGGGGTGTTTGGAGTTGTGTGGGTGTTTGGGGAAGGGGTGGGAACATTTTTTAGGAGGACGCGGTTAATGGTCCCGACGCAGGGGATGGGGGGGGGGGGGCACGTCCTCTTTAAAGTTGTTTTTTAGCGTTTTTTATGTGTCCTCTGGGACCTTATTCATTTTGAGATGGGGGAAATCCCCTGCCTGGGTGAAGTTAGGACCTTGGGTTTTCACTAAATTGTTGTTGTATACAATCTTTAGCATTTTTTTATTTCTTGTGTTTATGTATGTGTATGCATGTTTTTGTTTTTGTGTGGTGTTTTTTGTTTGTTGTTGTTGTGTGCTCTTTTGTGTTGGTGTCTGTGTTATGTTTTGGGGAGGGGTTGTTTTCATTTGTGTCTGAGGTGTGTTTTCTTTTTTTTCTTTTGATTGTGTGGAAGTGCTCCTCCTCGTCTGACGACGAACGAGGGTCATCTTCCGTGTTGGAGGGGAGGGGTAGATTTTCGGGTTGTGTTTGCGGTGCGGGTGTTTTGGAAATTGTTTTTTCTTGAGTGGGGTGGATGGGTTGGACAGTGTTTTGTTTTGGTTTGAGCTGTGGTTGTTGTTTTTGTAGTGGTGGTTGTGGTGATTGTGTTGGTTGTGCAGTTGTTGGTGGTGTAGGCAGGATTGGGGTTTTCTTTTTAAGTTGAGGACAGACAGCCCTCAGGTGACCTCTGGCTTCACAGAGGTAACACGAGGGCCGCCTACCCTCAACGGTAATGTTAATAAAAGTTTGATCATCCAGTATGACGCGTTCAGGGATCTAGGCGATCCTTTCGGGCCTCATTTGAACTACAAGTTCGAGGCCTGTTCCACTAAACGCGTCACCCGATGCCTTTCCCATGGATATTAATGTGTCGTCGTCTAGGTCCAGGAAACCTGTCAATACCCACCATATGTCCATAATCGGAAGGATAGTGTGAATTTTTATTTTTTGTGTCCTTCTACCCATGTACGTAGGGTAGAAGGTGTATGCGGTGGATGTGATTGGTTTTATTGACAGTTTCGCTGCCGTGTCCCTGTCCTTCATGAGAATGGATAGACTCCCGTAGAGTCTATCCTTCTGAATGAATAAGATGTCTTTCATTACATCTTTTAAAACCAGCTCTATCTCACTCTGTGATGGTTGAGCTGGTTTTTTGGTTTTGTTTGAGACTGTCCTAAACCTGACAGTGTTTAGGAGCCTCTGGCTTTTTAGTTCCGGGGGGGGAGTGGATCGAAAATGATCCATTTTCCCCGTACACTACGTATTTTTTGGCATCTGCCAGTAGCTCCTTAGCTTTGCTTATATCTACTGGCAGATAGTCGAGGGTTTTCCTTGCAGTCTGGGCGAAGGTGACTTTTCCTTGTTTGTGTTACTGTTATTGTTGGTGGTGTTGTTGTTATCATTGTTGTTGGTGTTGTTGTTGTTTTTGTTGTCTTTATTGTTGCTTTTGGTGTCATTGTTTTTGTTGTTGTTTTCAGTTTCTTGTATAGTTGTGGCTACATCAAGTTGTCGGTCAGCAGGTTGAGAAAGTTCTACCTCTGGCTGACCTCTGCCTTTGGCATCTGCTGCTGTGACAGTGGCAGGGGAAGCTGTGAGTTTAGCTTCCCTTTTCTTCCTTTGAATGTTGGTGAAGATGCTTCAGCCATTTTTATCAAAGTAGGACATTTTTCGAAAGATAACATTTTTTTTTTCAACACTATTTCGCCTAAAGGCGTAGAATTATTTGAGAGACTGAACAGATCAAAATTTGACCTGGCAGTCCCTCTACAAAATGGTACAAAAATGAAACTTTACAGTTAGGAATTTCTATGGAAATTTAGGCAGAACTTACCCAGCAAGTTTGACGCGTGTGTCCATCCCAGATAGATAGATAGATAGATAGATAGATAGATAGATAGATAGATAGATAGATAGATAGATAGATAGATAGATAGATAGATAGATATATTTCTTTATTAGCCACAGGGGCACAAAAGAAGGGGACAAATACAAAGGGGGAAGTTTACATACAATAAAAACGTGTAAAATGTTATCACAGATGGAATTTAAAAGTTAGTCGATTTTCCCCAATAGAGGGAGACAGTTTATATGGGTAACACATACCCCCGAAAAAAATGTGCAACCCTCATCTCCAGGAGTACGAAGAGCTTGTACTCCTTTCCTCTCCTCCTCCTTTTCCTCAATCTACAGGCTGATATAGAGAGAAGGCCCATTCACTCGGGCCATTCTCGCCACTTTCACCCACCTTTCATAAAACTTGCTGGGGTACAGCACCTCTCTCTCCATCCTGATTCTTCTTCCAAAGTGGTATTTGAAAAAAAGAATCAGTTGTTGGCCGGAGAGAAAGGTGTCTGACCTCAGCCCTTTCAACCTTGTCCACCATACAACCTCTTTCGCCATAGCTATCACACAAAGGAAAACCGCCTCTCCTTCGTTTTTGAAGGAGGGTGGCGGTTTGATCATGACAATGGACTCGGTGGTCAACTGGATTGGTCCCACCCGCGACAATAGTCGTTCTACATATCCCCACAGGTCAGTGACGCCCGGGCAGTGTATGAATGCGTGCGCGACGGTTTCTTCGTCTCGCACGCACCTCGGACAGATCTTTTTTGCAGGGTCCCTGCCCGGGCGCCCATGTCTGTAGAGCTTGTCTCGAACTGGTAGAGCTCCTCGGTAGCACTGCCAGGCCAGGGACTTTTGGAAGTTGTCCATCGGTCCCAGGCGGAAGGTCCTACCGAACAGACTGGCCAGTTCATCTTCCTCCACGCCTAGAGTTTCACCGAGCGCGTCGTCGCACTTGCTGCGGACCAACCCTCTATAGAATGACGAAGTGGAGTCTCCACTGATCTCCGGGTCCGCCTGCCAGAGGGCTGTGAGCGTGTGTCCATCCCAGATAGATAGATAGATAGATAGATAGATAGATAGATAGATAGATAGATAGATAGATAGATAGATAGATAGATAGATAGATAGATAGATAGATAGATAGATGCGTGTGTGGTGAATGTTGACTTGTTACCGGTTACACCGCTTCTTCTTTCCCTTTAATGATGTTGTGTCTCTCACCCTGCCAAGGTCTCTGAAGATGACGAAGACATATGTCCAATGAGACAAGACCATGACCGCCGCTTCGTAGACACCGGTGGCACTATAAACATAGGACGCAGTAGGGCGTGGGTCGGGAATCGTAACTACTCCCACCTGTACCACGAATGAGGAAACTACAGAAGTGACGGTATTTCACTGTTGCAGGCGTATATGATTCACCCCTCCCCGACCGACCGCCGCATCGAATGACACACAGCTTCTTTGCTATTCCTGGAAGTCAGTGTACTGGCACGCTCTGAGCCAAAAACAAATGGAGCAAAAAGCACGTCAAGTTTTATTATGGTAAACGCCTGTACAACATGAGTGCTTCTCTAAATATTTCACGTTAATCCTGTAAAGTCATCTTCTCACTTGTCATCAAATATTATACCTGGTCATAATATATACCAACAACTTTCCCAAGTGATTGTTTTCAACTTTATCCTATCTAGTTACTCGTAGCAGACCTGTCAACCCTCCCCGTCCGACGAGGAGAACTCCCACCCACGCTGGGGTGGTTGAAAGATGTATTCTCTTGTGAAAATGGGTATAGCTTTCATTATGTAAAATCTCCCCAGGGCGATGGATTGGCAGTATCGGTAGAGGGTCGGACACTATGCTTTGCAGCATAGCGTTACGGCCCTTTATGATCTGAGTTCAAATCCCACCGAGGTTAACTTTGTCTTTCATCCTTACGGGGTCGATAAAATAAAGTACCAGTCACGCACTGAGGTCGATTTAATCGACTTTCCCCTCCCCCAAAATTGCTGGCCTTCTGCCTATATAAGAAACCATTATGTAAAATCTCCCCATTTTGCCTCAATTCTTCTCGTTTGGGGGCACTTTTTTTCATAGTACTCCCCGTTTGAGTTTTTAGAGGCTGGCAGGTCTGTTGCAGGCAAACCACATCTTTCATGTTGAATTATTTCATAAACTCAGTAAATGTTTGTTTTGTGCGCATGTATGTGCGTGCGGGCGTGCGCGCGTGTGTGTTTATCTAATTAAAAGGGACAAGCAAGTGATATACGAAGTCAGATACGTACATATATTTGAGAGAGCAGAACGTACAATTCCTTGTTCACACGGTTGGATTACTGGGGTGAAGATTGGAGAAAGCTACAAGCCCAAAGCATTCTCTTTCATCGACAATCCAGCATTTAATATATTTTGAAGATACGAAGGAACAATAGACCCTAGATTTGTTTGATAAAATTGTTCTCGATCCAACGAAAACCTACTTCTGTTGCGACTCACCGAATTTGTGTTAGTTACTATGGTGATGAACGAGAAATCTCCTTATCGCACAGAAATCCTTTGAATTTGCACTTTTACAAATAAGCAGCTGTGCTGCTATACCTAAGAACTTGGACTAGCTTGGTTTTATCCTTTGCTTCTAACTATTCTATGTATTTGGAAAATATTTTACTAACATGTAGCGCCATGTAGCATCATATTGCGCCACATGGCACAATGTGACACTGCTTGCTACCATGCTGTGTCATGTGGTACCATTCTGTGTCATGTGACACAATGTGGCACTGCTTGCTATCATATTGTGCCATGCGGTACCATGTGGGACCACCTGACACAATGTGGCACTGCTTGCTATCATGCTGTGTCATGTGGTACCATGTGGGGCCATGTGACACAATGTGGCACTGCTTGCTATCACGCTGTGTCATGTGGTACCATGTGATACCGAGTGATATCATGCATCACTATGTGGCACCACGTGACACCATGCAGTGCAATATGGCACCAGGTGAGAGTATGTGGCATCACGTGACACCACGTGACACCACGTGACATCATTTGGTAGCATATAACGCAAAGTGGTGCCATCTGGTACCACATGACACCTCGCAGGATCACGTGACACCATTTAACACCATGAGGGACCATGTAGTACCTAAAACTATCTCATCTACTGGAATCAATATCTCCGATGCTGCTAAACTAACAAATTCTACAACGAATGTTCTCTGTTGCTTCTGTGTACACGGGTCTGTGATTGCGTGTCCATTCTTTAGCTAATTCAAGAATTTTCGATATTTCGTATTGCTAGGGCACAGGAAGAGGAATTATGATATTTGGGGATTTACCCTTTGTCTCAGATAAAAGAGACTTTTCTACTTCATACAAGACACACTAACTTGTCCAAACTCACAAAAGTCGTGAATAATTTCTGCTGACGTGTATATAGGCCTCCATCCATTTCCTCAAGAAATTGTATCTTTTTTATTTACCTATCTATCTCCCCCCTCTCTCTCTCTCGCTCTCTCGCTCTCTCTCTCTCTCTCTCTCTCTCCCTCTCTCTCTCTCTCTCTCTCTCTCTCTCTCTCTCTCTCTCTCTCTGTATATATATGTTTATATATATATATATATATATATATATATAAACATATATTTATATATATATGCCTCTCACCATCTCTCTCTCTCTGTATGTATATATATATATATTACTCTCACCATCTCTTTCTCACACTCGCTACCCCCCCCCCCCTCTCTCGCTCTCGCTCTCTTTCCCCCACGTTAAGTTTGACAAAACAAACGGTTCATATTGTTTAAAAAATCTTTACAAGATATACTTAGGAACATGTTTAAACAAGTGAAACAAATGTCACGTTTGTGAACTCTGCCGCAAAAATGATCGTCTACTAAATACTAATTGTGTCTGTGTGTCTGTGCGAGTGAGTATGTATGTGTATATGTCCGCGCGCGTACGTTTATTTCGTCGTGTTGGGCGGAATACTAAATCATCTGTCATCCACTAAAATTTATATATATATTTGAAAAGGGAAGTAAGTTTCTATACAAAACAGAGGTTATAGAGAAAAGGTGTAGTTGGAAATAGCACGGAAAATATATTTTAGGGTCGAGGGGGGGTCGGGGGGGGAGGTCTTTCTTTGATTCGTCAAAGTCACATTATTGAAAAAATGAGAGAGACAATTCTTTTTAAAAAGAGTTTTATAATTTATATAAAGTATATAAAGTATTACCGGTTTCGATGTATTAGTAAAATTCATCTTATCAAATGCTTAGTATTACAATGAAAAAGAATTAATAAGAATTAAAAACTAAAAATTAAAGATCTAAAATTAAGAGGTAAGTTTTTTTTCATCTTCCTTGTTGAGAAGGAGACTGGAAAATGAACTCTTGTGTATATATAGAGAGGTGTGTAGTCATGATAGTAGCAGCAGCAGTGGTGGTAGGTGTGTTTTTTTCACATAGAACAAAATTGTTTTTAGGGACAAGGAAAATGTTCTTTAAATATGTGTGTGTATCTCAATTGTGTTAATGGACTGGTCAAGAGTTCAGGTGGGCCAAGGGAGGAATTGTAAGATAGAGACAAATTCTATGGGATTGGCAACAGTAGGGTTGAAATTCTATTTTTGGAATATGGTTTTAGAAAGTGTGTGTGCGTGTGAGAGTGTATATATAAAACAATACACACACACGTGTGTGTGCTTCAGCTTGTCTGTCACATATGTGTTCACATGTAGACTCGTGCCTATATATATATATATATATATATATATATTACATATATATATAGTGTGCCAAAAACTGTTTTTCTATCTTGTTTATGTTTTGTTTATTAAAGGTTTATTATAATCAAGGAATG
Organism: Eledone cirrhosa; assembly: GCA_964016885.1. NCBI lineage: Eukaryota > Metazoa > Mollusca > Cephalopoda > Octopoda > Eledonidae > Eledone > Eledone cirrhosa. The sequence goes on along the minus strand of OZ024741.1, from coordinate 121,623,232 downwards.
ACTTTATGCTCACCCTGTATATTGTTATACTGCTAATAAAAACATGCGCACCTGTTGGTTTTCATAACCGGATAGTTGTTTAGTTATTAATTGTCAAAGCTCTTTCGTCACACATTCTTTGACTCCCTCAGTGACTTCTTTTGTTGTTATTTTGTGTCTCTCCTTTGTTCTGCCCAACATTATGTTGTTTTTATGAGCTGTGTACTTCGACAGTGCATGCGTTGTATCTGAGTTTGTGTGTGTTTTTATTTATTAATTTATCTGTTTCTATATACTTATTTGTTTCTTTATTTATACGTTTTGTTAACTTGTCACTAGTTGGCTACATGTTCTATCCCTGTGTGTCTAGTTTGTTTTATTAGTTTAGTTCTTGCGCGTCTCTGTATGTCTTTATCTTGACCTTAGTCATTAACTGTGATGTTGCTGCTATTCCATTCATGTTTTCTGTTTAGTTATGGGTGGAGTTCGTTTATATATGTCGCTTCTCTATTCTGTCGGAACATTGCGTCTGTTCTCTGTGTGGATATGATTTTTATCTCGATGTTCTCTAGTGTGCCCCCATGTTCCATTATGGCATGTTGGTGGAGTACTGATGAGTTTTCACATCTTGAAATTTTCACCAATGTTCATTTATCTTTTCTCTTGTGTAAGTCGTGTCCCTCTTCCTACACTGCCCCTCCATACACCTTATGCTATATACTACATTACTAGTTTTGCAGTTAATTTGTGGGCTTAATTTGTAGACATATTCTATCAGTGCAGAGTTTTTTTCTCCCAAAAGGTTATGTTCTACTAATTAGGGCTTTTATAGGAATACCTGGTTTTTCTACTAACTTCATGTTTAATTTTAGTTTTTCTAGAGCCCTTCTAAATATGTAAGCTAGTTCGCCTCTGAGGGTTGCAATGACGAATATTATACTCTGATGATTCGTGGTCACCTTTGGAAGTTATGGGCCTGACTCCACCATCGATCTGCTCACTACACTGGTGATTCAACAAAATATAGTGTTTGTGGTGATCGGTAAAATGTTGAGTATATATAAACATCAATCCTATTTTTTGCGTGGGTGTGGTGCGTATGTAAGTGTTTGAGTGCGTAGACATGACTATATATGTGTGTGTGTGTGTGTGTGTGTTTGTGTGTGTGTGTGTGTGTGTGTGCGTGTGTGTGTGTGTAATAAATATGAGTCGTCCTTTCAGTCACCGTTCAGCAATTGATTATCGTTATATTTATAGTTATAAACCTACTAACCAATATTTATATCAAAATATATGTGGTAGTGTGTGTATCTAAGTGTGTATGTCTGTATTATTATACACACATGCATACATACATACATGCATACATACATACATACATACATACATACATACATACATACATACATACATACATACATACATACATATATGATGGCTGCCCCCTCGTTATCGAGTATGGCCATTGCACGATATAATATTATTATACATACATACATACTTAAATAAACACACACATACATACATACATACAAACATACATACATACATACATACATACATACATACATACATACATACATACATACATACATACATACATACAGGGATATCTCTATGCAATACAGGAACAAGAACTCCCTACCAAATATCTGCTGCACAAAAGAGGAGGGCCAGCAGCTGACAATAAATGTAGGCTATGTAAAACAAAGATCGAGGATGTAAGCCACATTGTTGCCAGCTGCGAAAGAATGTCATCTCGCTACTACCTCCCCATGAGACACGATGGGATAGCTAGAACCATCTGGAACGCACTTCGGAAAACAAAATTAACAACAAACGAGGAAGAATATATTGAGACAGATGGCACTAAGGAATACTGGTGGAACCTGAAAATAAAAACTGCCACCAGATTAAAGCACAACCGGCCTGATATTGTAGTTTGGGACCACACATTGAAAACGTGTTCTGTTGTGGAGATCAGCTGCCCACTTGATGTAAACGTTGCCAGAAAAATACAGGAGAAGGAGGACATCTACGGACCATTGATGAGGAGCTTACAAATCCAGTATCCAAGATACACCTTTAGCTTCATACCCATCATTATTGGTGCTACGGGTTATATACCAACCCGCTTGGACCAAAGTATGACTGAACTTGGATTTGCGGACAAAAAGCGCAGCTCCCTAATTCATAGTCTACAAATGGCTGCGATAGCTGGCACCTTCAAAATTTGCAAAACATTCTTGCGATTCAAGGGATGACAATTTCTTTTCTTTTACAACCTTGCCACCAGGAAGGTGGCCGGTCAAAAAAATATACTCAAAATTAAGAGAAAGAGAAAACATACATACATACATGATGGCTGCAAACTCTGCTAAGAGTACTGCAATTGCTTGGAGGATTATAGAGTTTGGTGCACTTTTAAGCTACGCCCAGTCACACTAACCTGTAACATACCTTGAACAAGCAATGCCTGGGCTTTGAAGGTTTTTTAAGTGGGGAAAGACCTTGCACTCGACCAATCCCACTCTCTAAGCATCGAAGACACTACCCGAAAAGGAGAACTGGTCAACACCATCGGATGCTTCCTAAGCTTCCCTCTCTTAGAAAGGTGTTGTGACAACAACTGGGGGCCTTTCACTCCCAGGTGAAAAAAAGCGAAAAAAGGACTATTTGGATGGACGTTGACTCTGGTGAGATCCTCCGCCCTTTGATAGGTCTTGTATTTCATCCTGCAGCGTGTCCAAATATCACCCTCCTCACCAAACGAGCTTGGTGGGGTTACCGGTTTAGTCACCGATGACCCAACCATGAGACAGGTTGTACTGGGTTACATGTCATCAGTAGCAATCGAGAGTGACCTGACATACATACATACGTACATACATACATGCAGTTCTCACATCAATCGCATGATAAATTGATTGTTTTTTTCAACAAAAAAATATGTTATGTCTGTAATGTAAGTACGTGTTGTCTGACTGTTTGTATGAGTCTCTTATTATATTCAATTTCAACACCCACATTCTATTGATCTTCCTTTGTGTTTGGCTCCCCTTCACAGATGTTGCAGCTCATAGCAAGCGATATTTTTAAGATATAGAGAAAGCATAATAGAAACTGAAATAAGAAATCTCAAGCATTGTTTACATAATAATGTTGTGATAAAATGTTAAGTAAACAGTGTTTAAAAAAACCGATCTGATAAACACACAGGATGATCACGTAAGAAAAATATTAAGAAACTAATGTTGTGTCATGGATTTTACAACATCTGCGAGCAACTACTGATGCGGTGCCATGTTAACGGGCAAGCTGAAAGTGGAATCATAGGCTCAATATTCTTGACAGGGTCATTTCATTACACCTCACACTTTCTTTTCTGGCACCTATCAGAAATTCTGTTTCGAAAGATCAAAGAAAACTTCATGACTCTTTGCAGAGTATTTCCTGTTGTTTATTTATATTTCGTTGTGCTCTTTCCGTTGATACCTGTCTGCACACGCCTGACTGCACACATCTGTCTGCACACGCCGTCCTCCAATGAGGCCTCATGTCATATAAGATTTCTTGGGCATTTTAATGTCCGGAGACTGGGTGCGGAATTTGAACTCAGAACACACTGACCCGTAAAGTTACAAGACATTTTGTCCCACGTACTAAAAATTCTGCCAATCTATCGCCCTAAACTGGTGCTTTATTTAGCAACCTCGAAAGGATTAAAGATAAAATTAATCTCGGCAGGAAAAGCCGAATCAAATGCCACACGACTACAAACATGCATTGATTTCTGTTTCAATAAAGATCTGACTCACGTAAATCTGGTAATAAACCCAGGCCACGAGTGAAATTTAGACCCCCACATCTGATAATAGACCTAGGCTAGGAGTGAAATTTAAACCACCAAATCTGGTAATAGTCCCTGGTCATGTGTGATATGTAAGCCACCAAATTTAGTGATAGTCGCACACCATATGTGAAATGTAGGCCACCAACGCGGGTAGTAATAGTCACAGACCAGATGTGAAATTTAGGCTACCAAAACGAGTAGTAGTCTGAAACTAGATGTGAAATATAAACACCAAAAGCTGATAATATGCCCAGACCAGATGTAAAATGTGAGCTCCCAAAACTGTTAATAGGCTCAAGTCAAACGTGAAATGTAAGCTCTCCAAAGATTAAAAGCCCAGGAGAGATGGGAAATGAAATTCGATGTTCTAACGATTCTGTCAATTCGCCGCCTAATAGCCCCATCAAATAATCGCAAATCCAAGACGTTTGGGTGGTAAAAAGTTAAGAAACATTTGCAAAGGGAAGTGTTTCTCGTGAATTAAAATTAAAATACAACATTAAGAGATCTACCTGATTTTAACGCTGACTTTAACTCATTTTATGGTTAAGATAACTACCTGATCTTAAGGTTAAGACAACTAGCCGATCTTAACGTTAAGATATCTTGCCGATCTTAAGGTTAAGATATCTAGCTGATCTTAAGGTTGAGATATCTAGTCGATCTTAAGATTAAGATATCTAGCTATCTTAAGGTTAAGATATCCACCCGATTTTAATGATAAGCTATCTCGCCGATCTTCTCTGGAAGATATCGTTTGTATTTGATCCTAGTATGTCACAGCTGTGCCACCCACAACTCAATCCTCCCCAACAACTTAACACTGACAACCCACCTGTGAGGTGGGGGTTGTATATTACATACGGTCTGAGCCACATTTTCTATGTGGTCTGAGTCTGATAGGCCTTGCTATTCGATTATTTTCTCTAGTCAAACCGTACAGTGAAAACTGCTAATTCAATTCAATTTCCGAATTCCAATCGTCACCGTCTTCTAATCCTCACATGATTTCTTTTCATTCATATATATATATATATATATATATATATATATATATATATATATATATATATATACACATATATATATATATATATATATATATATATATATATATATATATATATATATATAAATGTAAAAGTTTAAAGTATTGTAAACCCAAAAATAATAAAAATTTGTGAGAAAAGAAGTAACATGGTTAACAAAATATTTGCAAACAAATAAAAAAAGAATGCGCGTACAATAGAAATGTTTCACTGACTAGAAACAGAATAATCTAATGTTTTGGTTAGAACCCCTTATCAAAGTATGGAGTAATCAGCTAAAGCACTCCACGTCAGTTGTAGTCGGAGTCTTATATCATCTCTGGGTGCTTAAATTTTACATCTGGTCTTGGCCTGTTACCAGCTTTGGAGGGGTGATCATTATTTTGCATTTGACCTGAGCCTGCCTAATATCATATCTTTTTTTTTTTATGGGAGTGTATTTTCTATCTGGGCTATTACCAGCTTTAGGGGCTTACATGTTATATCTGGCCTGCACCCATTACTAGCTTGAAAGAGGAGCTATATTGTTCATCTGGATTGGGCCTATTACCAGCATTTGAGACATACATTTTACATCTGACCTGACACTGTTATCCTCAATTTGATATAGAGCCTACATTTTACATCTAATCTGTGCCTATTAGCCGCTTTGGAGGCCTACTCTTTATTTGGACGGAGCCTGTTACTAAATTTTGAGCCATATATTTTACATCTAAGCTGGGCTTATTGTCAATAATTTAAAATAGGGCCTGCATTTTACAACTGACCTGAGCCTATTACTAGCGTCTGAGGAATCTACAGTTTACATCTAACCTAAGTCTATTACGAGCTTTTCACGTACCTGATTATTATTGAGATAGGAACCTACGGTTGTTTGCAGTCATACATTTTTGGACAGTTGGATTTTTTTTTCATTCATTTCGAAGCATCACTAACTAAAACAATTATATATATATGTGTGTGTGTGTAGGAGGGGGGGGGGAGTATATATAAATATATATATATATTATAACACCTACCCACCAAGTACTAACTACAAACAACCTCATTTTCTATTTCATGCACCCCTGTACCACCAATACACACACACACACGAACACACACATACACACACGCTGCCACCACAGCTTCCTCTCAAACCACATCCGTTCTGCGTGCGGCACCTAACCATCTGACCACTTTCTCTCTGACCATTTCACTAACACCACTCGCTCTATACATCTCTATTTCACGCCGGATTACACGTGGATATTCAGATACACGCACACATGCTCACACACACACACAGACATAACAATACATAAATATACACACACTCACCCCCGCCCGCATGCACACAAAATAATTCCGCTACAGATAATACATAAATCACAAACACACACGTGGAGACACATGTACTCACACTCATCCGACATACACGTGCAAATACACATACATAAAAACAATAGAAAAAGTCACATACACACATACACACACGCACACACACACACTCACTTGCACACACATCCACAAAAAATAAAGAACTCACAGACATATACACATACACACACTCCTGTGTGCACACACCAACAATATATGACTCAGACACAGCACATACATACACACACACACACACACACAAACTGAAGCAATAAGGCACACTTGCCAATTTCATCCCATCGGCACACACACAACCACACCTATGACACACCTGGACCCTTCACTTTGGAGCCTATTCTCGTCCCGAATGCCGGACCTCTCGTCTACCACCTCCAACCTAACAATCTTTTCCTAACTTTCATGCACCTAACTGTTCTTTCCTTATCTGAACTTTCCTGTCGAAGGACTTCCATCCGAAACGTAAAACATTCCTCCACTTTCTCTAAGCGTGAACCTAATAAGACGTTGTGCTTTTGCATTCTTGTGTTTGTTTTGTTTTATTTGTTCCACTATACGCCTTGTTATTCGACTATTTTCTCTAGTCAAAACGTACAGTGAAAACTGTTAATTCAATTCAATTTCCGAATTCCAATCGTCACCGTCTTCTAATCCTCACATGATTTCTTTTCATATATATAGGTTAGGACGACTCAAGAGCTCGGTCGAGTAGACAGTTAAAATGTAAAAGTTTAAAGTATTGTAAACCAAAAATAATAAAATTTTTTGACAAAATAAGTAACATGGTTAACAAAATATTTGCAAACAAATAAAAAAAGAATGCGCGTACAATAGAAATGTTTCACTGACTAGAAAGAGAATACTATAATGTTTTTATTGGAACCCCTTATCAAAGTATGGAGTAATCAGGCTAAATCACTCCACGTCAGTTGTACTTATCTAAATAAGAACTCGTATCACATAGACGGAGTATTGTTATGTAAGTAAATACATTTTCATACTTCTGTTTATTAAATAACGTATATTATGCACAATTCAGAGACGTTAAACATAGATTACGTCTAAGACATCATCGCCAGACAAACGTGAATAATGTGTGTGTGTGTGTTAGCAAGTAAGTAATAAAAGAAGTGGTAAGCCTATACACACACACACATATATATATATATATATATATATATATATGTGTGTGTGTTAGTGTGTGTGTGTAGGCTTGCCGCTCAGATCCAACAGTTTTACTAACTTCTCCCGGTTGATAAGCTATTGTCCCCGAATATGCCGAATGTTAATGAAAAGGCACAAAGCAAATCAAAAAGGGAAAAATGACAAAGGTTAAGATCTGCCTAGAATCCTGATTTGATATTAACAGAAAATATTTTTTTTTTAATTTTCTGTTTGTCTACCTCAAAATTCTAACCCACGTGCTCGATAAAATGTTTTACTGTTGTTTCTAGTATTTTTCAGATATAAGATTTTGTGGTTCAATGACCCCTTCTCTATCCTCTCACCCCCATTGAATTTATATTTTCTTAATTTTTTTTTTAGTATTGCAGACTTACAATAGAATTTTGTAGAGTCACGTTGTCCTTGGTGTAGATTACGTTGCTAAAATTATGTTTTTTAAATTCAGAAAGAAAAATAACTCATAAACATTTTACATACTTAAGGAAACCCAACGTAGCTAACATTTAAAGTATTTAAAGAGTAACATTATTTACTTGGCAGTATCGGTAGAGAGTCGGACGCTATGCTTTCCAGCATAGTTACGTCCCTTTACGGTCTGAGTTCAAATCCCGCCGAGGTTGACTTTGCCTTTCATCCTTACGGGGTCGATAAAATAAAGTACCAGTAATGCCCTGGGTAATTTGCTGGCCTTGTGCCTAAAGTAGAAACAATTATTTACTATGTAAGGGCGGGGAATTTAACATGCTTCACTACATAGTTACTGCCCTTTATGTTTTGGTTTCAAATCCCGCTGATGTTAGCTTTTTCTTTCATCCGTACTTGGTCGATAAAATAAAATACCAGTAATGCATTGGTGTCGATTTATTCGACTTTTTCCTCCCCCAAAACTGCTTGCCTTGTGCCTAAATCAGAAACCATTATTTATTATACAATATATATCATGTATATTTTTTATACGGCGGCTAATTGGCAGGTTAGAAGGTTCTGGCTTTCTACGATTTGAGTTCAAACTCGACCGAGGCCAATATTTCAAGGCAATCCCCAGTATAGCCACAATGACTGAAGCCAGTGCAAGAATAATAGGACGACATTGTCTAATGTGTTCCTTCTTGTCTTTTAAAGAGAGACTAAAACTTATAAAGCAGTAAAATATGGAAAGGAAACGAAAGATTCTGTGAAAGAACAAAATAAATAAATAGTTAAATAACCTTTAAACATTTATAATAAAGATCAGAACTTATAAAACAGTAAAATGTCAAAGTACTTTGTTTTATTCTGTTTCCTATACGTGGATAATATTTCCGCTTTTGTTTAAAATTATAATTGATATATCAATATTACTATGATAACAGAAGTGACAAAGAAATGAATCGAAGTTTTTAGATGGAGATAGGTAGCAGAAAGAGAGGTGTCCGCAGTGAATGAAAACTGTAGTGAGTTGTGACTTTAGAGCTGAAGTAGTGTTCAGCATTTAAAAAAAGAAACACTTTTGTTGAAATATATTGAAATTGGAATTTTAAAGATTTGTTTATCATCTTAGATTTATCCAGAGGTTGTTAAGCTTACCATAATTTTCAAGCTCTAAACTAGGATTATTTCAAATCGGGATATTCCGGGACGTATAAACTATATCATATACATTATATTAACCGACATTCAACAAACACCCGATAATTTTGAAGAAATTAAAATCACTACACTACAATTATTACGACGCACAAAAACTCTCCAATTAACCACCAAGGTAATTTATTACTGTCAAAATATTAAACTATATTATACTGACTGGTTTCAAGGCGGCAAGCTAGCAGAGTCGTTAGAATGTCGGATAGAGGGCTTTGTGGTATTCGTTTCAGCTCTCTCTTCTCTCAGTTCAAATCCCACCGCGGTCAACTTTGCCTTTCATCCATTCAGGTCGATAAAAAAAGTACCAGTCAAGTACTGGGGTCGATTCTTCCTCTATATTTATTTCTCATTCTCTATCCTTCTCTAGAAGAAGTATGTTCTATTCAGATCTGGAGAGGAGATGGGATCCGCCAGGTTTTACTATGCCCTAAAAATGCCGTATGTCAATACGGCACCCCTACGACTCCATCGGGAGTTACGGAACTATGCATGCATATATCATTGTATGTTTGTATACGGTTGCTAACTGGCAGAGTCATTAGAAGGTTGGATGGAATGTTTTAAGTTATTCATAATAGTTTCAGTCAATAGACTGTGGCTATGCTGCAGGACCGATGAACATTGGCGTCGACTGAGTAAAATGAATAACGTAAAACATACCAGCCGACATGTGTCTGCTTTCGACAGCATGCACACCTAATACCTTTAGCGAAAGTGTTGTATATACTACCAAGTCATACTCAGTAAAAGGTGAGGCTGTAGTAGGACAATCCACTTTTTATACGGGAGGTCTTCATTTTATAGATGTTCAAGGCAATGTTAGGTAAAAAAAACAAACAGAAACAAAGGCAAATACTACGTAGGAAATAGAACGAAATGAAAAGAACGACTAAACAAAGAATGTCAAATTTGTTTTTAAAATTATACTTTTTATAATACTTGTGTGCGTGCGTGTGTGTGTGTGTGTGTGTGTGTGTGTGTGTGTGTGTGTGTGTGTGTGTGTGTGTGTGTGTGTGTGTGTGTGTGTGTGTGTGTGTGTGTGTGTGTGTGTGTGTGTGTGTGTGTGTGTGTGTGTGTGTGTATTTTGTCAGGTCGCTCTCGAGTGCTACTGGTAACATGTAATCCAGTACAATCTTTCTAATGGTCGGGCCGCCGGCGACTAAACTGGTAATCCACACCATCTTGCTTGGTGATATTTGGACACCATGCGGGATGAAATACAAAACCCGGCAAAGGGCAGAGGAACTCAGCAGAGCCAACGGCCATCCAAATAGTACGTTTTTTTTGTTTTATTTTTTCACATGGGAGTGAAAGCCCCCAATTGTTGTTACAACACCTTTCTAGGAGGGGGAAACTCTGAAAAAAAAACCTGCTGTTGTTGACCAGTTCTCCTTTTCGGATAGTGTTTTCGATGCTCATGGGGTGGGATTGGTCGAATGAAAGGCCTTTCCCTACTTAAAAAACCTTCAAAGCACAGGCATTGCTTGTTCAGGATATGTTACAGCTTTGTGTGACTGGCCGTAGCCACAAAGTGCACGGTTTTCTGTAATCTGACAAGCGATTGCAATACTCTTAGCAGAGTTTGCAGCCATAATGTATTTTGTATGTATGTATGCATGTACGTGCGTACGTATGTGTGTATATATGTTTGGTATACCTGTATGTATGCATGTATGTGTGTATGTTTGTGTTAGAAGTCTAGAAAATGAATGGACTAAAAAAAAAGAGAAAATTAAGATAATTGAAGAGGTGTGTAACTGTGAACTCTGAGCCTTAGTACTTGAAATACACGCACACACTCCAACACAGACACACACACACACACACACACACACACACACACACACACACACACATACACACACACACACACACACACACACACACACACACACACACACACACACACACACACACACACACACATACACACACACACACACACTCTATACAGCGTCACATTGATATGTTTATCTGTATTACCCATCTATATAACATGTCCCCAAACTGAGTGATAATATTTCTTAATCCAAACATTGTGTTTTTGTTTTTTCTTAACAGGATGATATCGTGTTCCAGTGTCCAGAAAGTAAGTATCTTTTAGTTCTTGCTATATTGTATTTCAGGAAACAAATTGGAAACAGCTGGTAGACCATTGGATAGAAGCTTTGGGTATTCGTTCAGACTCACTGAGTTCAAATCCTTTTGAAGTCGAAAAATAATGCACCAATCCAGTACTGGGGTCAATTTTTTCTTTCTTTCTTTCTTTCTTTCTTTCTTTCTTTCTTTCTTTCTTTCTTTCTTTCTTTCTTTCTTTCTTTCTCTCTCTCTCTCGTCCTTTTTCTCTCTCTCCTCTTTCGACTACTTTTCTCTCACTCTCGCTTTCCCTCTGTCTTCCTGTCTATATATCTCTATCTATCTATCTCTCTTTCTTTCTTTCTTTCTTTCTTTCTTTCTTTCTTTCTTTCTTTCTTTCTTTCTTTCTTTCTCTCTCTCTCTCTCTCTCTCTCTCTCTCTCACTCTTTCTTTCTTTCTCTCTCCGTGGACCTGGAAAGTTTTAATACATCCAAGATAAACTGCTTGTCATGATGGCGCGCCTATGATGCAACCAGGAGTTTGTGGTTCAAAATACTGTTTAACTATATCTTGCGGCAATTTATTTCAAAATATAACTCATTTCGATTTTCCCGCCAGCACCGTCCCTGGGTGAACTAAAGGTCGTTCTTCACCTGCGACGTCATTACTTGCTGTCAACTATTATGGCTATGAATGAACTACGCACGGAACAGGATATAAGGATACCTTAATTCTCTTGCATTTTATAACAACCGCTGACGAATCTCATCCTGCCACTGTAACTAGTAGATGCGATTTGCATCTGCTGGTGCAGTCTGCTCTTGCAGAAATCCATGGATCCATGACAATACTACGTGCAACAGCTCCATTACAAATATACATTTTGTTAGCATTCTGAGAATGAATCGCTCGTGTATACGTTCAATCTATTTCTTATTGTGTTAGTATATATAAGAGCAACAGGGCTATAGTAAATCTTTGTACTATCACCTCCGTAATTAAAATATCTCTCGCATTATTAATTTTTTTTTATATAAGAAAATTATTATGCAATGTTTTATTCGTTCAAAATATTTTCTTTTAGTTGAATTCCTGATTTACTTTGTGTGCATGTGTGTGTGGTCTAGGTGTGTGTGTATGTGCACGTGTGGGTGGGTGTGTATGTGTGTCTGTGTGGTGCGTGTGCGCGGTGTGTGTGCATGAGCGTGTTAGTGTTTGTGAATGTGTGTCTGTATCTGTGTGTGAGAGCGTCTCTCTCTCTCTCTCTCTCTCTCTCTCTGCTCCCTCTCTATTCCACTCACTCTCTTTCTATTTTCCCCTGCCTCCCTCTCTCACTGTCTCCCTCCCTCTCGCTCTCTCTCTCTGCCTCTCTTTCTCACTCTTTGCCTCTCTCTCGCGCTCTTTGCCTCTCTCTCTCCACCTTCCTCTTTGCCCCATTTTGCAACCTACTTTAAGGTGACGCACAGTGGAATTGAACCCCAAACTCAATTATTGCGAAGCTGCTGCTGCTACTGGATCTTCTTCTTCTTCTTCTTCTTCTTCTTCTTCTTCTTCTTCTTCTTCTTCTTCTTCTTCTTCTTCTTCGCCCACTTATTCCTTGGAGGTTCGTTAGAGCAGAGTACTCAAACACTCCCTCCAGCGGGTCCTGTCAGAAGCAACCGTATCCAACTGATCCGACTGGATCTCCAAGCGAGACCAGCCAAGCTCATAGATGTTATCCAATCATCTTGCTCGGTGTCTACCCCTGAGTCCCTGCCGGTTGGCTTTGTCCGTAAAATCTTTCCTGGGGCATTCTAATTATTCGGCCATTCTGTGTTCATTTTACAACGTGACCACAATATAATTCACTTCCTCTCGTTGCTATTAGAAAGATTATCAATTTATTGTTTATGACGATAGTATTTCTCCTGCCAAAGAATCTCTTTGTCATCCACGCGGATAAAGGAGTGAAAAGAGGGTCATTACTTAAAGTTGACTCAATAGAAGAAGAAGAAGAAGAAGAAGAAGAAGAAGAAGAAGAAGAAGAAGAAGAAGAAGAAGAAGAAGAAGAAGAAGAAGAAGAAGAAATCATCAAGGACTCTGAATTGAAAGTGGTGATGGTAAACCTGTTTGGGATGCGATAGGATAATGTGAAAGTGATATTAGTTGTGAGCGAGGAATTAGGGTCAATACTATTGAAACTTCAAGACTTCTTAAAGTGGGTAGGAATACCATGCAAGATTGGTGTCATACAAAAATCAACCTTGCTTGGCACTGCGCATACTGTAATGAAAATATCATCTGTCACGGGTCTTTATTGTGACTTGACAGATGACTAAATACTCTAGTGCATTTCCCATCTACACTGCGTGACAAAGTGATGATGCTGATGATTATAATAATAATAATGACTTCTACTATAGGCACAAGGCCAGAAATTTAGGCGAGGGGAAAGTCGATTAAATCGACCTCAGTGCATTACTGGTGCTTTATTTTATCGACCTCGTAAGGATGAAAGGCAAAGTTAACCTCGACAGGATTTTAACTCAGAACGTGAAGGGCCGTAATTATATGCTGTAAAGCAGGGTGTCTACCAATACTACCAATCCACCGCCTTAATAATAATAATTATAATAATGTCATTAGGTACCATTTTTACAACTTCTGTTTCTGGTTCAGCTGAGAAGTCAAATATTAATGCTACAATAAATAGTATACGTGTTGACACTTTAATTGGTTCAGAAGGTACAGAAGATATTATTAGCACTCCCTTTGTCAGACATATAAATAAAAGTCCTTAAGTCTATTTCTTCCGTAAGTATGTTTAACGTAATTAATATTTTGGCTATTTGTCATGTCATTCTTAACGTCAATAAAGGGCGGTGGATTGGCAGTATCGGTAGGGCGTCCAACAACATGCTTCACGGCATAGTGTTACGGCCCTTTATGTTCTGAGTTCAAATCCCACCGAGATTAGCTTTGTCTTTCATTCTTACGGGGTCAATAAAATAAAGTACCTGTAACCCACTGGGGTCGATTAATCGACTTTCCCCTACCCCTAAATTGTTGACCCGGTGCCCAAATCAGAAACCATTCTTAACGCCAATATTTATGAAAAAGTTCAAAAATTTTAACAATGTATAATCTCAGTGCACCATTATTGTGGAAACAAAATTTTACGCCTCTTCACAAAACGTAGAGATTGAAAATAATGGTGCTTTACCTACATTCTCAATGTTTAGTTTAAATACTATTTATAAAGTACCCTTAATGGTTAAAGAATTGGATTCGCAATCGTGACGTTGCAAATTCGATTCCCCGACTGGGTGAGGCGTTGCGTTATGCCTTCAGCAAGACATTTCATTTCACGTTGCGCTTTCTGACAGGAGTTGCGACCCGTAAATAAAATCGGCAATGGAAAGATAAATGGAAACAGTGTTTCCTTGGTCCGATTTCACGAGTTCCACTCCACTTGGTAAGAGAATTGGGTCTGGGAACTTGTTGATTTTTTTGTATCATTTATATAAACAAAAAGGAGGATGATTGAGAGCAGTATTGTTGGGTTTATATATTTGTTAAGATATAATCACTGAAGTGAAATGAAATAGTTATTTATCATATACATCATTCTATATATAAACTAGCATATAAACTATATATTACTTGCATGAGCTGTAGTGCAATGAGCGCTAATTAAGGACGATACCACTCACTCTACTCGTTTCGACGATGAGTATTCAAGGGATTAGATCAATTGCTAAATGTATGACTTTTTTAATTAATGCATAAGGGGCTGAGCATTCCAGAGGCACATATACACTTGACGTAATTCTTATGCGGAAACATCAGTGTGGCACAACGTATGACAAGGCTGTACTTTAGAATTACGGAATGGACATCCGTCGGTTGTAATATGCCAATAACGTTTGTAGATATGCTACAACACTGACTTCGATTCTTTTTAATCTATTTACACACTGAGCACTACAGCCACCTTAACTCTGAAATACACCCTAAATGAGACGGACCTCGTAACAGCATTGAGTGCTTCGTACGGCGCTTGCCTGTAACTGTTGTTACATACCTAACTAAAATATATATATACTTAGAAAGAAATATACTGATATGCATAGACACACATATACACACACGCAGCAGACGTACATACAGAGATACACAAACGCATACACAGCTATACATAATTGTCTCTACTATAGGCACAAGGCCAGCAATTACCCAGTGCATTACTGGTACTTTATTTTATCGACCCCGTAAGGATGAAAGGCAAATTCAACCTCGGCGGGATTTTAACTCAGATCGTAAAGGGATGTAACTATGCAGGAAAGCATGGCGTCCGACCCTCTACTGATACTGCCAATCCACGACCAGAAATTTTGAGGAAAGGAGAAAGTCGATTATATTATATAGACCCTAATTCTCGGCCAGTACTTTATTCTATCGAAGGAATGAAAGCTAAAGTTAAGTTTAGCGGCTTTTGAATCCATAGTTCAAACTCGGAGCCCATTCCTCTCCAACTCCGAACACTGATTTCTTCCAGGAAAGAAGAGAGAATGAAGATAGGAAATGAGAAAGAGATATAGAGGAAAAATTGACCCCCCAGTACGAGACTAGTACTTTATGAATTAACCCCAAAAGGATAAAGGGTAAAGTTCACTTCGGCAGGATTTAAATTCAGACTGCAGAGAGCCGAAACGAATACCACACAGGAATCTAGCCAACGTTCTTCCGGTTGTCAATTTACCACCGTTTAACACACGCAATACAATATCCTAATGGTTTTTTTTTCTTTACTTCTAATTGCAGAATGGTTCAATATTGGATACATGTGTTACCATATTGTTGACAAAGCAATGCCCTGGGACTTGGCAGATTATTCTTGTAAAAGGTAACAAACAAATTCGTGAATAGTCCATCTCTAATGCAAAATGGTTCGTCAATAAGGATTATATTTTGGGATGGTCACGTTGCCAATTTTGCCAATAAAAAATCCGCACTATTTGACTTTCACTTCAACTTTATTATTATTAGTTGTTGGTTATTTTATTAAAGCTCTTTCGTCACATATTTTGTGACCTCCTCAATGACTATTTGTTCTTCTCTGTTTCTTTTCTTCTTTCTGGCCTTATTCTGTTTACTCCATCTGGATAAAGATAAGATGGAATAAACATAAGACCAGAAAGAAGAGAAGACACGGAGAAGAAGAAAAAATAGTAACTGAGGAGGTCACAAGACGTGCGACGAAAGTGCTTTAACAAAATAACCAACAACTAATAATATTAAAGGTGAAGTGAAAGTTAAATAAATGATGCATGTGTTTTTTATTGGTAAAATTGGCAAAATAACCGTCCCCAGATATAACAATTTATGTTTCAACACACGATTTCACATCAAGAATCTTACAAAACAAATACATAAATATATATTATTATTATTCCTCAATAACTATAACGTACTGTGACACGCTAATTCGGCTTGGTAGTTACGTTGAAGGTAATCGCGTTTGCGAAATACTCAACTTCTTACATATTGATTCAATGACCGGATGTTCAGTCGAATAACAGTGATCAGCGGCTGCTATATATTTTATTCGTAACTACTATTGTTCTTGTTTTTTGGTAACCCTGGAAAAAGGAGCAGTGTCCTTGGCCTTCACACACTTTCGAAGATTGAAGAGACCGATGCAGTTGTTGTTCTGTTTAAATTGACGCAGGTCTACTCCGTTGGGGAAGATATATACAGTGAACAGAAGAGGGCAGGTTCTGGGAAGGAATGTCTTGGCGTAGTGGTTAGTGTAGGATCAGTGAGATCGGGGGTGCTGGATAGAACATGGGGGATGATAGAGAAAGAGAGGCCAGTAATACAGGAATGTTTCAGTAGTGGTAGCATGAGACAAACAAACCACCTCCGTTGTATTAACAGTAGAAAAGACGAGGGCAGGAACAGTACATCGGTTGGTCAAAGATTGTGTATAACATTATAAAAGACGAGGGAGGGATATCACATCTGTAGCTCAAAGACTAGGTATTAACAGTAGAAAAGACGAGGGAGGGGACAGTACATTGGTTGGTCAAAGACTGGGTATTAACAGTAGAAAAGACGAGGGAGAGATATCACATCTGTAGGTCAAAGACTGGATAATATTAGCAGCATAAAAGACGAGGGCGGAGACATCACATTGGTGGGCCTGAGACTCGAGAGTGAAATAAAATTCCTTGTCATGTTTTAACCACCCCAGTCCAATTTGGTAGGATTGTCTTATTCTCATGTATTTCTCCAATGTTTTAGCCTCCAGTCCAATTTGGTTACGATAGATGATTATTGGACAAATATGGATATTTCGTCAGCAGTCAAGAAAAAAGGGCATGATGAGTATTGGATTGGTGAGTAAATAAATTCTACTTCCGTCATAAAGACACACACACACAACACACATACACACACACAACACACACACACACACACACACAACACACACACATACAACACACACATACACACACACATATATATATAGGAAAAGAGTCAGGACCCCGACGACTGAGCTCCGGCCGTTTCGACAGCTAGATCCGAACTAAGCCATATATAAATATATATTTGTGGTAAGGTTGCTCGGATGCTTCCATAGGCGGTATGCTGGTTGAGAACTCTATGCTCCTTCAGAGCAGAGGGTTTGCTTCGAAGTCGCTAGACGTATCTGAGGAACTTGCGAATCCAGAGTCAGGTGCGAACCACAAATAGATCGTACCTCGAGCTGTTCGCCGGAGAAACAATTGTAATAGGTTATTAAATTGTGTTTCGATGCATCACGGATTCTTCGTTTTCCATATTATATATATATATGTGTGTGTGTGTGTGTGTGTGTGTGTGTGTGTTTGTGTGTATGGACAAGATCCCAGACCTCATCCGCTTACATAGAAGGGTAGAACTCGTCAAGTCGGAACAAGGAAACAATGTTTCCATTGTTTTTTCCATTACTATCTGCTGGTTTCAACTCCTGGCAGAAAGAGCAACGTGAAATAAGGTGTCTTGCTAGAGGACATAACGCATCGCCCCATCCTGGAATCGAATTCACGATTGCATTCCAATTCTCTAACCACTCAGCCAGACGTGTGTGTGTATATGTTTATGTATATTCATATATGTATATATATATATATATATTTGTAAACAAACATCCCGAATTAAGCCGTACAGTGTCTAGCAACCATCGTTGCTCGTTTGTTCAACACTGACAAAGGAACGCTGTACTAGTTTCAAGCTTATTAGCTATCGTCAGCACCGTATACCTTCCTGCCAGATGATTGAACGTCTGAAAGTATATACTTTCCTTATGCATATTAACGGCTGAGCAGCCTAATTTGCATATCGAGTGAGTTAATCGGCCGGGGTACCGAAAACGATAAACGGAAAAAATGAAACGAAATTTCATTTCTCACTCTTAGTACGGCTGTTACTTAAATAAAAGTATGTATACGTACATACATATATGTATACAGACGTACAGTAGTATGTATATATATATACATACATGCACACATATATATATGTACGTATGGATTCACCGAACATTTATTATAATGGTCGGTGTGTTTGAAACAAACATCCCGAAATAAGCCGTACAGTGTCTGGCAACAATCGTTGCTCATTTGTTCAACACTGACAAAGGAACGCAGTACTAGTTTCAAGCTTATTGGCTATCGTCAGCAACGTATACCTTAGTATGAAACTAGTACAGCGTTAATATGCATAAGGAAAGTATATACTTTCAAACGTTCAATCATCTGGCAGGAAGGTATACGTTGCTGACGATAGCTAATAAGCTTGAAACTAGTACAGCGTTCCTTTGTCAGTGTTGAACAAATGAGCAGCGATGGTTGCTAGACCCTGTACGGCTTAATTCGGGATATTTGTTTACAAATACACCGAGCATTATAATAAATGTATGTTCGGTGAATCCATACGTACATATATATATGTGTGCATATATATATATATATATATATATATATATATATATACACATACTACTGTACGTCTGTATACATACTCGCATATGTATGTACGTGTACATACTTATATTTAAGTAACAGCCGTACTAAGAGTGGGAAATGAAATTTCGTTTCATTTTTTCCGTTTATATATATATATATAATAAATATATATATATATATATATGGAAAGTTATATTTAAATTGTTGGGTTACAACTAGTAAATATTTATAACTGATATAAAAGCACTCAACAAGTATTTGGAGTATATTTACGATATTAAATAAATGGAAACTATATTTATAAAACCATATTTATTTCATAAATATTTCAGGGATATCATATTAACAATATGCTATGCCTTCCTCAGACAAAATACAATATAGACAGTTTTATAGATAGTTTTATAGATAAATAGATTTGACATACCGTTCAACATCGACTTGTATTTGAAAAGTTGATTTGGCAGTGAAAAAATTGTAAACAGAAAGAAAAAAAGAGAGAAAGAAGGAAAGAAAGAAAAGAAAGAAAGAAAACGAAGAAAAAGAAGAAAAAGAAGAAATGCATGTAAACAAAATAGAGAGATGGAAAGATAGATAAAGAGAAGAACTTCATGTAAAGAAACAGAGAGAGATATATATAGAGAGAGGAAATAGATAGAGATAGATATATATAGAGAAAAGTGGGTAGTTGGACATCCGTTGAATAAACGTATCAATGATACATTTATTTATTTATTTATTTATTTATTTAGCTCTAGTATTAATGTAAGGGAGATATATGTGGTTAGGAGAGAAACCAGCTGTTATATAGAGAGAAAAATGAAAAGTAACCAGACATAGGCGAGGCATAAAAACCCTATGTTTTAATGTAGAAGTATTAGTATGTATAAAAACCAGGCACTATAATGTAAATATCAGTATTCCTGAATGAGACACGTATCCATAATGTGTGAAAAGTAATGATCTTATGTTTAGTTTTAAAAATTCATATGTTTATATGATAACTACAAACATCGATGTGAATTTACGTGAACAACTCTGCAAATCCCAATTTCACATGGAGAACATTCACATTGTGCTATAAAAATTTAAGTATACATATATGTGTATATATATACACATATATATAGAGTCTATATTAATTTTAACAATACTATTCTTGTCTTTACTCCACATGATTATCTATCAAGCAGAAATAGAGAACAGATTTCAATATATTAATAAAAAATATCAGAAACAAAAACAAAAAAATAATAACAATAATAATAATAAATAATAATAAAATAGAAAACTAAAAAATATTACGAAAAAATATTACATATTAAAAATAAAAATATTAGAAAATACTACAATAAAAATAAACCACAAAGATCAACCCTTCAAAATTAATTGACAATATATTGCCAAGTTCATTATAAGCATCAGAGTCGAAAACAGATAAAGCTAAAAATTATTTATCAAATCGCGTCTAGCAAAAAACATTTCAAAAAGTTTAGGATGCCCATTTGGTCTACATGTGTTCTTATATTTAATATAGAAGTTTATCTAGTGTAACGTTTATTCGAAATATTTGGAGCATCAACTTTTAGGGTAGTTTAATTTTTCATGAAGAATGTTTAAATAAAAATAAGAAGAATAAAAAGAAGAAATCGAAAGATTTATCGGCTAGTTTCCCAAATAATTATAAATCAAACTAAATATACTACATTTTAAATTTAAATTTATATTTAAAAGTTGAGTTTAATCTATGTTTGCAGCAACTGAATAAATTTGTCCATAGATTAAGGGAATTTTTAGATTTCTTTACATGAAGTTCTTCTCTTTATCTATCTTTCCATCTCTCTATTTTGTTACATGCATTTCTTCTTTTTCTTCTTTTTCTTCGTTTTCTTTCTTTCTTTTCTTTCTTTCCTTCTTTCTCTCTTTTTTTCTTTCTGTTTACAATTTTTTCACTGCCAAATCAACTTTTCAAATACAAGTCGATGTTGAACGGTATGTCAAATCTATTTATCTATAAAACTATCTATAAAACTGTCTATATTGTATTTTGTCTGAGTTAATATGATATCCCTGAAATATATATAATGAAATAAATATGGTTTTATAAATATAGTTTCCATTTATTTAATATCGTATATATATATATATATATATTAGAAAGTGAGGTTTTTTTTACAAAATGAAAAATAACCGAGGTGTCCTACACGAGTGAAAGTATAAAGAAAAAGGGATGAAATCGAAAATGCAACTGAAGTCTTTTTTTTTTTTTTTTTTTTTTTTTTTTTTTTTTTTAAATATATATATTTATTTGGTTCCTTTACCGGTTTTGCAGTTCTTCTGCTTTTCAAAAGGTGAGTTGAGATGGAGGGTCTGTGGTTTTTCTCACATCTGGTTGGTCTCTGAATGTTACTTGTTTTATATGGAAAAAGTGGCTCTAAATTCCAGGTTTTTCGAGAAGTAATTTGATTGGTTTGTCAATAATTATAATAAATTTCGCGCCAGTTCGCGTTACAATAGTTCTTCAAATAAGAGAGGGGGAGGTTGTCACAGGTTGTTTTTTCATATATGAGTGTTTGAATTTCTTTTTAGCCTTCGTGAGCCTCCTTTTTTCAAGTAAAAAGAAATTCAAACACTCATATATGAAAAAACAACCTGTGACAACCCCCCCCCCCCTCTTTTATGTGAAGAACTATTGTAACGCGAACTGGCGCGAAATTTATTTTAATTATTGACAAACCAATCAAATTACTTCTCGAAAAACCTGGAATTTCGAGCCACTTTTTCCATATAAAACAAGTAACATTCAGAGACCAAGCAGATGTGAGAAAAACCACAGACCCTCCATCTCAACTCACCTTTTGAAAAGCAGAAGAACTGCGAAACCGGTAAAGGAACCAAATAAATATATATATTTTTTAAAAAAAATAAGACTTCAGTTGCATTTTCGATTTCATCCCTTTTTCTTTATATATATATATATATATATATATATATATATATATATATATATAAAGAAGGAGGTGTGGTAAGGAACCAGATATACCATAACGCACCAGAGTACTCAATACTTAGGGTAGTAGAGTTGGTAATAGGAAAATGTGTAACCCCGACGGCAGAGTTCAGGCCGTTCGACGGCTATTTCAGTCCAGAAATAGCGTTCGAAACGACTTGAGCTCTGCTGTCGGGGTTAAACATTTTCCTATATATATATATATAATAGTCACTTATATGTCTGAATTACTGTTGGCTTCTTCGTTACATTCATTTCTCTATATTTATATATACATACATATATATATATATATACACTGGAAGAGTGAAACATTAGGTCTGGCTGTCCTCAGTGACAGTTAGGCTTGAGTGGATTTCAGAGAGATAGTGTCAGAGAGGAGGTACATGCGTTTGGGTTCACTAAAACAACAACATCAACATCAAAGAAAGCAAAAAAAAAAAAAAAGCTAAACAAAAACAAAACAGGAATATTTTCCCATCCCCCGCATAACTTTTCACACACGAGTAATTCTCTGTCCATTTGTATTACTGACAATAAACTATAATTAATGTTTTGACTAAGTTACTTGCTACTCGCCCTTTTTAGTTTGTTTTTGTTACGTAATTGTTAGGTTGACGACTTACAAGGGAGATATTCTCTGGTACACCACCACAAATCTGACCACTGTTAAAAGTACAGCAGAATTAATATGTATATTTTATTTTATATCTTATTTTGTTTTATTTCTTTTGTTTTATCCTATTTTGTTGTATTGTGTTTTTCTTTAAAAGACAGTTTAGAAAGAGCTAAATAAAAAATAACATCTAACCATCTCTCTCCCTTTTCTCTGCCGTTCTCGCGTTCTATCTTTCCTTTCTCTTTCATTTCTCTTTTTCATTCTCTCTCTTTCATTCTCTCTTTTTCATTCTCTCTTACTCACGTTCTCTCTTTTTCATTCTCTCTTACTCACGTTCTCTTCTCTCTCTCTCTCTCTCTCTCTCTCTCTCTCTCTCTCTCTCTCTCTCTCTCTCTCTCTCTCTCTCTCTCTCTCTCTCTCTCTCTCTGCTCCCTCTCTCTTCCACTCACTCTCTTTCTGTTTGCCCCTGCCTCCCTCTCTCACTCTCTCCCTCGCTCTCGCTCTCTCTCTGCCTCTCTTTCTCACTCTTTGCCTCTCTCTCGCGCTCTTTGCCTCTCTCTCTCCACCTTCCTCTTTGCCCCTATTTTGCAACCTACTTTCCTCCATCTGTCACTGCGTCTCGTTCACGCTCTCTTTCCTCTCTGTAGCTGCCTTTGTCGTCAACTGTCTCTCTGCTCCCCCTACACCTCTCCCCCTTTCTTTCTCTTTCTCTCTCTTGTAGGTGTTTCCTCACTATTCCCTGTACATGCAAATTCATCACCACCTCTACTATTACAACAAGTCGGTTATATGTGTATGTATATATATATATATATATATATATGTGTGTGTGTGTGTGTGTGTGTGTGTGTGTGTGTGTGTGTGTGTGTGTGTGTGTGTGTGTGTGTGTGTGTGTGTGTGTGTGCGTGCGTGCGTGCGTGCGGTTTAGCCGCATATAAACAGACGTGTGAACCAAATCATTCCTCCCATGGCTAACCCGTCTTTTCAGCAATATCTTATCCAAAAATACAATATACATTACACAAAAGCAGTTTACCCCAAGCCAGGATTCTCACCAGGCCATTGCTTACCCCGGTTTCATTGGCGTTTAGAGGCGTTCATTCCAACTACTGCTGCTACTCATTTCCAGCTGAATAAACTGCAGCAACATGAAATAAAATGTTTTGCTCATGAATTAAACCCATGACATCATGTTTGTAAGATCAACGCCGCTTCACATTACACAACGCAGACTTATTTTACCGAACTTGAAAGGATGAAAAGCAAAGTTGACCTGCTTTTAAAGAGGCATGGCTCGAAACTTAAACACATTTTGTCCGATGATCGAATGATTACATCATAAACCATCCTTTGTATAATTAATAATGGTTTGTGATTTAGGCAAGGGGTGGGGGGAAAGTCGATTAAATCGACTGCAGTATTTGCCTAGATATTTCTTTTATCGACTCCGGAATGGTGAATGGCAAAGATGAACAGGACAGGATTTGAACTAGTGGTTTCTGATTTAGACACAAGGCCAGCAATTTTGGGGAGGAAAATGTCAATTAAATCCACTCCAGTACTGGACAGATTTTACGGGGTCAAACCAGTAGGAAGAAGACCTAGAGGTAGACCCCGAGCGAGATGGGTGAATAACATCCATTAGCTCGGTTGATCCGCTTGGGGATCCAGCTAGATCATTTGGAGAGGGTTGCTTCTGACAGGAACCGCTGGAAGGGCTGCTTGAGGAATTTATCCAAACGACCCCCTCAAGAATAAGTGGAAGAAGAAGAAGAAGAAGAAGAAGAAGAAGAAGAAGAAGAAGAAGAAGAAGAAGAAGAAGAAGAAGAAGAAGAAGAACTCTATTGCAAACATTGGAATCAGTTTTCCGGTTTTAGAATGTCTTGGTCTCTCCCTCTTACCAGTCCCAGGATGCTTTGGAAAGGATCATGGACACTGTGCCTTTCTCAATGACTAATCAGTGAAAAGTATGAGTCAAATGTTGAATCCAAAACAGCTGGTGAGGTTCTGCGCCGCCGGCAAGAATGATATTAAAATCTATGAGAGTTTGTATAGAATGGACTTCCTTCAGTTTAGACGATACATATTCCAGTTGTGTGATGAGTGGATCAACCTGTTCATGATATTACATATACAGCTTATTTTTCACACTGAAAGGACTGGATCAACGTTTACAGGGCTAAGATGAACATTCCACAGACAAGTGTATCATTAACGTAATTCTCAGTGAGATTCATCGTGACAGTGTAACGATGGGTTTCCAAACAGTTTCCGTCTTCCCAGTTTTACTCACAAGGCATGAGTTGACATGAGGCTACGGTAATTGTCACTTGCCCAAGATGCCATGCAGTAGGATAGAACCTGGGAGCTAATGATTGTGAAGCGAACCTCTTAACCATATGGTTGAGAGCTTAAGTGTCAATAACTTCGGTTGTTTATTGAGCTCTATAAACTCTCTTAGATATTTGTATTGATACTTATTTCACGTGAGGGCGGGAGGCTTGGTGGTTAGGGTGTTCGACTAACAATCGTAAGACCGTAAGTTCAATTCCTAGGTGGAAGGTTGTGTCCATGAGCAAAACTTTATTTCATGTTGCTCCAGTCCTCTCAGCGGTAAAAAATAAGCTGTATTTGTATTTCTAAGGCTCAGCTTTGTCGCATTGTTTACGCTGAATTTTGCTGAGAATTACATTAAAGGTACGTGACTGTGGAATATTCAGCCACTTGCACGATAATATTACGAGCATACTTTCTGATGGTCAAACAAATCGAACGTTCGTTATCGGAGCCGTTGAAGGCTCAAGAAAATCTTATTTCATTAACTACAGTTGGATGAAATATAAAAGTGCTCTCGTACTCCGAGCTTTGAAGCACAGAATAAGGTTGCAAAATACAGAGCACTGTTTTGTATTGACCCGGACCACGCCCTTAATGCTTCAGTAATAATATTCAATAGAAGGTAAGAGTAGCGACATTAAATATGTAGATATATATGTATATAGATATATAGTGAAAAGAATTGTGAACGTTAGTAAACATCCTGTTCAGATCACGTTATATAAGGAAACGGTGGATTGGCAGTATCGGTAGAGGGTCGGACGCCATGCTTTCCAGCATAGTTACGTCCCTTTACGATCTGAGTTCAAATCCCGCCGAGGTTGACTTTGCCTTTCATCCTTACGGGGTCGATAAAATAAAGTACCAGTAACGCACTGGGATAATTGCTGG
>OZ024741.1:121584739-121587239 GCA_964016885.1 Eledone cirrhosa | reverse complement strand
GTCACAATGGAATCGAACCCCGACCCTATTCTTTGTAAAGCAAAGTTTTTAACCATTTGGTAATGCTGTGTCCAGAGGATGTTAATGTAACGTTGATATAACGAGTGGGCCGTTCCATTGATCGAACAACTGGAACACCCAATGTTATCAAATTAATGACTTTTACAAGTCTAGTTATGCTTCCGTTTCTTTATAATTAGTATTGTCAAAATAAATTTAGTACCATGCTCTAATTGAAGATGTTTAGTTTACGTAAATTCACCCAAAGTATATATATATATATATATATATATATATATATATATATATATATATATATATATAGAAGTGGTTACACAACAGTTAGTTCACCATACCGAGAACAATTGTTTCACCTTAGCGGATCCTCCACTCGTAATGGACATAGTTATACGGAACAGGAAGGACAACCGTACGAACGCGCATACGCAGAAACCGTCACTTCACACAGGCAATACTAAAAAGCGTGCGAGAGGTGTAAGGGAGATAACTGCGAAAGTCCGAAAGGTTTCTAGTTGATAAGAAAATTAGGATGTTGTTGTGATTCAATCCGGAGCTTTGTAGTTATGTAAGAGGTGTTTCTAGACGTGTGGACAACGTGTGAAGAATTCATTTCTCGTATTTAGTCAATCACTATTGCATAATCTCTTTAGAATATTTATTCGTTCATCAATACATAGTTCACACGACGGATTTCCCCTTGTGTATGGCTTGGACTTAGTGATGGCTTTCCATTGAATGGAGTAGTCTATACTTGAGTCCTTGAGTTTCGTGGATGAATGTCTGTCCGAGTACCTAAAGGTCGACTGGTGGTTCAGGAAGCGTTCCTTAAATCGGCCCTCCACCATACCCACATAGGATTTGACCTCCTGTGGTTGATTTGGTCGGTTGGAAGTGTCGTCAGCTTCATAAATTACAGCGGGTGTGTTGCATTGCTGTTGAAGGGGACAAGCTTCGGGCTTACGGCAAGAGCACCCTGGTGGGGTGTTGATCTTAGGGCTGTTGGTGATGTGGGCCTTCATGTTCTTAGCGCAGGAGTATCCTAGTTTTACTTTGTGTCGGTTAAAGATGGAGCGGTATTTATGACCTATGGGAAAGTGTCTTTCTAAGAGAGCTAGGAATTGTTTGCCTACATTGGTTTTAACGTTGAATGAGAAGGGAGGAGAGAACCAGATAGTTTGTCTATTGTTACGCTTTCTTTTCTTATTGCTGTTGTTGATAATGGGAGAGTAAGTGATAGGTTGCGAGAAGCCGTTGTTAGCTAACGCCGTGTTATAGTAGGGTGCCGCCCTGTCAAAGATAGCCTTATTAGAGGAGAGGTTTGAGATTCTAGTACTGATATTATTTACGAAGTTTCTAAAAACAGTGGGAGGGTGGCATGAGTCCTTGTGTATGTAATTGAGTTTTTCGTTTACCTTATGGAAGGTTCTGTAAGTGTGTGCGAAGGTCTAAATTAATGTCTAAGAAATTTACGCTAGAGAGGTTGGTAGCTACTGTTATCCTAAGTCCTAACTCATTGAAGGTAGAAGCTAAGTCTTTTTTAAACCGGTCGAGGTCGTAACCTCTTTTATGGCTCAATAATGTCAGTCTGTCGTCGCGGTATATTCCCGTGTCCGGGAATCTAACACGTAATATATCTAAAATAAATAGGCCAACCAAGTCACATACGTCAGCACTGTCAAACGATCCCATGGAGACGTCGAACAGGTCTGAAGATGTAGACTTCTTTGCCCAGGCTACTCCGTCGTTGAAGAGGAGGGTTTTCCGGCAGTGAGCGATGATTTCGCTGTCTAAACCATCGACGGTCTAAAGATCGACGGGTAAAAATCAACAATGTCGAACTGTGTGTCCCTTACGAGCTGAGGATCCGCTAAGGTGAAACAATTGTTCTCGGTATGGTGAACTAACTGTTGTGTAACCACTTCTACCTAACTCGTTCCATGGACTGAGTGCTCTACTACTACGGATATTACCTTCCAGTGTTCTATCACTATATATATATATATATATATATATATATATATATATATAAACTTAAATAAAATAACAAAGAGAGTACAAGATGGTGAACGAAAAACAATTTTTTTAGGGAGAAACCTCAACAAATTATTTTTCAAAAATAAAATACACACGAAAGACACAGAACTCCAAGGTCATTGACCGTTGAGGTCGACTATGGCAGTTTCGACCTCTACAAATGGTACTGCTGCCCTCCCCAGGTTCAGAGCGTCTGACACTTGCCAAATGGTGTCCAGTGGAGTAAGAGACAAGAGACAAAACATTAATTTATAGCAATTGAGCTACAACAAGTATAATATATATATATTGTTAGAGAATACAGTACAAAATATTGAATAAATATATTTATTGGTTTACAATTGTTTCAGAAACCAGACCACAATTCGGTTCGTAAAAATAAAATGTATCAATTATAGAATCGATAAGAACAGATGATAATAACACTGAACTAAGAACTGAATTC
>OZ024741.1:121557239-121577239 GCA_964016885.1 Eledone cirrhosa | reverse complement strand
ACAGTGACAATGAAAACAACAGTAGCAGCCGCAACAGCATCACCAGCAGCATAAACAACAACAGCATTAGCAGCAGCAACACCAACAACAACCACAGCAACAGCGGCGGAGGCAGTAGTCGTAGTACCTGCAGCAACAACAAAAGTACCAGCAGCTCTGACGACAACAACAACAGCAGAGAAAAACCAATCTCATTTGCAGGTATTGCGAAAAACCTGGAAACAATCCTCATAACAAATGAGGAATTAGAGGAAGCGAAGAAGATGGTGACAAAGAACGGACACCGAGCAATCTGCAAGGCAGCGAAAAATTTTTTCGAAACCCAAGAGCACTGTACGGTCACGTACCGTACAGTAAGTACAAAATCCCGTAGGGTGGAAAGAGCCACAGAGGCCCAAATACAAAAAGCCTTGGGGTCTGTGTGGCAGAGGAAAACGCACATCACCCGAGGCAAAAAATACGCCACCGTAGACGTACTTTTTGCCACACCCCAGGAGGCAAAGGCCCAATCAGTAGTGACCCTAAGGAGCGAGGAAATGGTGTTGGTGCCCTCCTACTGCGGGCAAAAAATTGTGAGGGTCAAACTGACCCACGTCCCCCCCGGAATGACCCCTTCTTGGCTGGCCGCGTCTGTCCTCGTCGGAATCGAGGACAAAACAACTGTACTGCAAGTACAGAAAAAAGTAAGAGAAGATTGGGTCGGCTCCTCCATTGAGATGCTAATCCAAACCAACCAGGAGTGCATCGAAGCTATCCCGGATGTGATAGACTTCGATAACGGCACTCAACTGCCCATAAGTGTTGAGGGCAAACGCCCGAAATGCTTTCGCTGTGGATCGAAGACTCACCTCAGGGCCTTCTGCAACGAGAAGACCCTGAGAAAGGAGAAAACCCCCCTCCTCCCGAATCCGGTTCCACGGCTACCAGCAACAGGACAAGCGGCAACCAGGAACGATAGGTCCGTGGCACCCATACCCACTCCACGGAAATCAAAGACAGCAGCAGCAGTGGAAATATTAACAACAACAACAGCAATACCAAATGCAGCTGCAACAGAGACTCCAGTGCAAACATCACCAACAACAACAAGTGAAAGAGTGGAGCTGGTACCCCTCCCCGACCTTACAGAATCAGACATGGAGTGTGAGGTGGGAGAGGGATGGCAAAAGGTCTCAAGAAGGCACAAACGCAGAAGCAGCGCATCGTCGCCTTTGAAAAGGGAGGAAAGAAATGAGAAAAGGGTAAAGTCTACTGCAAAGAGACCCACAGCAGCAACACCACCAACACCATCACCACCCACACCAGCACCACCATCACCACCGGCGACAACCCCACCGCCAACAACACCTTCAACACCACCACCACAAGCACCAACATCGCAAACACAACAACAAAACACACACACCCAGCAACAACGACAAGAAAATAGCAGAACCACACCCCACCCCCAGAAAAACAAATGCACGGCAATAAACACACACAACAAGAAACTAATGACTTACATAATTGAACACACAGACATTTCACAACAGGACTACATAATACCAGCACCAATCAAAACGCCAACTAACATAAGACTGCTAAAAATAGCACAGAAACAATACACAAACATTAAAACGAAATTCCCCAACGCAGTTGGTGATTTCAGGGACCTAGGAGGAACCATTAATCGAAGAGTATATTCAGACATTCTCTTAGAAGAGCCGACGACCAGCCGAAGGGACGATTCAACGGTCCCTTCACCAGACGATCAAGTGAAAAGGGATGTAAAAACCATCCCTCCTCTACCAAAAATACGGTAAGTGGTCTTTCCCATCTTTTCCACTCTATTTTAAACATGACCTCACTCAGAATAGGCAGCATAAATGCGCGTGGCTTGGGGTCGTCATGGAAGCAGGGTCACCTGCTCAACGACCTCAGGTCACTAAACATAGATGTAGTGGCCATCAGCGAGACCAGAATCTCCGAAGCACGGGCCTTCGCACCGATCTTCGGCGGCTACGATGTGTACGCATCTCCCAGCCGTCCTGGATCGGGTGGAGGAGTTGCTGTGCTTTTTCGGAGAGGTTTGGATCTCGCCATACGGGCCATCTTCCTGGACCCAGAGGGTAAGCTGGTGGTGCTGGACGTGACCAGCGGAGACGGGCAAGCTTTCAGGCTAGTGGCCGTCTATGCCCCGACAGGAGCAGGGCGGCCTGATTTCTTCCGGCGTCTGGAGACCTTTCTTGGAACGTCGCGCTCTTTAGTGTTAGTGGGCGACTGGAACGGGATCTTAGATGCACGCTGGGACTGTGTGGGATTAGCGGATAGGGGTGGAGGGTGCAAGAGCCTCACCAACCTGCTCAGGCGTTTTGAACTGTCTGACAGGTACCGATTGGATTTCCCGAATGTGCCAATGTGGACTTGGACAAACCGCATAGGGTCATCCAGATCATATCTAGATAGAGTATTTTGTAGGGAAATAGATAGGTCTAGCATAGGCTGTCCACAATTCAAGATAGTCAGCTACACGGACCACAAATTCGTGATCTGTGTGCTTGACTTAGATAGGCTTCATAGACGAGGACCCGGCTACTGGAAGCTAAACGCGTCCTTACCAGCGCGCAAGGCCTACAGAGACCGGATTAGCGAACTAGTTAAGCGGGCGTTGACGGGGGCCATCGTCAACAACAAGTGGTGGTTTGCTCTGAAAAGAGCGATTAGAATAGAATCGATTAGGTTTAGTAAGGCTTTAGCAATAGAGAAAAATAGAGCAGAGGGAGAACTAGTTAGAAAATTAGACGAGGCGCTTAGCAAAGGCATTGCGACCGACGTGCTTGCGGCGAAATTGGCCCTTGACCAATTCTTCAATGCAAAGCACGAAGGCTGCGTTGTCAGAGCTAGGGTGCGTGCTCTCAGACACGAGGGGACGAAAGCCGTTCAATGGGCCCGAGTGGCGGAGGCGCGTCGTGGCAACAAAGCCACGATCCGGTCTTTGGTGGACCACGACGGGCGCATGCTACTCGATCCCGGGCAAATGTGTGAAGCTTTTCAGCGACACTTCGCTCAGCTGTTCGGGGGCAGCGGGGGGCCGGGTAGAGGGATGGACTTTAGTGTCTACCTCGACGGACTGCCGCGGCTCTCGGCCACTGAGGCGAAGTGTTGCGAAAAGCCGATAACAGCCGCTGAAGTAAGGGAGGCAATGACTGGCTGCACAAGGGGTAAATCGCCTGGTTTGGATGGTCTGCCCTATGAACTTTACGTACAGATGCCAGACTTGTTCGGAGGCCTCTTGGCGGACGTCTACTGCAACTGGCAACAGAACGGGAGAATTCCCAGTTCTGTGAGCCGAGGAGCGGTGGCACTGCTGAGAAAGGATCCGAACAAGGGGGATAACATAGACAATTTCCGGCCCATAACTCTGCTAAACACAGAGTTTAAGATTTTGGCCAAGGTGCTAGCAAAGAGGTTGGCGCTTGTCGTTGGTGGTCTGGTGGGAGAGGCGCAGACATGCGCCATTCCCGACAGATCCATCCACGACAACCTCCACCTCATGCGATACATCGTAGAGAGGGTAGCTAGGGAACCTGGCACGGGTGGGTCCTTGATCAATTTAGATCAGTCGAAAGCTTTCGATAGGGTCGACCATCGTTACCTAGCGGCAGTCCTGAGGGCGGCTGGCTTTGGGCCCGTCTTCAGAGGCTGGATCGCTGCCATGCACAGCGACATCTGCTCTGTGGTGAGAGTGAACGGTCACCTGTCGGAACCGTTCAACATCATGCGCTCGGTCCGCCAAGGATGTCCCCTCTCGTCCCTCTTGTACGTATTGACTCTCGAGCCATTACTGCACAAACTGGAGACGTTGAGGGGAGTCCCGCGCGAACTAGGATGCGGAAGATCCGTGTCAGCATATGCGGACGATGTCACCGTAGTGGTGTCGAACGCCAAACACATCGAGGCGATCGGCACTACACTAAGAGAATACGAAGCGGTGACAGGAGCAATGATCAACCAGGAAAAGTCAGTGGGCCTGCAGCTCGGCACCTGGAGAGGCAGGTCCATGCCGTCCAACAGCGTCGTCGGGCGCTGGACGGACGGACCGGTTAAATTGCTAGGGGTCTGGTTCGGTCCGGACCTCCAGACGGACAAAAACTGGGACGAGGTGACGAGCAGGGTGGCTTCTCTCACCCAGAAATGGGCGGAGAGGAAGCTATCCCTGAAAGGTCGAGCGGAGGTGGCTAACGCGTACATCGCGTCTGTCATCTGCTACCGCCTAACCGTCGTACCTTGTCCTAAGCCTCGCCTGACTGCGCTGGAGCGTTTGCTCTTTCGCTTTTTGTGGAAGGGACGTGCTCCGATGGTCAGGCGGTCCATCTGTTGTCAACACCCGCTACGTGGAGGGCTGGGCATGCCGTGGCTGATGATGCGCAGGCACGCGCTCAGGCTACGACATCTCCACCTCTTCCTCGACGGTGATCAGGTGTGGTCGCCGTTTGCTAGACGCGTGTTTCCCCAGCTCGTTTCCTTGACGGAGCTGCAGTCCTGGGTCAAGCGAAGACCGAGAGGGAGCGCCTGGAGACTGGAATGTCTTCAGGCGCTCACAGCCCTCGACCAATCGGGCAATGTGATCGGTGGAAACTCCACCTCGGCGTTCTATAGAGGATTAGTGGAGGGGAAGAGCGACGACGTACTTGGGGAAACTCTAGGCGTCGACGAAAATCAACTAGCCAATCTCTTCGGAAGAACTTTCGGGCCAGGGCCTATGGACAACTTCCAGAAATCTCTGGCCTGGCAGTGCTACCGAGGAGCCTTGCCAGTTCGGGATAAACTCTACAGGCATGGAGGTGCCGTCAGCCGGGCATGTCCGAGATGCGCGCAGGGCGACGAAACCGTCCTGCACGCACTCGTCCAGTGTCCGAAAATTGCTGACTTGTGGGTTTATGTCGAACACCTGCTGTCGCGTTTAGGACGGATCCAGCTATCATCTGAGTCTATCGTGAGGATTGCCCCGCCCTCCTCCTTTAGCCGGGAAGGGCAGGCAGTTTTTATCTGTCTGGTGGCCATGGCGAAAGAGATAGTATGGTGGACACGTTTGAAAGGGCTGAAGACGAGCACTTACCTCTTCGGTGATGCTCTGATTGACTTTTTCAAATTTCATTTGAAAAGGAAAATCAGAGTAGAGAAGGAAGTGCTCTCTTCCCAGCATTTTGTTGAAAGATGGGTGAGAGAAGCAAGAATGGCCCGAGTGAATGGGCCGACTCTGAGTATATATCTGTAAACTAAAGGTGGAAAACTGGGAGAGGGCACTTGCCTTGGTGGTCAGGGTCATTGTGGCTTTTTACTGGGCTTTCTCCACAAATGTCCCTCCGAAGTCTCCCCCCTATTGGGGAATTTTTCATTGTTATTTTCATTGTTATTTTTGTTACATCCTCTATTTTTGTTTTTTTTACACGCAGAAATGCCCATTTGTACCGTCCTGCATTGTCCTGCACTGTCCTTAATGTCTACTTTATGTAAACCCTTGTGGTTAATAAAGAAATCATTATTATTATTATTATTATTATTATTATTATTATTATTATTGAATGCCATGGTTGACGGAGGCTCGGCTCTGTAAGGTATAGTAATTTTTAACCGTTAAAACAATTGTAAATTGTTTAAAACTTGAACCAAATTGTTGATAAAGACACCCTCCTCCTCGTGAGAGGGGTCTTTCTGTCCGTTATTTGGCCCTTCGGGGTTAAATAGCCAGTTATTGGGGTTTTGTACCCAAAATTTCATTTTAAACAAAAAACATGGCTACCAAAAAAAAAAAAATTTCATACGTCACTCCCACTCATTCCGTCTTCTTCTTCCTCAATCATCACTACAGGAGAGAGAAGATTGTCTCTCTCCCTCCCTTCTTTAAATGTGTCTCTCTCCCTACCTTCTCTTTCGCAAGCGACGAAAGAAAAGAAAAGTCTCGTGCAAAGCGTGCAAGGTTTCTCCACGACGACGACGACAGCGACGAAACAGGTGTGCGGGAAATACGAAAACCCAGTTCATTCGTCTGACGTCAGGAATAATAGCAGTAGCAGCCGTAATAACAACAGCAACAGTGACAATGAAAACAACAGTAGCAGCCGCAACAGCATCACCAGCAGCATAAACAACAACAGCATTAGCAGCAGCAACACCAACAACAACCACAGCAACAGCGGCGGAGGCAGTAGTCGTAGTACCTGCAGCAACAACAAAAGTACCAGCAGCTCTGACGACAACAACAACAGCAGAGAAAAACCAATCTCATTTGCAGGTATTGCGAAAAACCTGGAAACAATCCTCATAACAAATGAGGAATTAGAGGAAGCGAAGAAGATGGTGACAAAGAACGGACACCGAGCAATCTGCAAGGCAGCGAAAAATTTTTTCGAAACCCAAGAGCACTGTACGGTCACGTACCGTACAGTAAGTACAAAATCCCGTAGGGTGGAAAGAGCCACAGAGGCCCAAATACAAAAAGCCTTGGGGTCTGTGTGGCAGAGGAAAACGCACATCACCCGAGGCAAAAAATACGCCACCGTAGACGTACTTTTTGCCACACCCCAGGAGGCAAAGGCCCAATCAGTAGTGACCCTAAGGAGCGAGGAAATGGTGTTGGTGCCCTCCTACTGCGGGCAAAAAATTGTGAGGGTCAAACTGACCCACGTCCCCCCCGGAATGACCCCTTCTTGGCTGGCCGCGTCTGTCCTCGTCGGAATCGAGGACAAAACAACTGTACTGCAAGTACAGAAAAAAGTAAGAGAAGATTGGGTCGGCTCCTCCATTGAGATGCTAATCCAAACCAACCAGGAGTGCATCGAAGCTATCCCGGATGTGATAGACTTCGATAACGGCACTCAACTGCCCATAAGTGTTGAGGGCAAACGCCCGAAATGCTTTCGCTGTGGATCGAAGACTCACCTCAGGGCCTTCTGCAACGAGAAGACCCTGAGAAAGGAGAAAACCCCCCTCCTCCCGAATCCGGTTCCACGGCTACCAGCAACAGGACAAGCGGCAACCAGGAACGATAGGTCCGTGGCACCCATACCCACTCCACGGAAATCAAAGACAGCAGCAGCAGTGGAAATATTAACAACAACAACAGCAATACCAAATGCAGCTGCAACAGAGACTCCAGTGCAAACATCACCAACAACAACAAGTGAAAGAGTGGAGCTGGTACCCCTCCCCGACCTTACAGAATCAGACATGGAGTGTGAGGTGGGAGAGGGATGGCAAAAGGTCTCAAGAAGGCACAAACGCAGAAGCAGCGCATCGTCGCCTTTGAAAAGGGAGGAAAGAAATGAGAAAAGGGTAAAGTCTACTGCAAAGAGACCCACAGCAGCAACACCACCAACACCATCACCACCCACACCAGCACCACCATCACCACCGGCGACAACCCCACCGCCAACAACACCTTCAACACCACCACCACAAGCACCAACATCGCAAACACAACAACAAAACACACACACCCAGCAACAACGACAAGAAAATAGCAGAACCACACCCCACCCCCAGAAAAACAAATGCACGGCAATAAACACACACAACAAGAAACTAATGACTTACATAATTGAACACACAGACATTTCACAACAGGACTACATAATACCAGCACCAATCAAAACGCCAACTAACATAAGACTGCTAAAAATAGCACAGAAACAATACACAAACATTAAAACGAAATTCCCCAACGCAGTTGGTGATTTCAGGGACCTAGGAGGAACCATTAATCGAAGAGTATATTCAGACATTCTCTTAGAAGAGCCGACGACCAGCCGAAGGGACGATTCAACGGTCCCTTCACCAGACGATCAAGTGAAAAGGGATGTAAAAACCATCCCTCCTCTACCAAAAATACGGTAAGTGGTCTTTCCCATCTTTTCCACTCTATTTTAAACATGACCTCACTCAGAATAGGCAGCATAAATGCGCGTGGCTTGGGGTCGTCATGGAAGCAGGGTCACCTGCTCAACGACCTCAGGTCACTAAACATAGATGTAGTGGCCATCAGCGAGACCAGAATCTCCGAAGCACGGGCCTTCGCACCGATCTTCGGCGGCTACGATGTGTACGCATCTCCCAGCCGTCCTGGATCGGGTGGAGGAGTTGCTGTGCTTTTTCGGAGAGGTTTGGATCTCGCCATACGGGCCATCTTCCTGGACCCAGAGGGTAAGCTGGTGGTGCTGGACGTGACCAGCGGAGACGGGCAAGCTTTCAGGCTAGTGGCCGTCTATGCCCCGACAGGAGCAGGGCGGCCTGATTTCTTCCGGCGTCTGGAGACCTTTCTTGGAACGTCGCGCTCTTTAGTGTTAGTGGGCGACTGGAACGGGATCTTAGATGCACGCTGGGACTGTGTGGGATTAGCGGATAGGGGTGGAGGGTGCAAGAGCCTCACCAACCTGCTCAGGCGTTTTGAACTGTCTGACAGGTACCGATTGGATTTCCCGAATGTGCCAATGTGGACTTGGACAAACCGCATAGGGTCATCCAGATCATATCTAGATAGAGTATTTTGTAGGGAAATAGATAGGTCTAGCATAGGCTGTCCACAATTCAAGATAGTCAGCTACACGGACCACAAATTCGTGATCTGTGTGCTTGACTTAGATAGGCTTCATAGACGAGGACCCGGCTACTGGAAGCTAAACGCGTCCTTACCAGCGCGCAAGGCCTACAGAGACCGGATTAGCGAACTAGTTAAGCGGGCGTTGACGGGGGCCATCGTCAACAACAAGTGGTGGTTTGCTCTGAAAAGAGCGATTAGAATAGAATCGATTAGGTTTAGTAAGGCTTTAACAATAGAGAAAAATAGAGCAGAGGGAGAACTAGTTAGAAAATTAGACGAGGCGCTTAGCAAAGGCATTGCGACCGACGTGCTTGCGGCGAAATTGGCCCTTGACCAATTCTTCAATGCAAAGCACGAAGGCTGCGTTGTCAGAGCTAGGGTGCGTGCTCTCAGACACGAGGGGACGAAAGCCGTTCAATGGGCCCGAGTGGCGGAGGCGCGTCGTGGCAACAAAGCCACGATCCGGTCTTTGGTGGACCACGACGGGCGCATGCTACTCGATCCCGGGCAAATGTGTGAAGCTTTTCAGCGACACTTCGCTCAGCTGTTCGGGGGCAGCGGGGGGCCGGGTAGAGGGATGGACTTTAGTGTCTACCTCGACGGACTGCCGCGGCTCTCGGCCACTGAGGCGAAGTGTTGCGAAAAGCCGATAACAGCCGCTGAAGTACGGGAGGCAATGACTGGCTGCACAAGGGGTAAATCGCCTGGTTTGGATGGTCTGCCCTATGAACTTTACGTACAGATGCCAGACTTGTTCGGAGGCCTCTTGGCGGACGTCTACTGCAACTGGCAACAGAACGGGAGAATTCCCAGTTCTGTGAGCCGAGGAGCGGTGGCACTGCTGAGAAAGGATCCGAACAAGGGGGATAACATAGACAATTTCCGGCCCATAACTCTGCTAAACACAGAGTTTAAGATTTTGGCCAAGGTGCTAGCAAAGAGGTTGGCGCTTGTCGTTGGTGGTCTGGTGGGAGAGGCGCAGACATGCGCCATTCCCGACAGATCCATCCACGACAACCTCCACCTCATGCGATACATCGTAGAGAGGGTAGCTAGGGAACCTGGCACGGGTGGGTCCTTGATCAATTTAGATCAGTCGAAAGCTTTCGATAGGGTCGACCATCGTTACCTAGCGGCAGTCCTGAGGGCGGCTGGCTTTGGGCCCGTCTTCAGAGGCTGGATCGCTGCCATGCACAGCGACATCTGCTCTGTGGTGAGAGTGAACGGTCACCTGTCGGAACCGTTCAACATCATGCGCTCGGTCCGCCAAGGATGTCCCCTCTCGTCCCTCTTGTACGTATTGACTCTCGAGCCATTACTGCACAAACTGGAGACGTTGAGGGGAGTCCCGCGCGAACTAGGATGCGGAAGATCCGTGTCAGCATATGCGGACGATGTCACCGTAGTGGTGTCGAACGCCAAACACATCGAGGCGATCGGCACTACACTAAGAGAATACGAAGCGGTGACAGGAGCAATGATCAACCAGGAAAAGTCAGTGGGCCTGCAGCTCGGCACCTGGAGAGGCAGGTCCATGCCGTCCAACAGCGTCGTCGGGCGCTGGACGGACGGACCGGTTAAATTGCTAGGGGTCTGGTTCGGTCCGGACCTCCAGACGGACAAAAACTGGGACGAGGTGACGAGCAGGGTGGCTTCTCTCACCCAGAAATGGGCGGAGAGGAAGCTATCCCTGAAAGGTCGAGCGGAGGTGGCTAACGCGTACATCGCGTCTGTCATCTGCTACCGCCTAACCGTCGTACCTTGTCCTAAGCCTCGCCTGACTGCGCTGGAGCGTTTGCTCTTTCGCTTTTTGTGGAAGGGACGTGCTCCGATGGTCAGGCGGTCCATCTGTTGTCAACACCCGCTACGTGGAGGGCTGGGCATGCCGTGGCTGATGATGCGCAGGCACGCGCTCAGGCTACGACATCTCCACCTCTTCCTCGACGGTGATCAGGTGTGGTCGCCGTTTGCTAGACGCGTTTTTCCCCAGCTCGTTTCCTTGACGGAGCTGCAGTCCTGGGTCAAGCGAAGACCGAGAGGGAGCGCCTGGAGACTGGAATGTCTTCAGGCGCTCACAGCCCTCGACCAATCGGGCAATGTGATCGGTGGAAACTCCACCTCGGCGTTCTATAGAGGATTAGTGGAGGGGAAGAGCGACGACGTACTTGGGGAAACTCTAGGCGTCGACGAAAATCAACTAGCCAATCTCTTCGGAAGAACTTTCGGGCCAGGGCCTATGGACAACTTCCAGAAATCTCTGGCCTGGCAGTGCTACCGAGGAGCCTTGCCAGTTCGGGATAAACTCTACAGGCATGGAGGTGCCGTCAGCCGGGCATGTCCGAGATGCGCGCAGGGCGACGAAACCGTCCTGCACGCACTCGTCCAGTGTCCGAAAATTGCTGACTTGTGGGTTTATGTCGAACACCTGCTGTCGCGTTTAGGACGGATCCAGCTATCATCTGAGTCTATCGTGAGGATTGCCCCGCCCTCCTCCTTTAGCCGGGAAGGGCAGGCAGTTTTTATCTGTCTGGTGGCCATGGCGAAAGAGATAGTATGGTGGACACGTTTGAAAGGGCTGAAGACAAGCACTTACCTCTTCGGTGATGCTCTGATTGACTTTTTCAAATTTCATTTGAAAAGGAAAATCAGAGTAGAGAAGGAAGTGCTCTCTTCCCAGCATTTTGTTGAAAGATGGGTGAGAGAAGCAAGAATGGCCCGAGTGAATGGGCCGACTCTGAGTATATATCTGTAAACTAAAGGTGGAAAACTGGGAGAGGGCACTTGCCTTGGTGGTCAGGGTCATTGTGGCTTTTTACTGGGCTTTCTCCACAAATGTCCCTCCGAAGTCTCCCCCCTATTGGGGAATTTTTCATTGTTATTTTCATTGTTATTTTTGTTACATCCTCTGTTTTTGTTTTTTTACACGCAGAAATGCCCATTTGTACCGTCCTGCATTGTCCTGCACTGTCCTTAATGTCTACTTTATGTAAACCCTTGTGGTTAATAAAGAAATCATTATTATTATTATTATTATTATTATTATTATTATTATAGGGCGGTGAATTGGCAGTATCGGTAGAGGGTTGGACTACATTTCTAGCATAGTTACGTCCCTTTACAGTCTGAGTTCAAATCCCGCCGAGGTTAACTTTGCCTTTCATCCTTACGGGGTCGATAAAATAAAGTACCAGTAATGTACTGGGTAATTGATGGCCTTGTGCCTAAAGTATAAACTATTATTATTATTATTATGATCGTACGTGTAACATGTTTTACGCTACCATAGATTTTAAAGCTTAGGCGTGAGAGCATCTGCAAACTGTACATGATGGTGCATGAGGCAGCGCTCCAATCCGTAGGCCTATTCGTCAGGCATAAGATAAATCATGTGTGGAAAAGGGGCATAACCCGAAGAATATGATGGTTGAGCTCCATTCAATGGTTAACGACTCGTGTTTAGTAATGCGAATACTGTGTGTTGACTGATTGTCACAGTCAACTGGGTCAAAGACACTTTGAGCGCAGATAGTTAGAATCTTATCCTTCCTTCACCGATAACAATGTATTTCATGTCTGAAATTATTGACTCAACCGTAACGAGTTAACACTATGTAGATCTATTTTATTCCCTATTGTATAAATAATATTACAAATAAAAAAAAGAAAAGAAAAAAACAGAAGCGAGTAGAACACACATCTAGGACCACATACAACACATAATCAGATAATACACACATGTTTGGAATATTGTTAATCATTTTTTTAGTAATCTACTGATATAAAAATCAGTAGTATATTGAAAAAGTGAAAAAATAGGATAGCGGAGGGGGCGTTTCGTGATTTCGAGGGACAAAAGGGGGCGTTTGGGTAAATGGGTTGAGAACCTGTGCTCTAGAGTATTCTCCATTTAACTGTGTAGAGGGTACCTTTATTTTGTAATTTAAACAAGGACTGTGGTATGGTCTTCATTTTAGAGTGTGTAAAGGAAGAGATGTGTGAATAGAATCGTTGTTTAAATCGATCTTGTGCCATACCCACAGAAAGAAAACGGCATTCCGGGAACCGAGAACACCGGAGGTCTCAAAGGAAAAAAGGGAAGCGGTCATTGTTTGGAACTTAGTCGATATTGGGCTTTAGCATCGGCACAAGACAGATTACAGCCAATTTCAATCAATCGCTATACTTCGTTAGCAATTATTTCGTTGGTATCACTCATCATATGTGCCAGATATTTTAAACAACCACTACGGGTATACTGTATTGAGTTTTGCCTTATTAATCATTTATATTTTCAATTTCAGCGCAACATTGCCAGCATTTTCAGTCTGGATTGAGCGGGTTAATTACGTCTGATAACTTCCCGAATAACTACAACGACAACGCTTTCTGTACATGGAAGATAGAAGCAGAGATAGGGCATTATGTCAAGTTAACAGTAGGTTTATTTTAATATTTTACAACTGACATATTTAGTAGGGATCATCTTTCTCTTTCATTTTCCCAGAGACAATACAATACGTATCAGTCAAGTGCCAGTGTTAAAATATAATTGGCTACAATACTCTCCCAAACTTTCATGTTATGTTGGTCGATTCTAAACTCTATCTCGAGCCCGGAGGCTCATCAAACCAGTGTCCATCCTGGTTTCCGTAGTATTATGCGACTGAGTGTGCAAGACTCCCCACTGGACAGGATGCCAGTCTATCGCAGGCTTCCTCCTTTGTGCATACTGCTAGCGGAGCGGCCTTGTTTTCAATGTAACAGCAGCAAGAAAACTGGTGTGGTCAAGTTCAAACTTTGATCACGTGACCACAATAGTACCAACTATAAGCACGCACGAACAGAAGACAGTGTGTCAAACCTAAAGATATGTTAGGGCGAAAGTGTGGTTAATTTTAGGCTTACCCTTGTACATACAGCACCAGAAAACACCTAAATATATGTCTTAAATAAAAAATAATTGTTTCTACTTTTGGCACAAGGCCAGCAATTACCCAGTGCATTACTGGTACTTTATTTTATCGACCCCGTAAGGATGAAAGGCAAAGTTAACCCCGGCGGGATTTGAATTCAGTGAACCGACGTACCCTATAACAAACATGAAAAAAAAGTGTTCAATAAAATGATTTAAATTAAATCTGTTACAGTATTTGACGAATTATATATACACGAGTTTGAAAATTTGTCAGATGAGGCCACGATTAATCGTTAAATTAGAACGATATTATCGAAATAATTTTATTTATTTCACTCTGCATCCAGTATTGAGTCCTTTATTACTGCGTGTGCGTGCACATATGTATGATATAAAAGTAATGATTAAATAGATCTTAAAATAACGAGGGAGATGAGAATGACGAGGTATATGTTAGCGAATAGAAACATAGAAAACTATATCTAATCTATAGATGTATTTATATTTTTTCAGTCAAGTTTTCTTTAATTTTCCATCGGTTTTATTTTTATCAATCTTTCTTTCTCTCTATTTTGTTTCTGCTTTTGTTCTTTTTTTTTCAGTTTACTGGATTTGAAACTGAAAATAGTACCGATTTTCTGGAAATCTTCATTGGAGGTGACAACGAATCAGATTCCATTATGTTAGCTAAACTCTCTTCGATTTTACCTGCAAATGCTGAATATTTAAGCTACAACAACAAAATGCTTCTCAAGTTCACGAGTGACGTCAAAGACACAAAGAAAGGTTTTTCTGCTAATTGGTTAGCTGGTAAGTTTTGTTTGTCATATACCATCACTGCGGATGTAACATGATCGAATGGTTTTGTCAACTCCGAAAGAGTGAAATGCATTACAGGGTTAACCGTGACAGCAATCGAACAGATAGCTCATAGCATCTCGTACGAGACTCTAACTATTCCGACATTACACCACCACGGACTGGTACTCTATCTTAAAAGATGAACTCAGAATGACGAACAAATGCCTCGTAATATTTCATCCAGCGTTCTAACATCACTGACAATTTTCGACACTCATGTTCTTAAACATTTAAATGATTGTTTTCTACTTTTTAAAAATATCAATTTTCATGTTATGCTTTCTTCACATCAAATATTTTTTCAAATATTTTCTTTTGTAGTTTCTACTGGTTACTCACACACTATGCTCATGGCCACTAATAGTGAACAAACACTCAACGTCGATAATTATAAAAATCATCTACAACAAACCTGGACAATAAAAACGACAACAAATTCAAAGGAATTAATCACCTTAAAAGTGAGTTACCTACCTTGGTTTCTTTATATACTGGCACCGACGATTTCGTAGGTATAAGATGCATAACGTTTTTTGCCTTTTGATAAATTAATGATTCACATAAGAGAAACCCTGTAGTTTATGTTGATTGCTGATACGTGGAAGTGATTAAAGATGAGAATGATATTTTAATAATTTATTTCTAGAATATAATTGCATAAAGGTTCAGCATATATGTACAAATGACATACAGGATTAAATGTATGAGTAACTTTGGAGTAATAACTATGTACAGGAACAAACGTAAGGTGAGTACCCAGGACTTTGTGACTAGAGAGCAACATGACTGAGATAAGAAATACATTCTATGTGTGTGTGTGTGTGTGTGTGTGTGTGTGTGTGTGTGTGTGTGTGTGTGTGTGTGTGTGTGTGTGTGTGTGTGTGTGTGTGTGTATAAGTGTGTGCATGTATGTGTGTGCGAGTGTGTGTAAATTGTAAACACTTACAGACGGATATATACATAAATAAAACATGTGACATATAAACATTGTTTCATTTTTCTTTTATAAGTTAATTATTTTATTAATTTACTGATTTCAGTCATCAGATTGTGACCATGATGGAACATCGCCTTGGTTAAGTTGGCCATAACAACTCCAGTGCTTTTTAATCTAGTACTTGTCATCGATCACAGGCATAAATGTAAACACAGTGACCGATAAACAGACACACACAGAAACATATATATATATATATATATATAATAAATGTAATCTGAGTTTTTTGAATGTTAATAATAACATTCGACTAGTTTGCAATTATATAAACAAGCCTCAATTGTA
Source organism: Eledone cirrhosa (assembly GCA_964016885.1). NCBI lineage: Eukaryota > Metazoa > Mollusca > Cephalopoda > Octopoda > Eledonidae > Eledone > Eledone cirrhosa. The sequence goes on along the minus strand of OZ024741.1, from coordinate 121,561,603 downwards.
TAGCCATGTCAGTAGAATGAACCCTTCATTCTTGCTCTTGTGTTGACATGTGAACAGAACTGCAGACACTAATGTTTCTGGGTATCACCTTTCATCAGTACAGCTCACTGTTCACCTGCCAAACTGTCAGAGCTAGTGAAAATATATGATATTTTCAAAAATACACAGTAACTGATTTGCATATTAGCAGACGGACTGATCAGTCAGATCTTCATATTAGCAGATCTACTGATCAGCCATATTTGCATATCAGCAGACTGACCAGTCAGTTTCCTGTATACGCGCGATAAATGGCCGGCTTTGCCAAATTCAAATAAAAATGAGAATTTTCGCTCTACATGGCTGAATACAATAAATGTAATCTGAGTTTTTCGAATATTAATAATAACATTCGATTCGTTTGCAATTATACAAACAAGCCTCAATTTTATAGCCATGTCAGTAGAATGAACCCTTCATTCTTGCTCTTGTGTTGGCATGTGAACAGAACTACAGACACTAATGTTTCTGGGTATCACCCTGCAACTGAAAAGATATTACAATATATATATATTATAAAGAACGAGGAATCAGTGTTACAACAAAACACAATTTATTAACATATTACATATGTTTCTCCGTCGATCAGCTCGACGCAAGATCTGTTACAGATCGAACCTGACTCTGCATTCGAAACGTCTTCAGATATGTTTTGTGTGTTCAAACATCTCAGCTGTTCTTTTATTTGTAGTACATATTAGCATCCTGTTATTTCGGCCTTTTCATTGGTTCAGTAATCCCATCATCACCATCTTTCTGTCCACTTTCGTTCAACCATTGGCTGGTCAAAAGGACGTATTCATTCATGCGTCACTTGTCCCCACCCAAAGTTGTTCACCACTTCCTACTACTTCACCATTCTCACACTATCTATTTACCACATATACATATACACGCTCACACATATACAAACACACGCTCTCTCTCTCACACACACACACACACACATATATATATATATATAGAGAGAGAGAGATATATATAGATATATACATACCTACTCATACATAAAGATATATATATATATACATATCTACACACACACATATACACACATATATATATATACACACACACACATATATATACACTCACATATATATAATATATATATATATACATATATATATATATATATATATATATATATATATATATATATATATATATATATATATATATACATATATGTATGTATGTATGTATATATATATATATCCCAGTACAACCTGTCTCATGGTCGGGTCATTGGCGACTAAACTGGCAACCCCACCAAGGTTTCTTGGTGAGGAGGATGAGTTTGGACATCCTGCAGGACTAAAAACAAAAGCTGTCAAAAGGCAAAGGAGCTCTTAAGGGTCAATGGCCAGCCAAAATCACCGGGAGAGATGACCCCTTAGCCTTTGTCAAGGCAGAATTCTAGGAGAAGGAAAACTCTGATATAACACCTGCAACTCTGATGGTATCCAATGATGTTGACTTGTTCTTCTTTTTGGTAAATATCATCTTGGTTAAGAGAGTGGGATTGGCTTTGTGCAGTGCCTTTGCTCACTATAAAAGCTACACGGCACAGGCATTGCTTTATATCTGGAGATCTCTCTGCACTTGTCGTCACATGGTACCATGGGCTCGGCACTATTTGTCAATAATTGTCACAAGTGTAGTGTTTGTACCAGAGTTTTCAAGTCGCTGGCTGGACTAAAAAGTCACACTCGTTCAGCGCATCGGTAGGAGTTCTCCTACATGGATATAAAGTAGTGGCCGTACTCGAAAACGAGTTGGCAGCCACCATATATATATATATGTGTGTGTGTGTATGCGTATGTGTGTGTGTGTGTGTGTGTGTGTGTGTGTGTGTGTATGTGTGTGTGTGTGTGTGTGTGTGTGTGTGTGTGTGTGTGTGTGTGTGTGTGTGTGTGTGTGTGTGTATGTGTGTGTGTGTGTGTGTGTGTGTGTGTGTGTGTGTGTCGAGTTCAATCAGAGGAAACCACAGTAAGTAAGGTACCCAATACATTGAACCTTGAAAATTAGGAGTGCCTACTTTTGTATCCTTCAGTATCACTATTTTTCTCTAAGTATAGTTTTTTCAAAGAATCCCCATTCTTTAAATCCATCAGCCAATGACTTCCACCCATCCCAACCACCACCTTTCCCTACCACCAGGGAATGTATAAATACCACTATAACACATTGATAGTCAACGTTCCTGATGATTTCCTTCGAGTGAAACAGTCCCGTAGAAGCCATTTCTATATTAAATATATATAAATATATATAAATATATATAAATATATATCAAAAATATGGATGAGAGGAGGGCTGTGTGGTTACTGATAACAGGTGTTAGAAGGTAAGGAGACACAAAGAAGAGGTCGACAGTCTCCCTTCGTCAGTATTTAACTACGAGTCACGGATGTTTCGGCGCATTATTAACTTTACATCTATCCGTAGCGCGCCCATAGCCTTTTATCTATCAAAAGGCCACGAGGGAGAGAAAGAAAAGAAGAAAGAGAGAAGAAGAAAAGGAAAAAAAAGCCTATATATAAAAAAAAAACTATATATATATATAAATTAATAAAAACAATGAAATAAAAACAAAGAACAGGTTTCTTATATTGAAATATTTATCATTTTACGATCGTTTCTGTGATATATATATATAGATTTATCCCGGGTTCAATCGGGGGTAACCACAGTAAGTAAGATACTCAATACAAATCAGAGTATAAATATTTAATATAGAAAGGCTTCTACAGGACTAGAACTGTTTCATTCGGGAGAAATCATCACGATTTCTCCCGAATGGAACAGTTCTAGTCCTGTAGAAGCCTTTCTATATTAAAAATATATATATATATATATTTGATTACTGGCTCTCCTCTACTGTCTATCTGATCTAAACAAGGACTTTAGACAAACAATACTTTCCTGAGTTTACGTGCCGTGCGCATCAAGAACAATTTGTGATTCGAGGTCCATATGCTTAGTTTTTGTAGCACCGCGTTCAAAACTCCTATGACAACTAGAATTATCTTGATGCTCTTATGGGATTTTGACACTCTTCATATAAATTCGACCTTCAAATCAGTATGTGTGTTGTTGTTGTGTGTGTGTGTGTGTGTGTGTGTGTGTGTGTGTGTACTATATGCTACCTAAGGTTTCTAAGACGTATGCTAGAATAGGGTTTGAAAAACCTAGGTAGCATCCAGCTGTGTTGAGAATTTATTTAAATAATAATATATATAATATAATATATACATATATTTAAATAACTATGTGTGTGTCTGTGTCTGTGTATGTATGTATAGGTATATGTATATATGTATATGCGTATATGTGTGCGGGTGTATGTGTGTTGTTCACTGCATTGGCAGTATCGGTAGAGGGTCGGACACCATGCTTTGACGCATAGAGTTACGGCCGTTGCCATTCTGAGTTCAAATGCCGCCGAGGTTAACTTTGCCTTTCATCCTTACGGGGTCAATAAAATAAAGTAAGTACCAGTAATGGACTGGGATAATTGCTGGCCTTGTGCCTAAAGTAGAAACAATTATTCATTAGATTTTCATTATATTTTCCCAGAAAGAAGAGCTGCTGCTATATGATAACGATGAAGTTATTGTATATGATGGGGATGGCGTAACGTCTCCTGTTATTGCACACTATAACTCTACAAACCTCTATACTGGCGGACAAAAATTACTTATGTCCAGTGGGTCAGAAATGCACCTCCTGCTAAAGACACGAGGTACCACTTCCAATGGCAAGATGAAATTTTTATACAAGCAAGGTAAGACTTAGTACCTATATACCTATGCGTATATATATATATATATATATATATATATATATATATATATATATATAGAGAGAGAGAGAGAGAGAGAGAGAGAGAGAGACGTATATATGTGCTTATACATGTATGTATAAATACACACACACACACATATATATATGAATTGTTCGCGATACTACCAAGAGATTACAGTACTATACGATACATGTTTAAGTAAAGAATATTTATATATACATATGTGTGTGTGTGTGTGTGTGTGTGTGTGTGTGTGTGTGTGTGTGTGTGTGTGTGTGTGTGTGTGTGTGTGTGTGTGTGTGTGTGTGTGTGTGTGTGTGTGTGTGTGTGTTGGAATTTCATATTTCAGAAGAAATACGGTATGTTTAACGTAAACATTTAGAGAGCCGTAGCTATGCCAACACACCACCGACTAACGCCGTCTGGCGGTGTCCAGCAGAAGCAAGGAGGACAGTCGTCGAAGCGCATTTCGAACTGAACTGGTTCTCATCGGCGCGACCATCCTCCACCCCGA
>OZ024741.1:121537239-121547239 GCA_964016885.1 Eledone cirrhosa | reverse complement strand
CAGGTCCCACCCGACATGCCCATACCTTGGCTGGCCGCGTCTGTCCTTGCTGGAATTGAGAACATGGCGACCATGCTGCAAGTAGAAAAAATAGGGAGAGAGAACTGGTCAGGTATAGGTATGCAAATGCTTATACAAGCTGACCAAGAATGTATCGAGGCTATCCCCGATATCATAGACTTCGAGGAAGGACTCCTATTCCCTATAAGTGTAGAAGGAAGACGGCCAAAATGTTATCTCTGTGGGTCGAAAGGTCACCTCAAGGCCTTTTGCCCGCAGAAGACACCGAAGAGGGCCCCTCTCCTTCCAATACCTGGTCCGTTGCTACCAAGAGCAGGACAGGCAACAAACGAAGAAGCCCCTTCCACGGTGAGTAGGAGGGCAACGTCCGTAGCACCCGTACCAAGGCCACGGATAACTAAAGCAGCATTATCAGTAACGGCAACACCAATAGCTACATTTGAAATAGCTACACCAGCAACAAAATTGCCGAAGAGGGCTCCACTACCACCACCAACCGCCGTGGAGCACATACCCCTCCCAGATGCCACAGAATCCGACATGGAGTTTGAGGCAGGAGTGACGTGGCAAACAGTCTGCCACAAAAAAAACAAAAAACAAAAAAACCCTTAGATTCACCCTCCAAAAGCGAAAGCATACAAAGAGGGGTAAAGGCAGCAAGGAAACTTGCAGCAACACCACCACAAACACCAACAACGCAAACACAACAAGACACACACACCAAACAGCAACAAGAAGAAAACGGCAACAAAATCACCCCTCCCCCAAAAAAGTACACAGCCATAAACACAGCAAAAAAAGAACTCATAAAATATATAAAGCAGCACACAGACATCACGAAAAAAACCACTACACCCCACCAACACCAAGAAATCTCCCGACAAACATAAGCATCATCGAAATCTCAATAGAACAGTACAATCCTTTAAAACAAAAATTCCCCAACGCAGTTGGAGACTTCAGAGGGACGGTTACCAAGAGGATATACACTGACATCCTCTTGGAAACACCCATGACCAGCGAAAGGGACGGTTCTACTGTCCCTTCACCACACGAACAAGGTAAGTGACCCTTTCTCATTTGCCCCGTTGCTCATCCAACATGGCTGTACTCAGAATAGGCAGTATAAATGCACGTGGCCTGGGGTCATCTTGGAAGCAGGGTCACCTGCTCAATGACCTCAGGTCACTAAACATAGATGTGGTGGCCATCAGTGAAACCAGAATCTCCGAGGCACGGGCCTTCGCACAGATCTTCGGCGGCTACGATGTATACGCATCTCCCAGCCGTCCAGGATCGGGGGGAGGGGTTGCCGTCCTTTTTCGGAGAGGCTTGGATCTCGCGATACGGGCCATCTTCCTGGACCCAGAAGGTAAGTCGGTGGTGCTGGACGTGACCGACAGCGAAGGCAATGCTTTCAGGCTAGTAGCCGTCTACGCCCCAACAGGGGCAGGACGGCCTGATTTCTTCAGACGTCTAGAGACCTTTCTTGGAACGTCCCGCTCTTTAGTTTTAGTGGGCGATGGAACTGTATCTTGGATGCACGCTGGGATCGTGTGGGGCTAGTGGATAGGGGAGGAGGGTGCAAGAGCCTCACCAACCTGCTCAGAGGTTTTGAACTGTCTGACAGGTATCGACTGGATCACCCGAATGTGCCAATGTGGACATGGACAAACCGTATCGGGTCATCCAGATCGTATCTCGATAGGGTATTCTGCAGGGAACTAGATAAGGCTAGTATAAGTTGTCCACAATTTAAAATAGTCGACTACACAGACCACAAATTTGTGATCTGTTAGATCGACATAGACAGACTTCATAGACAAGGGCCTGGTTACTGGAAGCTGAACGCGTCTTTCCCGGCGCGCAAGCCTACAGAGACCGGATTAGCGTATTAGTTAAGCGGGAGTTGACGGGAGCGGTCGTCAACAACAGGTGGTGGTTCGCCCTGAAAAGGGCAATTAAAGTAGAGTCGATTAGGTTTAGCAAAGGAGTAGTGATAGAGGAAAATAGTGTAGAGGGAGAGCTAGTCAGAAAGCTAGAAGAGGCGTTTAGGACAGGCATCGCAACCGACGTGCTTGCGGCGAGATTGGCACTCGACCAATTCTTCAACGCAAAACACGAAGGCTGCGTTGTCAGAGCTAGAGCGCGTGCTCTGAAACACGAGGGGACAAAAGCCGTCCAATGGGCCCGGGTGGCAGAGGCGCGACGTGGCAACAAAGCCACAATTCGGTCTTTGCCTGACCAAAACGGGTGCGTGATGCTCGAACCCGAGCGGATGTGAAGCTTTTCAGCAGCACTTTGCTGAACTGTTCGGGAGCGGCGGCGGCCCGGATCGGGGCATGGACTTCAGTGCATACCTCGACGGACTGCCTCGGCTCTCGACGACCGCAGCACAGTGTTGCGAAAAGCCAATAACAGCCGGTGAAATACGGGAAGCGATGGCTAACTGCACGAGGGGTAAATCGCCAGGTTCGGTTGGTCTGCCCTACGAGCTTTATACATTTATGCCAGACTTGTTCGGTGACCTCTTGTCAGACGTCTACTGCAACTGGCAGCAGAACGGGAGCATTCCCAGTTTTGTGAGCCGGGGAGCAGTGGCGCTGCTGAGAAAAGACCCGAACAAGGGGGATGTTATTGATAATTTCAGGCCCATAACCCTGCTAAACGCAGAGTTCAAGATTTTGGCCAAGGTGTTAGCAACGAGGTTGGCGCTTGTCGTCAAGGGTATGGTGGGAGAGGCGCAGACATGCGCCATTCCGGACAGATCCATACACGATAACCTCCACCTCATGCGATACATCATAGAGAGGGTGGTTAAGGAACCTGGCAAGGGTGGGGCCCTGATCAACTTGGATCAATCCAAAGCATTCGATAGGGTGGACCATCGGTACTTGGCGGCGGTCCTCGAGGCAGCCGGTTTCGGGCCCGTTTTCAGGCGTTGGATCGCAGCAATGTACAGCGACATTTGCTCAGTTGTGAGGGTGAACGGTCACCTGTCGCAGCCGTTCAGCATTATGCGCTCAGTCCGCCAGGGTTGTCCCCTCTCGTCCCTCTTGTACGCCTTGATCCTCGAGCCGTTACTGCACAAACTGGGGGCGATGAGGGCCGTCCCACGCGAACTAGGGTGCGGGAAATCCGAGTCGGCTTACGCTGACGACGTCACCGTGGTGGTGTCGAGCACCAGACACGTCCAGATGCTCGGCACTGCTCTCAAGGAATACGAAGCGGTGACAGGAGCAAAGATAAACCAGCGAAAGTCGGTGGGCTTGCAGCTAGGTACCTGGAGAGGCATGTCCATGCCATCCGACAGCGTCGTGGGGCGTTGGACGGACAGACCGGTTAAATTGCTCGGGGTCTGGTTTGGACCAGACCCCCAGATGGAGAAAAACTGGAACGAGATGACGAGCAGGGTGGCTTCCCTCACCCAGAAATGGGCTGAGAGGAAGCTGTCTCTGAAAGGCCGGGCGAAAGTGGTGAATGCGTACATCGCATCCGTCATCTGCTACCGCCCCACCGTCGTCCCTGGCTCCAGCCCAACTCTCACCAAAATGGAGCGCCTCCTCTTCCGCTTTTTGTGGAAGGGACGCGCTCCCATGGTCAGACGATCCATCTGCTGTCAACACCCGTTGCGTGGAGGACTGGGCATGCCATGGCTGATGATGTGCAAACATGCGCTGAGGCTGCGACATCTCTGGTGCTTCCTTGATGGTGAACGGGTGTGGTCGCCGTTCGCAAGGCACATTTTCCCACAGCTCGTCACCTTGACGGAGCTGCAGTCCTGGGTCAGAAAAAGACCGATGGATAGCGCTTGGAAACTGGAATGTCTCCAGGCGCTCACTGCCCTCTCCCAGTTGGGCACCAGTATCGGTCGAACATCCACCTCGGCGTGCTATAGAGGACTAGTGGAGGGGAAGAGCGACGACATTCTCGGAGAGATCCTGGGTGTCGAAGAAGATCAGCTGCTTGCTCTCTTCCGGAGAACTTTCAGCCCGGGGCCTATGGATAACTTCCAAAAATCCCTGGCCTGGCAGTGCTACCAGGGAGCGCTGCCGGTTCGAGATAAGCTCTACAGGCACGGAGTGCCGTCAGCCGAGCCTGTCCGAGATGCGCGCATAGCGACGAAACCGTTGTGCACGCACTCGTTCAGTGCCCGAGCATTGATGACTTGTGGAGCTATGTCGAACAGTTGCTGTCACGTGTGGGACTGATCCGGTTGTCGACTGAGTCCATTGTGCAGATGGTCTCGCCGTCTTCCTTTGAGGAGGAAGGGCAGGCGGTTTTCATCTGCCTGGTGGCCATGGCGAAAGAGATTGTGTGGTGGACAAGGTTAAAAGGATTAAAGACAAACACTTTCCTCTTCGGCGAATCCCTGATTAACTTTTTCAAGTTTCACTTGAAGAGGAAAATCAGGGTGGAGAGGCAAGTGCTGCTTTCTAGCAAGTTTGTTGAAAGGTGGGTGAATGTAGCGAGAATGGTCCGAGTGAACGGCACCACTATGAATATACCTCTGTAGTTTGAGAGATGGAAATATTGAGAGAGGGCGCTTGCCCTGGTAGTCAGGGTGGCCGTGGTCTTTTGTGTGGTTTTCGCCACGAGTAACCCTCGGAGGTTTCCCCTCTATTGGGGAATGTTTCATTGTTTCAATTTTCATTTTATTGTTTATATATATATATGTTTTATGTCTTTTTTCTTTTCTTATATAAATAATTGTTTCTACTTTAGGCACAAGGCCAGCAAATTACCCAGTGCATTACTGGTACTTTATTTTATCGACCCCCGTAAGGATGAAAGGCAAAGTCAACCTCGGCGGGATATAAATAATAAAAAATATTTACACGCACAAAACCCACATCGTTCCGTCCTGTTCCGTCTGTGATGTTTTTCTTGATGTCAGCCCTTGTGGCCAATAAAGAAATCATTATTATTATTATTATTATTATTATTATTATTATTATTAAACTCAATATATTGTTATATTGTTTTTCTTTTTTGTTTTTTTTTTAGAAAACTATTGCGGACTAGTGGAATACATTAAGAATGGTTATGTTAGCGAATCCAATGGCGTAATGGTAGGCAATACAGCAAACTATTCTTGTTTCTCTGGTTACCTGATCCTTGGAAATTCAACCGTAATGTGTAATTCTGACGGAACATGGGATTCTTCTCCATCTTGTATTTGTAAGTTTCAACAACATTTATTTCAGTAACATGTACTCTTTCTTCTATTTTTCTTTCTTTTTTTTTTACCTTTTCGCCTTTTATTTTCGTTAGTGGGGTCTGTTTCTTAGGCCGCAAGTTGTCAGAATTATCAGGGTCTCGAATTAAATATTTCGGTATTTCTTCCGACTCACTGTGCCCTAAGTTTATATCAGGCCGAGATCAACTTTGTCTTTCATCTTTTCAAGGTCGATAAAATACCTCTTCACTAGTAATGTCGATTCTTGCTCTAATATCTTTTTTCATCAATTTATCTCTCACTCTCTCTCTCTCTATTTCTCTCTCGCTCTCTCTCACTCTTCTCTCTCTCCCTCTTTCTCCCTCCCTCTCTCTCTCCCTCTCTCTCTCACTCTTCTCTCCCTCTCTCTCACTCTTCTCTCTCACTCTTCTCTCTCTCTTGCCCCCATCTCTCCTCCTCTCTCTCTCTTCTCTCTCACGCTTCTCTATCTCCCCCTTCTCTCTCTCTCTCTATCATACTTCTCTCTCTCTCCTTTTCTGGAAGAAATTAGCTGCGTTATGACATTTAAAAGGGTGGTTTTATTTCATAGAACCAGATGACATTTAAAAAGAAATGGGTATTCATCATAGAACCAAAGTCGGATTTGGTCGAGTTGGTATCAAAAGAGACAATGTTTCCAGGATTTTCTTTCAATTGTCTGTCAAATTTTGTGTTTCAGCACGTGGCTGTACCCTTCGCTCCAACATCACAAATGGTAAAGCTGTATTTCAAGGAGGTAATGGGACGACAGTTGGAACTATAGTAGAATATATCTGTGATGAAGGCTATTATATTGATGGAAACCCAATTCAATTGTGCGAGCAATCAGGGTTTTGGACTGGCTTGGAACCAACTTGCGAGAGTAAGACACTTTTTTTGTTAATGTTGTTGCTGTTGATGTTGTTTGTAATAGGATGGGTCTTTGTCGTCATCGAGTGGTCACGTGTTTGATTGCTGGCGGCGCGTTGTGTCCTTGAGCATGATAATTTATTTCATATTGCTCCAGTCCACTCAGCTGGCAAAAATTAGTTGAACCTATAACTTCAAAGAGACAACTTTTTTCCACACAATGTCATGCAGAATCTCCATGCGAACTACGCTACGAGTACACGTGTGTGTGGAATGCTCAGCCAGTTACGCATGAATTATTTTTAATCTTGCACGGCTATTGTTTTTCTCAGTTGCTCACTTACTGCAATTTTTTATTTAGTTCATTACCATATTCTTCACATTCTTTGGCAATTGAGCGCAGTTTTGGTTTTTCGTGGTTTCATGTTCCTGAACCTGCTGCAACATCTAATCTTCTGTACCTAAACATTCCTACTGTGGCTGTTTTATATAGCAGTTCCAGTTGTGTAATTCCCATTGCCCCCTTGCCCCTTGAACCATTGCGTCCTTGCACCATTGCACCCTTGCACCCTTGCACCATTGCACAATTGCACCTTTGCACCATTGTACCATTGCATCATTGTACAATTGCATCATTGCACCATTGCACAATTGCACAATTGCACCTTTGCACCATTGTACCGTTGCACCATTGCATACTTGCACCATTGCGCCATTGCACCATTGCTCCATTGCATCATTGCACCCGTGCATCATTGCACCATTGCATCATTGCACCATTGCACCCTTACACCATTGCACCTTTGCGCCATTTCACCCTTGCACCATTGCACCATTGTACCATTGCACCATTGTACCCTTGCACCATTGCACCTTTGCACTCTTGCTTACTTGCTCTCTCGTTCCTCTGTGGATGCAAACGATCAATATCTGTCTTGGAGAGGTGCATTTCGTTGCATGTCAATATTCTTCAGATCTTTGTATCTATCCGATTAGTTGTATACTGTCTCCTTCATAACCATCTCGGTACTTGTAAATTCCATCTTGTTCTATATTATCATGGTGGATTGGTAGTATCGGTAGAGGGTCGGACACCATGCTTTGACGCATAGAGTTACGGCCCTTGCCATTCTGAGTACAAATCCCGCCGAGATTAACTTTGCCTTTCATCCTTACGGGGTCGATAAAATAAAGTACCAGTAATGTACTGAGATAATTGCTGGCCTTGTGCTAAAAGTAGAAACAATTATTATTACTATTATTACTATTATTTTTATCATTATCAGGGCGGTGGATGTCAGAGTCGTTAGAGCGTCAGACAACATGCTTTCTGAGTTCAAATTCTACCGTGGTTAACTTTGCCTTTCTTCCTTATGAGGTCGATAAAATAAAGAACCAGTAATGCACTGGGGTCAATTTAATCGACTTTCCCCTCCCCCAAAATTGTTGGCCTTATGCCTATATACGAAACTATTATTGCTATCGTTATTTTTTGCACAAGGGCGATGAATTGGCAGTATCGGTAGAGGGTTGGACGCCATGCTTTCTAGCATAGTTACGTCCCTTTACGGTCTGAGTTCAAATCCCGTCGAGGTAAACTTTGTCTTTCACCCTTACGGGGTCGATAAGATAAAGTACCAGTAATGTACTGGGTAATTGCTGGCCTTGTGCCTAAAGTAGAAACAATTATTTTTTCACACTTTTTGGTGTTACTGCTGGTTATTATGACTCCACATCTCTCATTCTTCTCTCATTTAATAGACAAAACATTTAGAAGAATATATGTTGTCGCTAAAAGCATTGATTTATGTCTAGTCTTGTTAGTTTTTTTACTACTTCAGAATATTAAATCTCAATTATTACTGAAATCGCTAGAGCATTGATTCCTATTACCTTATTCTTTGCATTTAGTTCTGACTGGAATAGTAATCTAATCCGTTTATAGTATTCCTTTCTAGTCTTTTCTTTCATATGTATGCTTTTCAACCCCTCATTGATTCCTAAGTATTTGGCAGTATCGGTAGAGGGTCGGACGCCATGCTTTCCAGCATTGCGTTACGTCCCTTTATGGTCTGAGTTCAAATCCCGCCGAGGTTAACTTTGCCTTTCATCCTTACGGGGTCGTAAAATAAAGTACCAGTAATGCACTGGAATTATTGTTGGTGTGGTAGTATCGTTAGAGTATCGGACAACATGTTTTACAATATAGAGGTACGCCCTTTATGATCTGAGTTCAAATCCCTCTGAGATTACGGGGTCGATAAAATAAAGTACCAGTAATGAACTGGGGTCGATTTATTCGACTTTCCCTTCCCTAAGAAATGGTTGGCCATGTGTCTGAATCAGAAACAGTTATTGGTGTGACCATATCGGTAGAGTATCGGACAACATGCTTAATGGCATAGTGTTATGACCCTTTAGTTTCCCTGTTCAAATCCAGCCGAGATTAGCTTTGCCTTTCATCCTTTCGGGGTCGATAAAATAAGTACCAGTAATGCACTGGGGTCGATTTAATCGGCTTTCCCCTTCTCTCAAATTGCAGACCTTGTGCCTTTAGTAGAAACCATTGTTGTTATCATTATTTATTGGTTTATTTATTTTTTTTTTTTTTTCAGAATTTAACTGTAGCATCTCCAGTATCACCGTTAAAATACCAAACGCGAACATAACAGAGCAGAATGATGTACCATTCAATGAGACGATTAGTATCAGTTGTATCGAAGGTTATCATATATCAGGATCATCATCTATTCGCTGTACTGAAAACCAAACTTTTAGCATGTTACCAACGTGTGAAGGTAATAATATTAATAAATATTATATATGTATTTGTTGTTGAATACATAACTACTTTCCAGTTTCTATTTTGTTATTAGAATCTCATATTTTCTACTAAAGTAAATACAATTCATTAAGAACAACAAAGTTTCTAAGTCCATAATTTGTTGATGTTTTCAGACCCTTGCAGTTTCATCATCAGGAGTGTTGATTGTTTATTTTTGCTACCTGTTTATTATAGTCATATGTATTTTATGAAGTTATATACAGTTCTTCTTAATTCTCCATCATATTATGACTTCCATACCGAAATTTGAATCGCAAACTTGACATTTAGACTCACACGTCACTACGTTACGTGTTCATGGCGTGTGTGTGTTCTTCGCGGAGCTGAGACAACACCGAGTATTGAATATTAATCTTAGAGCCAAATTGCGATATAAGTATTACTTCTAAGATTAATCGCCAATATTTGTTCAAGATTTTGTATAATAGACGCCGAATGTAGCAGAGTGATTAGAACGTAGGATAGAATGCCTTGTGGTAATCGTTCCGGCTCTGAGGTCAAATCCCGCCAAGGTTAACTTTGCCTTTCATCTTTTCGAGGTCAATAAAAAAAGTACCAGTCTAGTACTGAAGTCGATTCTTCCTCTATATATTTTTCTCATTTCCTCTCTCTCTCACTTTCTATCTTCCTCTGGAAGAAATCTGCTGTACTCAGGCCTGGAGAGAGATGGGCTCCGCCAGGCTTAAAATGTCCAAGAAACGCCGTATGTCAATACGCCGCCCTTACGACTCTCTCAGAAGTTACGGGACCATACCATACCATACATCTGTATAATAGAGACGTATTGTCCGTTAATATTCTTCTATCTAACTTTGATTTGTGGTGTGTGATATAGTGTCCATTTAGTTTGGTACTATACCACTACCCTCAGTCCCATCCCTGTCAGTTTAGAATCTTTTACTATCACCCTAGTACAACTTCACGAACATCGCTCCTCGTCATGACCATTCTCATATTGACGAGCTTCATTCATCACCACCACCCTATTGCTCAATATAGGCGTAAGTAGGCTCTAACCGTGATCTGGTTGAAGCAAGTGACCTAAATCTACACATCCCTCGAACTAC
>OZ024741.1:121524739-121532239 GCA_964016885.1 Eledone cirrhosa | reverse complement strand
CAGTGACCTCAAGAGACAACAAGGTCCGCCATGTTCAAGAAAGAACATACATATTCACACATGCATCTTTAGTGTTTAGACTTGTGATGTACTTATATTGACAGAATCTTCCTTAGTATATGGGCAGTTCCCATTAGTACTATCTTTTGTATTTCTCCTATACGCGGGTTTCCTGGGATTTGCGATAAGTAATCATTAGACCCCTTAGGTTTCATTCCCAGAGCGCCTACAACCACTGGTATTGTTTTAGTTCTCAATTTCCACATTTTTCCAATTTCTATCTCCAGGTCCTTATACTTGCTCAATTTTTCAAATGTTTTTATAGATACATTCTTGTCTATTGGAACAGACATATCAATTAGCAGGCATACCCTCTTTTGAAAGTCTTTCAATATTATATCAGGTCTGTTTGCATCTATTTTTCGGTCTGTTTGGATGCTAAAGTTCCACAAGATTGAGATGTGATCTTTTTCAAGTATGGGAGGTGGTTGATGCTCCCACCAATTCTTTTGATGGGGCAGGTCAAAATGCTTACACATTATCCAATGTATGTATTGTGCAGCTCTGTCATGCCTGTTTAGGTATTCGGTTGGAGCTATAGGACTGCACATTGAAATTATATGGTCAATGGTCTCTGGTTGTTTTTTGCATACACGGCATAATGGGCTGCACCCATTTTTTATTATGTTGGCTTGGTAATTTTTTGTTGGCAGACACTGATCTTGTGCCGATATAATCAGTCCTTCAGTCTCCGATTTCAGTCCAGAGGATGCCAACCACTGATGGGTTAAAGTTTTGTCAACATCAGGATTGTTAGCTCGTTCTGGGTATTTTCCATACAGAGGCTTTTCTTGCCATTTCTTAGCCAGTTTCTGTAGCAGTTCTTTCTTTGCAGTTACTTTTACCTGCTTTGCTTTTTCTGTGTTTTCCATTTCAGCAGTAAATGGGACTTCTGAAATTTGTAGTCCATTACTGTATCTTTGTGCATCTTTTGTAATGGAATATGATCTTTTGATGCTTTCGTGTTTCAAAACGAGTTTGATCATCCAATCATGTGATTCCCTTAGATATGTAGATAATCCAATTGTTGCAGTTTTCAACGCAATGTCTAACTGGATTAACCCACGTCCTCCTTCTTTCCTAGGGAGATATATTCTATCTATATCTGCCTTAGGGTGATGCATTCTGTGCATGGTTAAGAATTTTCGAATTTTTGTATCGAGCCTAAGGATCTCTGTGCTTGGCCAGTTGATGACATTGTAACTGTAGGTTACTACTGGTATGGCAAGCGTGTTTATGGCATCGATCCTATTCCTTGCATTCAATTCCGTTCTTAAGATTGCTCTTACTCTGCGGTAACATTCCTTCCTTATCCTTTCCCTCATTGTCGAGTGCTTGATTCCGTCTCCTTCACAAACACCTAGATATTTGTAAGTTTTTTCTTGATCAAGTTCTCTTATCACGTTCCCCCGATCAAGATTAATGTCTGAACTCTTCAGCAGCTTTCCTCTGGTGAACGTTGCTTTGGCGCATTTATCTAGTCCAAACTCCATTTTAATGTCATCACTGAACTGCTTCACAGTGGATAATAGCCCTTGCAATTGTTCATCATTTTTTGCAAATAGTTTCAGGTCATCCATGTAGAACAAGTGATTAATGGTTTTGAAGAGTCGGGACCCCGACGGCTGAGCTCTTGTCGTTTCAACAGCTATTTCCATTCTAGAACTAGCTGTTGAAACGGTAAGAACTCGGCCGTCGGCGTCCTGGCTTTTATATATATATATATGCGTGTGTATGTATACATTATGCACACACACACCCATATATATATATATATGTATATGCATATATGTATATACATATATTTATATATATGTGTGTGTGTATGTGTGTGTATGTATGTGTGTATGTATGTGTGTATGTGTGCATAAGCAAACAAATAAAATAAATTTTGATATGTTTTCTCTTTTCAGACCAAAATGAATGCCAAAATACCACTATATGTTCTCAATTGTGTGTAAACACCCCCGGAAGTTATGTTTGTGCATGTCGTAAAGGATATATTTTATCAAGTGATAAATTAACATGCGAAGGTAAATAGAAGAAAACTATCATAGCCACATTCTTTGTGTGTAACATGGGATTCATTTGGAAAAGCCGGTAGAATGGGAATTAGAAATACAAAAATGATAACGAGAGTAGAATAAAAAGCAACAGCAGTTCACATTTATACCTTATCTTTCATAATATTTCGAGGTTAAGAAACTTAGATGCCTTAATGTAGCAGTTTAGTTTAGGTATGTGTCTTAATGTAGCAGTATAATTTATATAGGTCTCTTATTTAACAGTATAGCTTATATGAAATATTGTGAGATGTGTGGTTATGATTGTTTTGTGAAAGTTGATACGATGCAATTTAGAAATACAAGAATAAAAACTAGAGTAAAGTAAGAAAAAGAAAATGAAACAACAGTTTACACTTTTACTTCATATTTCTTTAATTTTCGAGATTAAGACCCCTGGGGTTTTTTAATATAGTTATATGGGGCTCATACTATAGTAGTATAGTTTAGATGAATCATTGAGAGATAAATGTTTATGATTGTTTTGGGGAAGACGGTAATCTAGAGCAGGCATGTCAAACTGAGGGTCCCCCGAGGGCCACTTGGGTCACATATGTGTTACCTGAGGGCCACACATGACAACTAATTGCGCACATTACAACTAATATTTTTTTATTTTATATTACGCTCATGCTGTAAAAACCTTTGTGCGGGCCGCAGGTGTGCTTGTAAACGGCCGCATGTGGCTCGCGGGCCGCATGCATGTCATGCCTGATCTAGAGGGTCTTAATAAAGGGATATAGGGGGTTTAATATTGTAGTATAGTTTATATGAGGTATGTCTGGTTATGATTGTTAGGGGTAAGTCGATACAATGCAATTTTGAAATTGAAAAGTAAAAACTAGAGTACGGTAAAGTAATAAACTATCAATCCACTGATCTTCGTCGATGTTGACGATGAGTGTCCCAGAAGTTCTATCATCAGAACAGCCAGCTCATGAAATTAACGGAAATCCAACAATAACACAACAATTTATAGGTCAGGAAATTGCATCAAATTACAGTTAGTTTGTAGACACATCACACATCAAGTTGATCATTCCACTAACCATACGGTTCATACGGTTTTACTTTTAAGCCTAGTTTCTCTATCGGAAAAATGAATATATTATAGTTTATCAGTTGAATTTTAAACTATAATAAAACATTATTCATAATTCGAATCTAGTGCTTTCGTACCTCTTGGGACTTATCAAGTTACATACTTGTTCTTTGAGCAAGAACTAACTTTACATCTTGAGAAACGCTGTGAAAGACAAAAGTGTTAAATTCAAATTATAAACAATGTCCTATAACTATGTTGTTTCTTTTTATCCAAGAGATAAACATTGTTTTATTACTTTTGATATTTATACTTTATTTAGTACATTTTGTAACTCCCTCTCATTTCTGTCTCACTCTCACTATCTCTCTCTCTCTCTCTCTCTCTCTCTCTCTCTCTCTCTCTCTCTCTCTCTCTCTCTCTCTCTCTCTATCTATCTATCTATCTATCTCTTTATGTATATATATATATATAAGTCGGTGTCTCTTTCTCTATATCGATCTGTCTATCTCTTTATATATATAAATATATATATATATATATATATATATATATATATATATATATATATATATAAGTGGTTTCACAACAGTTAGTTCACCATACCGAGAACAATTGTTTCACCTTAGCGGTTCCTCAGCTCAGAATGGGCATGGTTATAGGAACAGGCTAACTACCTAACTTGTCCCATGGACTGAGTGCTCTACCACTACGGATATTACCTTCCAGTGTTCTATCACTATATATATATATATATATATATATATATATATATATATATATATATATATATATATATATATATATATATATATATATATATATACATATATATATATATATATATATATATATATATATATATATATATATATATATATATATATATATATATATATATATATATATATATATATATATATATATATATATATATATATATATATAACGTATAATAAACTATACAATATAATTACCTCATTACCAGAGGTTTCCCGAATAAGACGAATACAAGAAACGTCCTCATTCGTTCGCCAGACAAGCCTTGTCTGGCGAACGAATGAGGACGTTTTTTGTATTTGTCTTATTCGGGAAACCTCTGGTAATGAGGTAATTATATTGTATTGTTTATTATACATTAAATTTAGATCTGTAACTTACATAGAGCATTCTTCACTCGTATGACTTTTTCAATTTTCAACGGAAGCTTCAATACTTATATATATATATATATATATATATATATATATATATATATATATATATATATATATATATCGTTTCTGAATTTGTTTAGCAAGATTCTTTATCTGAAATCGTGTGTTGAAACCGATATTGTTATACTTTGGGAGGGTCATGTTGCCAATAAGAAACACACGCACCACTGGTGCGTGTGTTTCTTATTGGCAACATGACCCTCCCAAAGTATAAACAATATATATATATATATATATATATATATATATATATATATATATATATATATATATATATATATATATATATATATATATAAATTTGTTTTGCGAGGTTTTTGATATGACATCGTGTGTCGAAACAAATATTGTTATACTTGGGGGAGGGTCATATTGTTGTAATAATATTGCCAGAAATAATGACAGAACACACTCACTGTTTGGTTGGTTTTCGCTTCTGTATCTTTTATATTTCCACAGTTAATTCATTTGGTCCTCAATGTTTATCATTGACTGACCAATGGTCAAAAATACAGATATAATATAGATATAAACACATATATATAGTCTAACAAAGTTATTTCGTTGCACATCTGCAACATCATCAGTGGTACTATTATGTTCCTCCTTTTGTATTGTATATTTACGCCATTTTTATTTTATCTGTTTGTTTATTTATTTATTTATTCTTGTTTTCTTCTCTGCGCATGCGTTTGCGTGTGTGTATAGTGTTCACGTTTGGGTGACTGTGTTTTGGTTATTGTCTTCTATCTTAGTTTACTAGTGTGTGTTTATATGTGTTTGTTGTTATTGTGCTTATGTATATATTTATTTATTTATTTATATTTTTGTTAAGTCAGTATTGTTTGCGTGGGTGTTGTTATTCCATTCATTTTTTCTTTTTAGCTTTGGCCTTCTAAGCTCTATTTCGCTTGCCTCTCTGATTTGCCTATCTGCTGGGTCGTTTCTATGTTTAGATATTATTTTAATTTCTATGTTGTCTATGTTACCGTCATGTTGTTGTCTGGCGGGACACGTTCTTCATCACTCGTACCAAGTCTGCGATCAGAATATTAAACTTAGCACTACTGGACTCACACTACGTTAAACCCATGGCCTCCAAATACCTGATACTCAAAAATTCAGCAATGTCCAGATTCTGATCACAGACTTGGTTCGAGTGATGAAGAACGTGTCCCGCATGTGCGACCCAACAGAAATGGAAAGACACATCCAATACTTCATCAACCGCATGCAGTTCTCTGGCTACAACCAAAGAGACAGAATCAGAGTATACGAAGGAGCCACGGAGAAGTATAATACCCTCATAGAATTGGACATGAAGGGAATTTGCCCATTATACAGGAGCAAATCATGGAATAGCTCAGATAGAACTAAACATAAGATAGGGAAAGCCACCTGAGATACCAGTGTCATGTTCATGGACGCTACCCCTTGAGGGAAATTAGCTAACCAGTGTAGGAAGGCCCTGAGAAAGACCCACTTAAAGATTAAAGTGGTAGAAAAGCCAGGAACTACCATAAAATCCCTGATCAGCAAAACATATCCTATTAAGAAAACCCACTGTACTAATAGGAAATGTGTTATATGTAAAGTAAACCCCCAGATAAACTGTAAAACTAGAAACGTAGTCTATAGCATAAGATGTACAGAGGGTACTTGCAGAAACATGACAACAACATACATAGGCGAGACAGCTCGTAGCATAGGAGAAAAGATAGACCAACACTGGGGGGAACTAAAAGGACGAAAAAACAATTCAGTACTATACGAACACGCCAGACAACAACATGACGGTAACATAAGTAAACTAAGATAGAAGACAATAACCAAAACACAGTCACCCAAACGCGAACACACACCAAACACTATACACACACGCAAACGCATGCGCAGAGAAGAAGACAAAAATAAATAAATAAATAACCAGATAAAATAAAAATGGCGCAGATATACAATACAACAGGAAGAACATAATAGTACCACTGATGATGTTGCAGATGTGCAACGAAAGAACTTTGTTAGACTATATATATGCGTTTATATCTATATTATATCTGTATTTTTGACCGTTGGTCAGTCAATGATAAACATTGAGGACCAAATGAATTAACTGTGGGGATATAAAAGATACAGAAGCGAAAACCAACCAAACAGTGAGTGTGTTCTGTCATTATTTCTGGCAATATTATTACAACAATATGACCCTCCCCAAGTATAACAATATATATATATATATATATATATATATATATATATATATATATATATATATATATATATATATATATATATATATATATATATATACCTTTCATTTATATATATATATATATATATATATATCAGAAACCTTTCCATGACTATCATATTATCATTTTTTTTTTGTACGTTCATTTTACCATTGTAAAATCTTGAAGTGTTATATTTAATTTCTATTTAGACATTGATGAATGCCAACAAGATAATTCTAACTGCCAACACCACTGCTCAAATACAAATGGAAGCTACGCTTGTAGCTGTGATAAAGGTTATGTTCTTTACTCCGAAAACAATACAATGAATTACACTATACCAGGAGCTGAAGATGGTACTGAATTTGGCGATGTACTTTATTTGAATCATTCTTGTGTCCGTAAGTACTTTCGGTGCTATCTCATCAGAGCTGTATTATCCATTAAACTGACTGAACTTGAGCCAAGGGTTTACACTGAGTCTAGGGAGCCCATCAATTTTTTTTTTAAAGAATTTTGAAATTGACTACTATTTATCGATACATAATAACCAGTAAATGCCATTTCACTGGAGTACAGTGTTAGAATTTATATTTGATATATTATTGCATTAATTGAATATACCTATACCAGGTCCTGAAAGTTATCTGTAGTGGAGTGAAAGATTAAAGTGTCATAGGGGATCCAGAACACATGAAAACCTTGCAGCTTAGACATAGCTTGAAAACACCTAGGCAGTCAGCTGAAGTTGAGTGAAAGATTGAAGTGTCAAAGAGCGTACGAAATAACTAAAGGTCTAGTGGTTCAACCATGAGTTAAAACGACCCAGTACCTCATCACCTAAAATAATCAGCTTATATCTTTATTTTGTTGTCCTCTACTTA
>OZ024741.1:121404739-121519739 GCA_964016885.1 Eledone cirrhosa | reverse complement strand
TCAATGCTAGTAGTTGGTCTGTAGGGATGTTGCGTTTGTGTTTCGTCTCGGCCGTATTTGTACGTGCTGATCGGCGAAGGAAGGTTATGTATCCCTCCAGGTATTTATATCTATTTAGCGGGGTTGTGAAGTTCTTTTTGTTTTTCACCAGTGATTCTTCCTCGTATTGTACACCCTGGAAGAATTCTCCTAAGCGTAATTTTCGACAGTATTCTTCTGTGTCTTTTATAACATCGGCTGTATCTGCTTTCGGAGTGGGAGTGAACTTCAGTCCATTTTCTAACAGTTGTATTTCTGGTTGTGTTAATTTCTTGACTGATATATTGATTATTTTTGGTTCGATTGGTTCTTTCTTGTCAAGTGCCACTTGAAAGGTGGTGCTTTTTTCTTTCTTTCTTTCATTTGGTGCGAGGCCCCTAGTCCTAAAAAATGGGTGCCATTTGGGATAGGGGTGTTTCTGTTGTGGTGAAACCTTTGGCCCGCCGGAACTTCATGCCGGTAACTGGTTGTGCGATAGACTCTTGCGTGGTCGTTGCTGTATGGGGGTCTGGTTCTTCTGTTGTTTCGTTCAGTATTCATGTGTCTTTGATTTTGTCTCCGGTAATTGTTCTTGGTGTTATGGCAGTGGTTGTATCTGGTTCTGGTGTTGAGTATTGGGTCTGTATGTAGTTGTGTGTTTGGGGTTACCCAATATCTGGTTGTTGTTGGTTTATTGTGTGTGGGTGCTTCATTTCTTGTGTTGTTGTATTTTCCTGAGTTCTGCTATTAACACTTTTTCAACACACCTACACCCATACACTTATTAAAGGGGGAGAAAAGAAACCCCCACCACACCACAGACATGTTAAATCCCTATATATAGAACAACACACCACATACACATCAGTTTGACAAGCGCACCTCAGCGTGAAAGGTCGTTCTAAAAACGAAACAATACCTCCTACGTTAACCAAGAACTCCTAAGACCTAACCAACAACCAACAACTTAATTTATAAAATAATTTTTTTTAAGAAAAAAATTTTTTCTAATCCGGAAAAAAATTCTTTTTGGAATTTGTGAAGAAAATAAATTTGTTGAAAGCACAAGTGAAGCCATTTTTTCTTCCCCCTTGTCTTAATATACCTAATTGTACCAAGGATTACACACATTTTCCAATATATATATATATATATATATATATATATATATTGGAAAATATATATATATATATATATATATATATATATATATATATATATATATATAATTAGAGTGGAATAATCAACTATTACTTTTGGTAAGGTGCGTAAAGCTCAATGTATTACTAGAATCGACAGCATGCAGAAATCCAAGTCCAATGGGTTAGAACACTTGTAGTTGACAACTGTGAAAGCCACAGAGCATAAATACTTGATACAAAATGAAAACCAAGTTTTTTATTCCAATTCCATCTACCGTTTCTCCAGGCAAAATGGAGGTTTGTTTCAGAATGTCATTTAATTATATATATATATATATATATATATATATATATATATATATATATATATATATATATATATATATATATATATATATATATATATATATATATATATATATTTATTAAAATAACAGATTTAAGTTTAAGCAAAGAATCGCTGCTTTCACCCTTAACGGGATCTTCTGAAACTAACAAAGTCAATCTGTGAACACAGAAGTAAATATTTCAAAAAACGTTGCAGCCGGAGGAAGACAGGAAGACAGGAAGACGATACTTTGGTTCGTGGAAACGTTCCCTGGCAAAGAACGGGAAAAAACGAATGTAATACGTCATTATTTGGAGCGGTGAAAAACAATTACACGCAAAGACAAAACCACGTTTATGGTATAAAAGAAGTCGTAGAAGGTTAACTTTGCCTTTCATCCTTACGGGGTCGATAAAATAAAGTACCAGTAATGTACTGCGTAATTGCTGGCCTTGTGCCAAAAGTAGAAACAATTATTATTATTATTATTATTATTATTATTATTATTATTATTATTATTATTGACTTTGCTTTTCATCCTTACGGGGTTGATAAAATAAAGTACCAGTAATACACTGGGTAATTGCTGGCCTTGTGCCTAAAGTAGAAACAATTATTATTATTATTATTATTATTATTATTATTATTATTATTGAATGCCATGGTTGACGGAGGCTCGGCACTGTAACGTATAGTAATTTTTAACCGCTATAACAATTGTAAATTGTTTAAAACTTGAACCAAATTGTAGATAAAGAAACCTTCCTCCTCGTGAGAGGGGTCTTTCTGCCCGTTAATTGGCCCTTTGGGGTTAAATAACCGCTTATTGGGGTTTTGTGCCCAATATTCATTTTAACCCAAAAGAAACATGGCTACAAAAAAGAATTTTCACAAGTCACTCCCACTCATTCCGTCTTCTTCTTCCTCAATCGTCACTACATCAGAGAAAAGATTGTCTCTCTCCCTCCCTTCTCTTTCGCAAGCGACGCCATTAAAGAAAAAGGAAAATATAGTTTCTGATAGCTTTTACCAAGAGCACGTGCATAACGTGGAACATTTCTCCACGACGACGACAACGACGAAAAATGTGTGCGGTAAACACGGAAAGCCATTTCATTCGTCTGACGTCATGAAGAATAGCAGCAGCAGCCGTAATAACAGCAGCAGCAGCAACAGTGAAAAGGAAAACACTAGTAGCAGCCGCAACAACATCAGCAGTAGCATAAACAACAACAGCAGCAGCAGCAACAGAAACAACAACAGCAGCAGCAGCAACAACAACAACAACCACAGCGACGGCGGCGGCGGTCGTAGTACCAGCAGCAGCAACAAAAGTAACAGCAGCTCTGACGACAACAACACCAACAACAAGAAAGAAAAACCAATCTCGTTTGCAGGTATCGCAAAGAACCTGGAAACATCCTTATAATAAATGAGGAATTACAGGAAGCAAAGAAGATAGTGACGAAAACCAGACACCGAGCAATCTGCAAGGCAGCCGAAAAGTTTTTCGAAACCCAACAGCACTGTACGGTCACGTACCGTACAGTAAGCACAAAATCCCGTGGGGTTGAAAGAGCCACAGAGGCTCAAATACAAAAAGCCTTAGGGTGTGTGTGGCAGCGGAAAACGCATATCACCCGAGGCAAGAAATATGCCACCGTGAATGTGCTTTTTACCATCCCCAGGAGGCAAAGGCTCAATCCTTAGTGACCCTAAGGAACGAGGAAATGGTGTTGGTGCCCTCCTACTGCGGGCAAAAAATTGTGGCCCCTTCTTGGCTGGCCGCGTCTGTCCTCGTCGGAATCGAGGACAAAACAATTGTACTGCAAGTACAGAAAAAAGTACGAGAAGATTGGGTCGGCACTTCCATTGAGATGTTAATCCAAACTAACCAATGAGAAGACCCTGAGAAAGGAGAAAACCCCCCTACTTCCGAAACCGGCTCCACTGCTACCAGAAACAGGAGAGGCGGCAAGCACGAAGGATAGGTCCGTGGCACCCATACCCACGCCACGGAAATCAAGAACAGCAGCAGCAGTGGAAGTATTAACAACAACAACAGTAATACCAACTGCAGCTGCAACAGAGACTCCACTGCAACCATCACCAACAAGAACAAGTGAAAGAGTGGAGCTGGTACCCCTCCCCGACCTCACAGAATCGGACATGGTGTGTGAGATGGTAGAGGGATGGCAAAAGGTCGCAAGAAGGCACAAACGCAGAAGCAGCGCATCGTCGCCTTCGAAAAAGGGAGGAAAGAAAGGAAAAAAGGGTAAAGGCTACTGCAAAGAGACTTACAGCAGCAACACCACCAACACCATCACCACCCACACTACCACCACCATCACCACCGGCGGCAACCCCAGCGCCAACAACAACACCTTCAACACCACCACCACAAGCACCAACATCGCAAACACAACAACAAAACACACACACCCAGCAACAACGACAAGAAAATAGCAGAACCACACCCCACCCCCAGAAAAAGAAATGCACGGCAATAAATACACACAAAAAGAAACTAATGACTTACATAATTGAACACACAGACATTTCACAGCAGGACTACATAATACCAGCACCAATCAAAACACCAACGAACATAAGACTGGTAAGAATAGCAAAGAAACAATACACAAACATTAAAACGAAATTACCCAACGTAGTTGGTGATTTCAGAGACCTAGGAGGGACACTCAATCGGGGAGTATATTCGGATATACTCACAGAAGAGCCGACGACCAGCCGAAGGGACGATTCAACGGTCCCTTCACCAGACGATCAAGTGAAAAGGGGTGGAGAAACCATCCTTCCTCTACGAGAAGTAAGGTAATTGGTCTTTCCCATCTTTTCCACTCCATTTCAACATGACCTCACTCAGAATAGGCAGCATAAACGCGAGTGGCTTGGGGTCGTCATGGAAGCAGGGCCACCTGCTCAATGACCTCAGGTCACTAAACATAGATGTAGTGGCCATCAGCGAGACCAGAATCTCCGAAGCACGGGCCTTCGCACCGATCTTCGGCGGCTACGATGTGTACACATCTCCCAGCCGTCCTGGATCGGGTGGAGAAGTTGCTGTGCTTTTTCGGAAAGGTTTGGATCTCGCCATACGGGCCATCTTCCTGGACCCAGAAGATAAGTTGGTGGTGCTGGACGTGACCAGCGGAGAAGGGCAAACTTTCTATGCCCCAACAGGAGAAGGGCGGCTTGATTTCTTCCGGCGTCTGGAGACCTTTCTTGGAACGTCCCGCTCTTTAGTGTTAGTGGGCGACTGGAACGGGATCTTAGATGCACGCTGGAACTGTGTGGGATTAGTGGATAGGGGAGGAGGGTGCAAGAGTCTCACTAACCTGCTCAGGCGTTTTGAACTGTCTGACAGGTGCCGATTGGATTTCTCGAATGTGCCAATGTGGACTTGGACAAATCGCATATGGTCATCCAGATCATATCTAGATAGAGTATTTTGTAGGGAAATAGATAGCTCTAACAAAGGCTGTCCACAATTCAAGATAGTCAGCTACACGGACCACAAATTATGATCTGTGTGGTTGACTTAGATAGGCTTAATAGACGAGGACCCGGCTACTGGAAGCTAAACGCGTCCTTACCAGCGCGCAAAGCCTACAGAGACCGGATTAGTGAACTAGTTAAGCGGGCGTTGACGGGGGCCATCGTCAACAATAAGTGGTGGTTTGCTCTGAAAAGAGCAATTAGAATAGAGTCCATTAGGTTTAGTAAGGCTTTAGGTAATAGAGAAAAATAGAGCAGAAGTAGAATTAGTTAGAAAATTAGACGAGGCGCTTAGCAAAGGCATCGCGACCGACGTACTTGCGGCGAAATTGGCCCTTGACCAATTCTTCAATGCAAAGCACGAAGGCTGCGTTGTCAAAGCTAGGGTGCGTGCTCTCAGTCACGAGGGCACGAAAGCCGTTCAATGGGCCCGAGTGGCGGAGGCAAGCCGTGGCAACAAAGCCACGATCCGGTCTTTGGTGGACCACGACGGGCGCATGCTACTCGATCCCGGGCAAATGTGTGAAGCTTTTCAGCGACACTTCGCACAGCTGTTCGGGGGCAGCGGCGGGCCGGCGCGAGGGATGGACTTTAGTGTCTACCTCGACGGACTGCCGCGGCTCTCGGCCACTGAGGCGGAGTGTTGCGAAAAGCCGATAACAGCCGCTGAAGTACGGGAGGTAATGACTGGCTGCACAAGGGGTAAATCGCCTGGTTTGGATGGTCTGCCCTATGAACTTTACGTACAGATGCCAGACTTGTTCGGAGGCCTCTTGGTGGACGTCTACTGCAACTGGCAACAGAACGCGAGAATTCCCAGCTCTGTGAGCCGAGGAGCTGTTGCGCTGCTGAGAAAGGATCAGAACAAGGGGGATAACATAGATAATTTCAGGCCCATAACTCTGCTAAACACAGAGTTCAAGATTTTGGCCAAGGTGCTAGCAAAGAGGTTAGCGCTTGTCGTTGGTGGTCTGGAGGGAGAGGCGCAGACCTGCGCCATTCCCGACAGATCCATCCACGACAACCTCCACCGCATGCGATACATCGTAGAGAGGTAGCTAGGGAACCTGGCACGCATGGGTCCTTGATCAATTTAGATCAGTCGAAAGCTTTCGATAGGGTCGACCATCGTTACCTAGCGGCAGTCCTGAGGGCGGCTGGCTTTGGCCCCGTCTTCAGAGGCTGGATCGCTGCCATGCACAGCGACATCTGCTCTGTGGTGAGAGTGAACGGTCACCTTTCGGAACTGTTCAACATCATGCGCTCGGTCTGCCAAGGATGTCCCCTCTCGTCCCTCTTGTACGTATTGATTCCCGAGCCATTACTGCACAAACTGGAGACGTTGAGGGGCATCCCGCGCGAACTAGGATGCGCAAGATCCGTGTCAGCATATGCCGACGATGTCACCGTAGTGGTGTCGAACGCCAAACACATCGAGGCGATCGGCACTACACTAAGAGAATACGAAGCGGTGACAGGGGTCATTACCCCTGTCAACCAGGAAAAGTCAGTGGGCCTGCAGCTCGGCACCTGGAGAGGCAGGTCCATGCCGTCCGATAGCGCCGTCGGGCGCTGGACTTGCGGACCGGTTAAATTGCTAGGGGTCTGGTTCGGTCCAGACCTCCAGACGGACAAAAACTGGGACGAGGTGACGAGCAGGTTGGCTTCTCTCACCCAGAAATGGGCGGAGAGGAAGCTATCCCTGAAAGGTCGAGCGGAGGTGGCTAACACGTACATCGCGTCCGTCATCTACTACCGACTGACCGTCGTACCTTGTCCTAAGCCCCGCCTGACTGCGCTGGAGCGTTTGCTCTTTCGCTTTTTGTGGAAGGGACGCACTCCGATGGTCAGGCGGTCCATCTGCTGTCAACACCCGCTACGCTGGGCATGCCGTGGCTGATGATGCGCAGACACGCGCTCGGGCTACGACATCTCCACCTCTTCCTCGACGGTGATCAGTTGTGGTCGCCGTTTGCTAGACACGTCTTTCCCCAGCTCGTCTCCATGACGGAACTGCAGTCCTGGGTCAAGCGAAGATCGAGAGGGAGCGCTTGGAGACTGGAATGTCTTCAGGCGCTGACAGCCCTCGACCAATCGGGCAATGTAATCGGTGGAAACTCCACCTTGGCGTTCTATAGAGGATTAGTGGAGGGGAAGAGCGACGACGTACTTGGAGAAACTCTAGGCGTCGACGAAAATCAACTAGCCAATCTCTTCGGAAGGACTTTCGGGCCGGGGCCTATGGACAACTTCCAGAAATCCCTGGCCTGGCAGTGCTACCGAGGAGCTTTTCTGGTTGGAGATAAACTCTACAGGCATGGAGGTGCCGTCATTCCGGGCATGTCCGAGGTGCGGGCAGGGCGACGAAATCGTCCTGCACGCACTCGTCCAGTGTCCGAGCATTGCTGACTTGTGGGTTTATGTCGTACACCTGCTGTCACGTGTAGGACAGATCCAGCTATCAGCTGAGTCCATCGTGAGGATTGCCCCGCCCTCCTCCTTTAGCCGGGAAGGGCAGGCAGTTTTTTTATCTGTCTGGTGGCCATGGCGAAAGAGATAGTATGGTGGACACGTTTGAAAGGGCTGAAGACGAGCACTTACCTCTTCGGTGATGCCCTGATTAACTTTTTCAAATTTCATTTGAAAAGGAAAATCAGGGTAGAAAGGGAAGTGCTCTCTTCCCAGCATTTTGTTGAAAGATGGGTGAGAGAAGCAAGTATGGCCCGAGTGAATGGGCCTACTCTGAGTATGTGTCTGTAAATTAAAGGTGGAAAACTGGGAGAGGGCACTTGCTCTGGTGGTCAGGGTCACTGTGGCCTTTTAATGGGCTTTCTCCACAAATGTCCCTCGGAAGTCACCCCCCTATTGGGGAATTTTTCATTGTTATTTTTTTATTACATCCTCTGTTTTTTTTTTCACGCAGAAATGCCCATTTGTACCGTCCTATATTGTCCTGTACTGTCCTTAATGTCTACTTTATGTAAACCCTTGTGGTTAATAAAGAAATCATTATGTACTGGGTAATTGCTGGCCTTGTGCCTAAAGTAGAAACAATTATTATTATTATTATATATATAAAGTTGTATTCCTCTGTTTGTTTGTTTGTTTGTTCAAGAATTACTCCTATAGTTTTGGAGATAGACCCCCATAACCATATATATTCTGAAACTACATTGCCCAGAGTACTTGTATAATTATATTTCATTTTAATCAAAGGGTTCTCCGGGGCACACACCCCCCATCCCTGAAAATTGTTTCCCTTCGATTTATATGAAATTTAAACCATGAGTAAATGACAAGATATGATGCCTATTCACAAAATTTCAGCAAATTTTAATATTATTAAGACACCCTAATGGGGGTTAAACCCCCTGTTAGGGTTCCCCGAGGCACAGACCCCCGCTGAAAATATTTTCCCTTCGATTGATATGAAATTTAAACCATAAGTAAATGACAAGATATGATGCCTATTCACAAAATTTCAGCAAATTTTAATATTATTAAGACACCCTAATGGGGGTTAAACACCCTGCTAGGGTTCCCCGAGGCACAGTCCCCCGCTGAAAATCTTTTCCCTTCGATTTATATGAAATTTAAATCATAGGTAAATGACAAGTTATGATGCCTATTCACAAACGTTTTGAATTGATATTTTGAAAAAAAAATATTTACAAGAAACAAAATAAGAATAAGATTTAATGATGTAATTTTGATTTGATATATTACAAAAAATAATTGTCTCTACTTTAGGCACAAGGCCAGCAATTACCCAGTGCATTACTGGTACTTTATTTTATCGACCCCGTAATAATGTTTTCCAATTTTTCATGCATTACATTTTATATTCAGTAATATTGAAATGCAGAGTTTTTCTCCATAAATTATATCACTGATTTAAAATCAATCATCATTTTCTTACAAAAAAAATATGTGAAATGCAGCAAGGCGTAGGTAATTCGGCTAGTATATAATATATATATATATATATATATATATATATATATATATAGTGTAAAAATATCATTCTATGTGCATGCAGAGAACTGTATAGGATAGAATATGATTGCCATATGACTAGGGATGTCAGTGAGAGAGCGTATTTTACTAGATTATCAACTTGAAAACATTAATTCGTATCAAATGTGTATCTATAATAGCATAATAGCACGGTCTTCTGAAATGTTTTCTTGACAAGGTTGATACCTTGTCACCTCACAAGAAATATGAGTGGAATCTGGTGTAAGTTAGGTATTCATTGGCAAGTAGAGATTTAGTCATTGTAGTATATAAAATAACCTCTAGTATAATGTTTAGTGGAGGCACGTGGGCCAGGGGTAAGGGTGTTGGACTTACGACCATAATGTCGTGGGTTCGATTCCTTAGTTGCGTGTGTTCTTGGGCAAAACACTTCGTTTGACGTTTCTCCCTGTGAGGGACTGGCGTCCTGTCCAGCGGGGAATCTTGTACTCTCAGTTGCTTCACACCATGAAACCGAGATAAGCACCGGTCAAATGAGCCTTCTGGCTTAAGATAGACTTTAGACTTAGACTAGTATAATCTTTAATCTCAGAATTTTGAACTCAGTAATATAGCACTGTATGTAGTAAATGTACAGAGTCATTAGAACCCCAGATAAAATGCCTTGAGGTATGGTTCACTGCGCTCTCTGAGTTCAAATTCCGCCGAGGTTAACTTTGCCTTTTACTTTTTCGAAGTCGATAAAAAAAGGTACAAACCAAGTACTGGAGTCGATTCTATATCCCTTTCTCACTTCCTCTCTCCCCTCACACACACACACACACACTCTCTCTTTCTCTCTCTCCCTCTTTCTCTCTCTCTCTCCCTCGCTCTTTCTGTCTTTCTTTCTCTCAATCTCTCCCTCCCCTTCTCGCTCTCTATAAGAAATCGGCTGTGCTCCGACCTGGAGAGGTTTAAAATGCCGAGGACACGCTGTATATCATGATGGCTCCACTTTGACTCCATCAAGAGCTACGGGTTCATACATAATATACCTTTTTCCAGCGCCGAGGAAACGCCTTCTCCATTCTGTCCGCCGGGGCTGTGGGTGGGCCCCATCGCGTACCAATACATTAGTTAAATACCATTCTTTCATCTGATATATCTCTAAATTATATTTTGTACAGTATTCAAACAAATATTGAATCCCTTTGTTAATTTGTCCAGTGTTACTCTCATATACCTTTTAACGTAAAATTTATGAGTTTTACTTCAGTTCAATTATTGTGATATATCTTTGATTACTTCACAGAAATGAAATGCCCACTTGAACCGTTAGTTGGCCTTGTGAACAAACCGGATCTTCTGACTAATGAAAGTATTCCCTACCTCGGTTATCTCAACTTCTCGTGTGATATTACTGGCAAAGGCATTGAATATCGACAGCGCCAATGTCTATATGATCCAACCACAAAAACAAACCAGTTGTTTGGTGACTCGTATGAGTGTGGAGGTTAGTATCAAACATTCCATTAGTGTTCTGTTTTGTTTTGTTTTGGGTTTTTTTTTTGGTTTTTGGCACTTTTCGTATTCTCGGAATATAATAAGAAAATGGAGCTCCATCGATTTTCACGTTGGAACGGTTTACTTGTTAAATTAACGTGTAATTTGATAAATATTTCACAGCTGCGTGTACCCTTAAAGTAATTCTCAGGTAAAGTCAACGTGACAAAGTGTGTAACTAGGCTGGCCCTTTGAATTAGAGGTACAGTACGACTTGTATTATAGTCTAAGTATCTGAGTACTCTACAGACACGTGTACCCATAACATATTTCTCTGGGAGATTCAGCGTGTCACAGGGCTGGCCCTTTGAATTATATATAGTTAAATTTGTATTATAGTGTAAGTATCTGAATGCTCCACAGACACATGTACCCATAACATATTTCTCTGGCAGATTCGGCGTGTCACGGGGTGTCACAAAGCTGGCCCTTTGAATTATATATACAATTCAATTTGTGTTATAGTGTATTTGAATGCTCCACAGACACGTGTACCCTTAACATATTTCTCTGTGACATTCAGCGTGACAGTGTGTGACAAAGCTACCCTTTTGAATTACATGTCTGATTTTCTGATTTATTTTTTATAGTTATCGACTGTGGCCAACCAAACGTTATTGCCGGATCCAACATTACAACAATCAATATCACTGTTTATGGGTCCATGTTTGCAATGGCATGTAATGATTTATACATTCTGACAGGAAACAGTAGCAAAAATGATACGTTTGTGCGTTGTGCTTCTGATGGAAAATGGGATGATGGTGACCTAAGATGTATAGGTAAGGAAAATCATTTAATTGTCATCACTTTCCAAACAGATATCTAGCGTCCGACTCAGGATCCGTTGCCTGACATGTTGAAGATTGCAAACTGTCATAGAACCGGCCGTTCTCCCATAGTATTATTGTCGAACCCATTATGGTGGAAACTTCTAGCGTCGTTGGTCCCTGATCCACCTACCTACCTGCTGAGATCGAGAGGGGGATGGCTATCTACAAGAACGATCGATCTCCAAGAGTTGGATTGACTTCGCTCTGGTTATCCTCCAGATGAACACATTTGCAATTCTGTCAGCTGGGACCATGAGATGAGGCATCTATCTCTGATGTTTTGCGAAGGGCATGATAAGCTAGAATAAAATGTATCATGTCAATGTACTAAGATTTTTTATCGTTGGAATCTTAACGGAATAGAATAAAATAATATGGTTGTATGAGTATAAAATCTGGGTACTGTCTTTAACCCTCTGTAGACCCTAAATAATAAAATAAATGAAGAAATAAATACGTTTGTGTCACAATGGTAAAGAGAATAAAAAAAGGAAGAAAAAGGGGAAAGAAAAATGAGAATGGATAAACTCTATACAATTGGATGGGCAGTGTATTTCAGCTACATGGACAAAAAAGGCAAAATGTTGCTGTAGTACCTGCTACATCGGCCATTTCAGCTCGCGTGGCTACTTTTTTAGGTTTGATGCGGTCATCCCGATTTAGTTGAGGAAAGCGGCCGTCTGAACACCGGAGAAACTGAATGTTTCTATTGTGACCAACACAAAAAATAGATCAAGTTATTAACTATATTACATTTTAATGTTGCGATGAAGATTTTAACAATTATTATATATTTTTTATATACATTTCCTCAAGGTTAATTATTTTTCTGATAAAATCAGGAAGAAATTTATAATGCAAGTTTAAATCTAAAATATTATACTAACATTAATTCAGAAAAAATGTTACGATGTAAATTCAGTCATTTTTAGATTAGTGAAGTTTTTTCTATTAGATTTTTGTCACCGGTTTCCCGTCACAACTGGAACCTGTCGGTCTCGAACACAATGGCCGTAAACGCCCTGACTGCATAACTCTTCATCGGTTTAACCACAAACCCGCAACGCAGAGAAGCGGAAGTTGACTAATCATCAGGCATATACAGACCGTTTCCTTTTTACAGCAGTTGCAAGCTGTTCTTTACGGCAATACTTTCGCCATCTTGCCAATAGCTGAAATATACCGTCCTGATTCTCCTTGTTATTTATTTATTTATTATTACTTTTTCTCTTTCTTTTTGTCTCTTTTCTCACTTGTATTCTTAATAAATTGAAAGCACGTGGCTTCGTGGAGGTCGTAATTTCGATTCTCAGACCAGGCGGCGCGTTGTGTCGTTGAGCAAGACACTTTATTTTTGGTAAAAATGAGTTTGTACCTGTAAGGGTTGACGTGTTGATGGAATGCTCAGCCACTTGCGGGTTAAATTCAGGAGCAGGCAGTTCCGTTGATTGAATCAACTGGAGCACTCGACGGCTTGCCTCCATTCTCAATAAAGGTCACTGTTTTTATTTTTCTCATATCTTTTCCCGACGCAACATAAATCGTTATTATATTTCAGGAGTGATGTGTGACGATCCATTATTCCCCGCGGGGGGAAATGTCGTGGTGGACACCTATTCTGTTGGAGGCGTTGCTTTATACGATTGCAGTAAAAACGGCTATAGACCATATCAAAACAACACAAGAATTTGTATAGAAAATCATAACAAATCTAGACTAGTGTGGTCAGGAGAAATCCCAACATGCCTTGGTAAATATATCTCTAAAGAATTCCAAAGTTTGTCCTATTGCCAATTTGTATCTTTTGTTTTTTTTTGTTTTGGGGAGGTGGGTTCCTATGTGTAATGAGGAAGGAGATTTGAGTTTGTGCATTTACTCCGATAATTCATGAGTCTGGTTCTAAGGAAGAAAGAAAAGAAGAATGCTTGTTTTTTATATATATGTGTGCGTGAGTGTGAGTATCTATATGGATAGATAGAAAAAAACGGCTAGTTAGGAAGTTGCAAGTACAGTCCATTAATGGAACTGTAAATATATGTAAAACATTTCAGAAATTCGGGATATAATAACTGTATATATACACATATAGATACAGAAACATATGTACGTGTACACATATAACTTAAATAATACAGATCCACAAGTGTAATAACACCAGTACCTGCACACACACAAACAAGCACATACAAACACACATACGATTTACCTAGTTGATGTCTAAATTCCAATGAAAGAGTCTTGTTTCTATGTTAGAAATCGGCTCTCTCTCTCGGTGAAAATTTATAAAATAATAAAACCAAAAGAACATACATATAGACATGATGGCTGCAAACTCTGCTATGAGTACTGCAATCGTTTGTCAGATTATAGAGTTTGGTGCACTTTTAGGCTACGGCCAGCCACACGAAAGTGTAACAGATCCTGAACAAGCAATTCCTGTGGTTTGAAAGGTTTTTTAAGTGGGGAAAGGCCTTGCACTCAACCAATCCCACTCTCTGAGCATCGAAAACACTACCCGAAAAGGAGAACTGGTCAGCATCATTGGATGCTTCCGAAGCCGCAGGTTTATTTTTCAGAGTTTCTCTCTTAGAAAGGTGTTGTGAAAACTACTGGGGGCCTTTCACTTCCAGTACTATTTGGATGGCCGTTGACTCTGTTGAGTTCCTCCGCCCTTTGCCGGGTCTTGTATTTCATCCCGCAGGGTGTCCAAATATTACCCTCCTCACACATCTAGACATACATACATACACACATACACACTTACATACATAATCCTTCCTTTAAATAAGGATTTTTGCGGCGGGATCTGGCTGCTATTTCTAGCCGGTTAAGCAACATTGCTGAAAGTTCCTCACAGACGAGAGAGCGTGTGTGTGTGTGTTCTGTATATGAGTATGAATTGTTCACTATACTTATTGTTTTATAATTGTGGATACGGCATAGCCGATTGGTGAGGGACTTCTTAACCGTTCGTAATCATTAAGTCTCGGGTTTAATCCCACTGTGTTGCATCTTGGGCAAGTGTCATTTAACATAGTCTCTGGTCTACTCATGCCATGTGGGTGGTATTGGGTTGACGGAAACTGTTTGGCAGCATGTCGGATGACCAGTCTTGTTACATAAATCGTGCCATGCTGTGTGGTCCAGAGAATTAAGTTAAAGGTGTATGTTTCTATGGAATGCTCAGTCATTTACACATTAATTTCATGAACAGGCTATTCCTGTGATCGAACAAATGGATCAAACATCGTCGAAATCGATGGATGTCCATTCCTCCTACAATTCTCTGGGGCACTGATAAAATAATTATCCAATGACGTTTTTGACTTTCCCTCTCTCCCTAAACGAGTGTTTGTTTGTTATATCCAAATAAATTATATAACGTGTCTTTTTTTTAATCAAAAATAGTATGGTGTAGTTTTATGGATATTTTAGTCATGTTGTTACCATATGAAAACACAACCTATGATTTTCAATATATTTCATAATTTTCAATATATTTTCTTAATTACGAATTTGGAGTAATTTGATAATATTACGAATATTCTCATTGTTAAGCTATTGTTTAAACTTATCAAAGATTCTTATGTAACATTGAGTAATTTAGTAATATTATAAATTTTTTCATCATTAAGCTAGAGTTTAAAGCGTAACTTATCAAAGATTCTTATGTAACATTGAATAATTTAGTAATATTATAAATGTTCTCATTATTAAGCTAGTGTTTAAATCATAACTTATCAAATTCTTATGTAACACTTATCATCGATAACGACGGAGATCTATTCCGTGTTTTATAACTGATAATTTCTTTTTATAACTTTTAGATGCTGAACTACCTGTATTGGTGCCTGGCACATGTATCAACTCGGTGACTCTAACTCAGTACAGTTTGTTGAACGTGACACAGCCTGAATTTACAGACAACTCTGGAATCGTTAGTATTGCAGTAAAGCCAGATTACATTGGTCAAGATTTCATCCTCAACAGCAACCTCACAATAGAATACATTGCTACTGATAGCGCCGGAAAC
Organism: Eledone cirrhosa; assembly: GCA_964016885.1. NCBI lineage: Eukaryota > Metazoa > Mollusca > Cephalopoda > Octopoda > Eledonidae > Eledone > Eledone cirrhosa. The sequence goes on along the minus strand of OZ024741.1, from coordinate 121,504,346 downwards.
AACAACACGTGCACAACTAATGTTATCGTAGAAAGTAGGAGCAAACCTTTCTTCTTTTTACCTCTTGTATATGTATATATTTTGTTGTTGCTGCTGTTTTTGCTGTTATTGTTGCTATTGCTGCAATTATTTTGTAGAAGTTAGCAAATTGGTGGTGTCGTTAGAGTATCTTTGTTACAGCTCTGTGGGTTCTCAATTAAAAGGCCACCGAGATCAACTGTGTATTTTATCCTTTCAGGATTGATAAATAAAATACTACTCTAGGTGTGGTCGATTGACGGAATAATTAAAGCGGTTTTTGTTCTGAAGCTATGCGTTTGGCAGTGACGCTACTACCAGGAGTTGGAACATACAGATGGTATCAGTAATGGGGGGGGGGGTCAACGGAAATCAACGGTTTCTCTCGTTTAAATAAATTTTTTATTCAATAATAATTAACTCTGTTCCTGCACCAACAACAGGATTCAATACTAAAGCTGGAGGAGTTGCGTAACGTCGAGTGCTTTTGTACAATTACATCATGGTTAACTATACTGAATGACCAGTTTTAACCAGTGGTGAACAACCAAACTTCAATGAATATATATATATATTTTTACAGTCGATCGACTTTCGTCAAATCGGACCGAGGAAACAATGTTCCCATGGGTCTTTCCAATTGCTAATACTATCTATCGGTCGCAACTCCAGGTAGAAGGAGCAACGTGAAATAAAGTGTCTTGCTCAAGGACATAACGCATCGCCCGGTCCAGGAATCGAACTCACTTCACGATTGCGAATCCAGTTCTCTAGCCAATCAGCCACATGCCTTCACACTATATAATATATTAAAAAATGGAAACTATATTTATAAAACCATAATTATTTTATTATATATATTTCAAGGGAAACCAAGGTAAATTATGGTGCGCTTTCATCAGATAAAATACAGATTTGTTTTATAAATAAATATTGACATACCCGGAAAAAAGACAACCTCAACAGTTGAAATTCGCTGAATAGAATATCAGTTATAAACATTTTTAAGCTTGTTGAATCCCAACAAATTAAATATAACCTCTGCATATATATATTTAATATAGAAAAGGCTTCTACAGGACTAGAACTGTTTCATTCGGGAGATATCATAATGATGATTTCTCCCGAATGAAACAGTTCTAGTCCTGTAGAAGTCTTTTCTATATTAAATATTTATACTCTGCTTTGTATTGAGTACCTTACTTACTGTGGTTACCCCCGATTGAACCCGGGATAAACTTATCTTTTGTATATATATATATATATATATATATATATATATATATATATATATATATATATATATATAAGTCGAATCATGTCCGTCCGTGTGTCAGTCTGCTCGTAAAATAAATGAGTTAAAACGAAGAAAGGGGGATGATGGTGAAAAAAATTCACCGCTTAAACTTTTGCACAAACCCCTATGAGTATATGTAAGTGTGTGTGTGTGAATGTATAAGTGTCTTAAGATTTTGTTAAGGGACTGTATGGCACTGGGAACATAGGATGGTAAAATATAGCAATGGGGAGATTGGGTGGTAAAATACGGCACATCGAAGATAGGCTGCCGCACTGTGGCACGGCGGAGCTAAGGTGGCACAGTATGGAATTGCGGAGCTAGGTTATCGCACTATGACACTGGGAAGCTTGAATGACACAATATGGAAATATGTAGCTAGGGTGGAGCAGTATGGCAATTGTGATATGGGGTGGCAAAATAAGGCACTTTGAAGTTAAGGTCCCGCACTATGTCACTGCGGAGCTAGGGTGGCACAGTATGGAACTAGGTGGTTAGGATTTCGCAGTACAGCAATGGGGTGGATAGGGTCGCAATATACGGCACTTAGGAGGTAGGGTGCCGCACTATGACACTGCAGAGCCAGGGTGGCACACTATGGACTAATGGAGCTTCAGTGACACAGTAAGGAAACGTGGAGCAATGGTAACCAACTCCTTAAGGCATTGGGGAGATAGTATAGCAAAATATGGTACTTTGAAGCTAATGTGCCGCAGTACAGCACTGTGGAAATAGGGTGGGGGGGGGACACTATGGCACTGGAAAGTTTGTGTGACACAGTATCGAAATATGGAACTAGGATGTCGCAGTATAGCAATGGGGAGATAGGATGGCAAAATACGGCACTTCGGAGCTACGGGGCCGCACTATAGCACCGTGGTGCTAGGGTGGCACACTATGGGACTGAGAAGCTTCAGTGACAGAATATGGAGCAAGGGGACTCCCTATGGTAATGGGGAGATAGTGTGGAAAAACATGGCACTTTGAAACTATGGTGCGGAAGTATGGCACTGCAGAGCTAGGGTGGCATACTTATGTGGTAATATGATACTAAGGTGACCCGCCCCCTATGGCAATGGGGAGATAGTGTGGAAAAAATATGATACTTTGAAGCTAGGGTGGCACACTATGGCACTGGGAAGTTTGAGTGACACATTATGGAAATATTGAATTAGGATGTCGAAGTATGGGAATTAGGAGATAAGGTGGAAAAATACGGCACTTCGGAGCTAAGGTGTCGTATTATTGCACTGCGGAGCTTCAGTGGCACTCTATGGAAGTGGGGAGCTTAAGTGACACAGTATGGAAATATGGAACTAGAGTGATCCCCTATGGCAATGGGCAGATATGTGGAAAATGGCACTTTGAAGCTAGGGTGCGGCTCTATGGCACTGTGGAGCTAGCATATATATGAGGAAAAAAAATTGAAAATGCAGCTGCAATCTTTTAAGAATATTTATTTACTTTACCGGTTTCACAGTTCTTATGATTTTCTAAAATAAAATTGAGATGGGGATTTGTGTTTCACAAACAGAATGGAAAACTTCTGGAAATCCGTATAGCTTCAAGAGTCGTTAATATCTCATAGACCAAAATGAAAAACATCGGCTGGAAGACCTCGTTTACATATAGCGCGAACTTCGCTAGTTGTAATAGTAGCACTACACACACACAGGCACACACACACACACACACACACACACACACACACACACACACACACACACACATATATATATATATATATATTTAGAAGTGGTTACACAACAGTTAGTTCACCATACCGAGAACAATTGTTTCTCCTGAGCGGATATATATATATATATATATATATATATATATATATATATATATATATATATATATAGTGACGAAACACAAGTCAATTGCATGAACTCATAATCCTTTATTTACTGCTATATATATTTCGATGATAGCCATTGAATGGCTATGACCTCATCAGGCAGTTAGTCAGTTCTTAGATATGCCAGCTCTGTGTGTATAGTATTGATGGTATCAGAGCCTTGGGACATATATATATATATATATATATATATGTATAGTATTGATGGTATCAGAGCCTTGGGACATATATATATATATATATATATATATATATGTCCCAAGGCTCTGATACCATCAATACTATACATATATATATATATATATATATATATATATATATATATATATATATATATATATATATGTCCCAAGGCTCTGATACCATCAACACTATAAACACAGAGCTGGCATATCTAAGAACTGACTAACTGCCTGATGAGGTCATAGCCATTCAATGGCTATCATCGAAATATATATAGCAGTAAATAAAGGATTATGAGTTCATGCAATTGACTTGTGTTTCGTCACTATATATATATATATATATATATATATATATATATATATATATATATGTATATATATATATATATATAATCAGCAAAAATTACGAGCACCCTATCTCGAAATTATTTTTGAAAAGCATAAGAAATGCGCAACTGGTAAAAACTTAAAACTAAAACTGAATACTAACTAATATTTATTACTAATTTATACTTATTCCTAATTAAACTATTTTTCACTGGGAAAAATTTGTCAGCATTTTCTTTTCCTTTTTACTAGTATATCACAACTCGTGTGTCACACCTCTATTTTTTTAAATAAATATATATATATATATATATATATATATATATAAACGGAAAAAATGAAACGAAATTTGATTTCCCACTCTTAGTACGGCTGTTACTTAAATATAAGTATGTACGCGTACATACATATATGTATACCAACGTACAGTAGTATGTATATATATACATACATGTACACATATATATATGCACGTATGGATTCACCGAACATTTATTATAATGCTCGGTGTGTTTGTAAACAAACATCCCGTATTAAGCCGTATATATATATATATATATATATATACACACAAACATATATATAGATATATACATATATATATATATATATATATATATATATATATATATATATATATATATATATATATATATATATATATATATATATATACATATATATATATATATTTAAAAAAATAGAAGTGTGACACACGAGTTGTGATATACTAGTAAAAAGGAAAAGAAAATGCTGACAAATTTTTCCCAGTGAAAATTAGTTTAATTAGGAATAAGTATAAATTAGTAATAAGTATTAGTTAGTATTCAGTTTTAGTTTTAAGTTTTTACCGGTTGCTCATTTCTTATGCTTTTCAAAATAAATTTCGAGATAGGGTGCTCGTAATTTTTGCTATATATATATATATATATATATATATATATATATATATATATATATATATATATATATATATATATATATATATATATATGTATATATATATATATATATATATATATATATAGTGACGAAACATAAGTCAATTGCATGAACTCATAATCCTTATTTACTGCTATATATATTTCGATGATAGCCATTGAATGGCTATGACCTCATCAGGCAGTTAGTCAGTTCTTAGATATGCCAGCTCTGTGTTTATAGTGTTGATGGTATCAGAGCCTTGGTACATATATATATACCAAATTCAGAAACGATATATATATATATATATATATATATATATATATATATCGTTTCTGAATTTGTTTAGCAAGATTCTTTATCTGAAAACGTGTGTTGAAACCGATATTGTTATACTTTGGGAGAAGCATGTTGCCAATAAGAAACACACGCACCAGTTGCTTTCACTTCAATTTATTATAAATTAAATTATAAATTTATAAATTTCCGGTTGGTTGGTTCCACAACCGGACGCTTGTTCATATATTGTCAAAGCTCTTTCGTCACACATTCTGTGACCTCTTCAGTTACTGGGGATTATTTTCTTTGTTTTGTGCCTCTCCTTTGTTCTGTCCTACGCCATCTTGTTTTTGTGTGTGTTGTGTGCTTAGTTTGAGCATGTGTTACATCCGGGTGTCTGTGTGTGTTTTTATTTGTTTATTTATTTGTTTATTTATATGTTACTAGTTAGTTGTTTGTTCTATTTGTGTGTGTTTTCATTTTGTCCTTAATTGTTAGTTGTGATGTTGTTATTCCATTCATGTTTTCTATTTAATTTTGGTTGGAGTTCATTTATGTTTATTGCCTCTGTGATTTGTCTAAACATTGCGTCTTTTCTGTGTGTAGATCTATTTTTATTTCTATGTTCTCTAATTTGCCCTTATGTTCTATTTTAGCATGTTGGTGGAGTATTGATGATTCTTTTTTATCTTGAAGTTCTCGCCAGTGTTCATTTAACCGTTCTCCTATACTACGAGCTGTCTCACCTATGTACACTATATTCTTATCTTTACATTGTCCTTCAGTACATCTTATACTATTTACTACATTTCTAGTTTTACAGTTAATATGGGGGCTTAGTTTACAGATTATGCATTTCTTATCTATACAGGGAGGTCTTTGAAAAGGGTATGTATTGCTAATAAGTGTTTTTATGGAGGTCCCTGGTCTTTCTACTATCTTAACATTAAGTTTATGTTTATCTAGGGCCCTTCTAAATTTGTAAACTAATTCACCTCTAGGGGTTGTATTGATGAACATTACACTCTGGTATTTATTGCTATCATACCATGAGTTTATTCTATTAAGCTTATTCCTAGTTCTTTCTATTCTATTCCAAAATGTGCTCCTATACAAGGGGCAGGTCCCATTTGTATCATTATTTACCATTTTTTCCCATTTGGTTCTGGCTCCTCTATATACTCTGATTTTATCTCTCTGATTGTAACCAGAGAACTGCATACGGTGAATGAAGTGTTGTATGTGTGTCTCTAGTTCTTTGGGGTTGCACATGCGGGACACGTTTCTCATCACCCGTACCAAATCCGCAATCAGTATGTTGATTTTGGTGTGATCCGAAACAGCTGAGTTTCGGTGGATCAGATATTTGGAAGTCATGGGTTTGGCATAATGGGAATGGAGGATTTGTTTTTTGTTATTAATGGTCTCTAACCAGAGCTCTGTGTCTAGTACAGGTAATCGATGGTTGGGTGTTTGCTTGGGTAGTCTATAGTAACTCTAATACTCTGGTGGATGGAGTTAGCTATTTGCTGGATGCTTTCCATGGTGTTTTTCTCTGATTCCTGACTGTTCTCTAGTGGGGGTGTTTTTACTACGATGTTTATATCATCAACGTAGCGGGAGTACATTATCAGGGTTAAGAGGTTGCTGTCTTCTAATTGTTCTTTAAGTTTAAGTCTATTGTCCCACCATACCATGAATAGGTTAGCTATGTCACCTGCAATGCTAACACCAATGGCTGCTCCCTCCTCTTGGGCATATGTTTTTCCATTAAATTTGAACATATGTTCCTTAAGGGTTAATTTTATACTGGCCCCCACCGCATGTGCAATCATTTTCTTTAGTTCATCGTGGTTTTCGGGGTCCGTGTGGCTCTGGTCCATCCGTTCCATCTTTCTGTGTGGGTCTTCTTGGTCATTGAGGTAATGGTAGGTGGTCTGCCTCTTGCTGGTCTTGTAGGGCACAGATTGCTAAGGTCATATGTATCTAGATAATCATTACTATAGGTAAGTTTAAGTAGGAGTCCCAGCAACCTGGTATCAATCCCACGGAATTCAACATTGCTCTCACTGATCATTTCTACGTATTTCTCCACAGCAAAATCCACGTCAATGGGTGGATATAGGGACACAACATCCATACTACCTATTATACAGTCTGTTATGTCTCTAGATCGGTTATTTTCGCTGATTCTGCGAAAATAACTGCGAAAATAACTGAGGTCCTCCGTGCTGTCACATATATCTGGGGACGTTTCAATGATGGGGCGTATGATCAGGGAGAGGAAGTAGGAAAGTCTGTAGTTACTAGCAATGTTAGCTCCACAGACTGGCCGTGTTGGTGGTCCTCTGACAAGGTCACTGCTCGTTTTATGGTCTTTTCGAAGCCCATACAACGCTGGCACGTCAGTGTTCCAGGCCTGGAAGTTGTTGGCAGTCCTTTTATTGGGCTGCATTATGTTTGTCCACATCAACATATGGGTATTGAGGGTTTTCTCCCTATCCTCATGCTCTTGTAGTGTTACTTCTCTTGTGTTAGTGATGTGGGGTTGCATTGCCTGGATGTAGTTTGACAGACTGTCAACAGACATTCTACCAGACTTGTCTGTTGGAAAGCATACAACCTCTCCATTACACGAGCGTGTGTGTGTGTATATATATATATATATACATATATATATATATATATATATATATATATATATATATATATATATATATGTGTGTGTGTGTGTGTCGAAAAAAAAAGTACCAGTCTAGTACTGTACTGGGGTCGATTTTTCCTCTCTCTGGAAGAAATCTGCTACACTCAGGCCTGGAGAGGGATGGGCACCGCCAGGCTTAAAATACCCAAGAAATGCCGTTCTCAGTACAGCGCCCTTACGACTCTATCAGGAGTTATATATATATATATAGAAGTAGTAACACAACAGTTAGTTCACCATACCGAGAACAATTGTTTCACCTTATGCGGATCTTCAGCTCGGACTGAAGATCCGCATAAAGTGAAACAATTGTTCTCGGTATGGTGAACTAACTGTTGTGTTACTACTTACTACTTCCACCAAATTCGTCCCATGGACTGAGTGCTCTACCACTACGGATATTACTTTCCAGTGTTCTACCTCTCTCTCTCTATATATATATATATATATATATATATATTATATATCCTTCTTAAGCCTCCTCGGTAAAGTCTATGCTACGTGTCTAGCAAAGAGGTGTAGATGTATTGCCGTGTCCAAGCTGGCTGACAAACAGTATGGTATTCACCTCAGACATAGCACACCCGACCAAATATTTACCCTTCTCTGGAAGAAAGCGGCTGTCTTCAAACTTGGAGATAAATCGGCTCCGCCTAGGTTTAAAATGCTCAAAACATGCTGGCCTCATGTCAGAGCCACTAGGACTACCTTAGGTGTTAAAGGCACAAGGGATGGTACATCTCAAACTAGTGAACTGGTGTAGGAGTGTCAATATTCGTGTTTGATACATTTTAATGTGAGTTTCATGGCCCACGGAGCCGTTGGAGTATTAGTGAAGACTTTGTCTTTATCTGGTGTATTTAAAAATCAAGTGACTCTTTTAGATACCAACAATGTCTAAGCTATCACATCATGATCTTTCAGTTACTCCACAGATGACTATAGTTTATTTCCCCACCCTTGAAGAGGATCCTCAGCCAGATTGTTGATATCCCCCAGTCCCAGCAGCCTAACATTTCCTGGATATTCTCTAAATAATGTCTCTTCTGCCGACCTGGTTTTCCTCACATCATATCATGGAATATCCTTCACTTATTTTACGTACGAACACGCAGCATCCGGTCTGTGCCTGTACAATTCCATCATGAGTTGAGGCTTTTTTTTTTTTGTCTTATTTTTTCACATGAAAATTCCTTAACAATAGCGTATTTTGCATTTTTTATTTCTAGAGTATATCCCATTGGAAGTGTCTTGTTTTACAAATCAGATTGTCGCCATTCAAAACACCACGGATTCAAGATCCATCACATTTAATGAAAGTTTTATTGAAATCCGTGGCAGCAGGAACAAAAATTACTCTGTCAGGTTTCAGCCACCAAACATTGAAATAAATTCTACTTTAGTGGGACAATTAATTAAAATAGAAGTTGTTGTCTCACATGGAAACACGGAGTTCAGCTGCTCATTTCAAGTATTTGTTCAAGGTAAGTACACCTTGTATATATATATATATGTATATATATATATATATATATATATATATATATATATATATATATATATATATATATATATATATATATATATACGTATATATATATATGTGTGTGTGTGTGTGCGTATAGTATATATATATATAATATAGAAATGGCTTCACCGGGACTAGAAATGTTTCATTAGGGAAAAATCATCAGGGCTTCCTGATGATTTCTCGCGAATGAAACAGCTCTAGTCCTGTAGAAGCCAATTCTATATTAAATATTAATAACCCGGAATAGACATATATATATGTATATATATATAAACAAATAGTAAAAAGGAAAAACTTTTCAGTAGAAAATGCTGGAGAGATTCATTCAGTATAATATCAAAACATTTATTTATAAAGTGGGTATTTCCGCATTTAATAATGGTACCGGTTTCAGCATTATATGCTTTTTCAATTGAGGATGTGCATAATGTAGTTATGTTGCATATTCATACGAATTATAAAAAGGAGAAGAAAAATGATTAGTTTTTACATACATATTTAGAGAGGAGAGTTCATATCTCTGTCTGTGGTTGTCCTTCGTTCTCTGTTAGTTGGCTGACAGAGGTAGTAGTTTTGTATATATATATATGCACATCCCTTTGCAACTTGGAATGTATTTCTCCAAAATTCAAAAAACCTATCAAAGATTTTTATCGCTTTTATCGATTTTTATCGATTTTTATCGATTTTTATCGATTCATGCCTTGTAGAGACGATCCAGGTTAATATTCGACCTGTTTGTATATATCGATGGTGTTGTATTATTGTGGCAACATGCTTTTCGTCGCCTTATTCTTGGTGTCACACTTCATTCACTCTGGGTGAAAATGTATCAATTTCTCACATCATTGAGTGCTTTTGTGACTGCATCTTATAATTCGATGAACACCTGCAGCTGTAACTTCGGCTATTCTCGTTATGTGTATGTATATATATATATATATATATATATATATATATATAGAGAGAGAGAGAGAGAGAGAGAGAGAGAGAGAGAGAGAGAGAGAGAGAGAGAGAGAGAGAGAGAGAATAAGAATAATATTAATAATTTGCTTCAGCGCGGCGCCACAGAGTGAATGAGAAGGAAAGTCAGAAAGTTGTGAAATACCAGGAGCTGAAGAGAGAAATCAGGAAACTGTAGAGAATCAGACAGCTAGAAGTGGTACCAATTGTAGTTGACTCACAGGAAGCAGTTAGTAGAAGGTTGGATACATGGCTTAAGAAGCTAGGAATTACCATCAGGACAGGATTGTTGCAAAACACTGCCTTGCTGGGAACAACAAGAATTTTAAGAAGAGTGTTGGAAAGTTGATGAAGGAATGGCCCAATTGATTGGCTATTGATTGGCTATGGCTCGCTAGTGTTGGTATAACATCTACCATAACAAAAGATTTACGAATAATAATAATTGTTCCTACTTTAGGCACAAGGCAAACGATTTGAAGGGGAGGGAAAAGTCAATTAAATCGACCCCAGTGCATTACTGATGGTTTACTCTATAAGGAACAGCAGGAACGAAGTCTCAATGTGGCATCATTGTGTTTATTCACATATGACACGCATTTAAGGAATCCACAAGTCCGATAAGCTATCGATTCCTGCACGATCGATACTGATCGTACCATTAGATGATCGATCGCGAAACGCGAGTCCCATGTGAATAAACTTAATGATGCTATACTGATACCTCGTTCCTACTCATTATTATAATTATCAGGGCGGTGGATTGGCAGTATCGGTAGAGAGTCGGACGCCATGCTTTGCAGCAAAGAGTTACGACCCTTTATGGTCTGAGTTCAAATCCCGCCGAGGTTAACTTTGCCTTTCATTTTTTATGGGGTCGTAAAATAAAGTACCAGTAATACAATGGGGTAATTGCTGGCCTTGTGCCAAAAGTCGAAACAATTATTATTAACACCCTGTTTTTTAAGGATATTGACTACGGTGTAATACCAAACGAGGAATACCACACGGGCAATCAGACCTATATTGGCATTAAGTGCTCAAACTGGTGAACCAATAGTAACTAAAAGTTAAGCACCAATACATTACATATATATGTGTGTGTTTGTGCGCGTGTGTGTGTGTGCGCGCGTGTATGTGTGTGTGTGTGCGCGCGTACATATATAATGATTTATTAATTGATTTTTTGATTGATTTGTTTATTGAATTTTCATTTTTGCAGCGGAAAATTGTTCAGAACTTTCTTCCCCAAACGTTGAATTTGCAAAAAAAACATGTACAACCTCAAACCAATCCGTGAAGTGTGAATACACCTGTAACGATGGCTACTTATTTCCTAACCAAACTTTAATTGATACCGAAACAATCTCATGTACACCTGGTTCCAACTGGGAAGGAAAACTTACTCACTCAGCCTGTGCAGGTAAGTTTCAATATATAGCATTAAGAGATAAATGTTATCGAAGACCATATGAAGTTGAGCATAAATTTATTCTGCTACTGTACATATTTCTCTGGGGTCGATGGTTATGTGTGCTTTCCACTCACCGACGGGCTGACGGTTATTGGAAATTACATCACCTTATCATCGACCCCACAGAAATAAGTATAATAGCTGAATAAATTTTAGTAGCTAAAGTAAAAGAGCCAACTTTGACACTCTGTTTCACATTGAATCTCGCTGAGAATTACGCTAATAGGATACACGTGTTTGTGAAATCCTCAGCAACTTACAGTCTAATTTGATGATCGGGACTGACTGGATAACTCGTCGCCGAGACCTATTCCATTTTCACATTTACCTGGTGTTTTTCAGGGGTAACATTTTTCTATGTTCCTGCTGTTTCTCTTCTTTCTCTTCTTTAAATCATTGTTTAAATCAAAGAAATGTGTAATGGAATTACATGGCTTCACATCAGTAGTAATATGAAAATAAATAATTTATTTTTACAGCCAGATGTATATACGCAAATAGGTATGTATGTGCGATTGTAGGAATATAAATATTTTATACAAGGTGCAGCAGAAAAACGTCCCATATTTTATACGTTCAACCTTTAAAATCTGGGAGATATTTTTGCCACACCATATATATTATATATATATATATATATATAAAGAAAAACACGTTGAAGTTTCGTTTAGATGTATTCAGGTTTTTATTGAGTAGCGACCTGTCACACGTTTCGCCAAACATCTGCGAGACCAATGTAACAGTCGATATTCAATAAAAACATAAATATTTGTAAATGAAACATCATTGTTTTTTTTCTTGCTACATACATTCTGCCTATGCATCGAGTTCTCATATTGGTACCACCCTAGAGCAACTATACCGATGAGGGGCCAGTTTGGAAGAGCCTCATCTACTATATAGTGATGACTATAACGGGACCCTGAAACCAATGGTCGCACATACATATTAAGTGTATGAAACATTATTTATACTATACAATAACTTTACCGGTAACGTTTATTAAATTGATGTTTCAACGAAAATAAACATCTGTTAAACTTATATATATACACTTAGTGGAAACTATGCACCGAGTCCTCATTCCGGTGAACATACAGTAACTGGACGTTAGAATCCCTATATATATATATATATATATATATATATATATATATATATATATATATATATATATATATATATATATATATGTATATATATATATATATATATATATATATACAATATATTTAGAAACACACAGATACATGCGGGGACACACATATATACATGAATGCATCCGCACCCAACTGTGAGTTAAGGGTGCCAACTTCACCGATGTTGCTCAATGAATGACTGGGACAGACCAATTCAGTTGAACCAGACTGAACCAGTATCAGAGTTAAAAATACATTATGAAGAGAGAAGAAACATTTAGATATAATTAGTAATAAAATGTATCATACCTAAACTGCTCCTAAATTCCTCGACTACGTAGTTTCGTGGCATAAACAAAAACAATATATCATAAAGATATAGAGTCCTTGCGAGGTCTGCCGACTTATCAAGAGGATACCTCATTTTACTAGTCTCAAGAACGCGTCTACACGACGTGAGAAAGAATCCCAAAAGGCGGAGGGGGAGATAGTCACGCGATACAACGGTCAAGAAACAGAGCTAAGCCTCTTATAACCCTGAAGAAAATACCACGGAGGCGGAGGGGGTATTTATATCGAGGCCGTAGAAGAGGTGGTGAAGAAGGCGAGAAGTATGAGTAATGGAAGCTTTCCAGCTGTCCCCACACTTCAAAGATTGCTCGACCAGAGGGAGTTATTAACAATATATTTAGAAACACACAGATACAAGAGGCTTAGCTCTGTTTCTTGACCGTTGTATCGCGTGACTATCTCCCCCTCCGCCTTTTGGGATTCTTTCTCACGTCGTGTAGACGCGTTCTTGAGACTAGTAAAATGAGGTATCCTCTTGATAAGTCGGCAGACCTCGCAAGGACTCTATATCTTTATGATATATTGTTTTTGTTTATGCCACGAAACTACGTAGTCGAGGAATTTAGGAGCAGTTTAGGTATGATACATTTTATTACTAATTATATCTAAATGTTTCTTCTCTCTTCATAATGTGTATATATATATATATATATATATATATATATATATATATATATATATATATATATATATATATATATGTATATATATATATATATATATATATATATATATATAACGAAGGAAATGTGGTAAGGAACCAGGTGGACCATAACGCACCAAAGTACTCAATACTTAGGGTAGTAGAGTGGGTAATAGGAACGAGTAGGACCCCGACGGCTGAGCTCAAGCCGTTTCGACGGCTAAGTCGAAACGGCTTGAGCTCAGCCGTTGGGGTCCTACTCGTTCCTATATATATATATATATAAAATTAGAATTTTATTTCACGCACTTACATAGCGGGTGACGTAAATGCATTTATGAGTTTTATATCGAATAAAATAATAATAATATTCGAAATAAAACTCATAAATGCATTGTATATATATTGTATATATATATATATATTGTGTATATATTGTATATATATTGTATATATATATATTCAACAGACAAAGGCGAGTGCTAAGCTCTGATGATTACCAACAGTATGAAACAGAGATCTGTCAGCTTATCTCTCTTTGTTTGTTGAAAAAAGAAGTGACATAGTCACTACTTTAAAACAATAGGGTAAGGTCTTCAAAATGTTTTTAATTAAGCATACAGTATATTGCCAAATATATACTATATATACTAATGTATATATACTATATATACATTCATATATATATATATATATATATATATATATACAATATATATTGTATATATACACATATATACACACATATCATACATACATCTTATGTCACATAGTCGGTATATATACATTACTATTTAACTGTCTTATGATGATGTGGTTGATTTACGTAATCTTTGTCTAACCCTTCTCAAATGTACATAACAAACGTTGTATAATAAACTAATGTAGGTAAATGTAGAACCGCCTCTTCGTATTTACTTTATTCACACACATGTACACACACACACACACACACACACACACACACACACACACACACACACACACACACACACATATATATATATATATATATATATATATATATATATATATATATATATATATATACAATATATATACAATATATATACAATGCTTTTATGAGTTTTATTTCGAATATTATTATTATTTTATTCGATATAAAAGATATAAAACTCATAAATGCATTTATGTAACCCGCTATGTAAGTGCGTGAAATAATATTCTAATTTTATATATATATATATATATAACATGCTCTGCGTTCTTCAAATACCACTAAGGTCAGTTTTGCGTTTCATTCTTCCGAGGACGATAAAATAAAGTACTGGGGTCGATTTAATCAGTTACCACCAACTTACCCAATTTGCTAGTCTTGCGCCTAAAGTAAAAATTATTATTCTTTGTTGATGTAAATAAAAAAGTAATACTACTCTGCAACCAAATTATTTTTATCACTAATCTTATGCTTGTTCTTTTTCTCTATTTTGCAGCGAAAGGAAGGAAAACTTTTTACACAGCAGACATTGAAATGCATTATGAACTCACGAATAGAAGTGTTCCTATCACACCGACATGCGCTAATCAATATATGGCATATACAATTGAGAACCTGCGAAATTTCTCAAAAGTTCTCTGTTTTCTGATTGCAGATAGTCCAAAACCTCTAATAATGAATGACACATTTAAGTCATCAGTTAACGAATCAAAGGTTACGTGAATTTTATTACATATTTCATAGTTTATGAGCTCGCTTCGCATGATGGGCAAATGTCATTTACCATAAACTGGGGTCAGCCTCAGCTGAGAACAAAAAATAAGTTGTACTTGTAATACAAAGGGAAAAACTTTTCACACACTGTTTAAAAGCCCGTCGGGTGGACTGCACCTATAATTGAAAAGGTCAACCTTGTCACACTGTCACACTGTGTAATGTTGGATGTCCCTGAGAATTACGTTTTTGATGCGCATGTATGCATCATTTACCATAACCTCAAGTTGACCCAAGTCTTGAAAGAGATAATGGATCGACGGAAAGTGTTTACAGGCCAGTCGGATGGTCTATACCTGTAATTCAAAATACCAGCGTTGTCACAAATTATTACGCTCAATCTCCCTGAAAATTACATTACATTATACGTGTCTGTGGAATGTTCAGTCCCTCACACGCTAATTCCCAATGCACTTGTTCCGTTGACCGAATAACTGGAATAATCATCGTTAAAATCGATGGAGGTCTAACATACATAAAAAGATTCGCGGAATGTGTGCAAAAAGTAGTGTCATTAAAGATATTGGTCAACACGGGGCTATAGTTTAAGATACACTTGCCCAAGGAGTTTAATCATGCAGCCATGTCTGCGACTCTATTTATTTAACTATTTGTTTATTTTGTTTCTAGATCCTCCTGTCTGGTAAATTGAAAATACACGATGCTCAAGCATTCCATAGTGATGCCCAAGTGAACTGCCTGACAGAATTTAAAAGATCTGCATTTTTGCGAATAAGTAAATATGGTCAAAGTATAAATATTTCCAGAAGCAATGACTGTGGAAATGCTCTTTTGGTTGGACTTAATCTAACTGCATACCCCACATGTCCTGATGGAGAAATTGCAATCAAAGCCGACGATATTAGCACCTACTGTGGTATGTTTCCTATCATAAATTAATCTCCAATATTGTTAAAAGCCGCTAGCTCTGTTGCTATATTAATATAAAGGACGGCGAATTTACAAAGTCGTTAGAACGTCGGATAGAATGATTTGCGATATTCGTTCCGACTCTCTGCGCTCTGAGCTAAACTTTGCCGTTCATCCTTTCAAGGTCGCTCATAATGTACCACTCCAGTATTGGAGTCGATTCTTCCTATATATCTCTTTCTTATTTCTTCTCTATATATCTGTCTTTCTCTTTCTCTCTCTCTCTGGTAGAAATCAGGTGAGTTCCAACCTGAAGAGAGGATAGGCTCCACCAGGTTTTAAATGCTCAAGACACGATGTATGTCAATTCGGTGCCACTACAGCGCCAATATGACTGAATCGGGAATTACGGGTTCTTACATACATATATTATTGACATAAATAGGGCGGTGGATTGGCAGTATCGGTAGAGGGTCGGACGCCATGCTTTCCAGCATAGTTACGTCCCTTTACGATCTGAGTTCAAATCCCGCCGAGGTTGACTTTGCCTTTCATCCTTACGGGGTCGATAAAATAAAGTACCAGTAATGCACTGGGTAATTACTGGCCTAGTGCCTAAAGTAGAAACAATTATTGACATAAATTGAGTGCATCAAACATGTTTTTTTTTTTCATTTTTTTTTTCTTTTTGTGTTAGTGCTTTAGTCTGGTGTCTATTTATGTCCTTTGCATGCCCTTTTAAACATGGGAGGTTGATGCAATTGAAGTTTTTTCTTGAACAATCTTAACTGTTTCTTTACCATATTTCTTATCAAAAAAAGAACACTGGCTATAATTTTCAAATAATATTTAGAAGAATCAAGAATTTGAAAGGATTTACAACATAACTTAAACTTTCTCAAATAGAATGTTTATGGAAGGCTGAAGGAAGCCAACTTCCGAGACAAAGTTCTCGCCATAGAAGTTTGAGCCAGAGGCTTAGTGGGCAAATCAGCCTACAATCTCATGAAACAACTTTCAGTCTCTGGGAAGACAAAGACCAACGCCTTAAAAACAATATCAAAGGCAGCGTAAAGGAATTCCAGCTGGGTCTGGTCGAGGAGGAAAAAGACGACCTCCATACCACGTGAGAGGCATTGTGTTTTCATTTTAACGCACGCTAAGGGAAGTAACTCTGAGTTATTCGTTGGTGACAGTATGTTAACGCCTCGCCGTTACTATGACTACCAGCGTTATGTTTCCTATTCAAGAAAGCATTTCAATATAAGTTTGAAAGCAAAAGCAACAGAAAGTAGTTCCAGCTAGATCCTCTCAACAAAATCTCCATACTGTTTAACTACATAGCAAGTCTCCGACTTCCAAATGGCTAAATATCAGCAGAAGAGCACCCAAGAGTCATGACCTGAATGCGGTTCGGCCTCCTTAGAGTGTTAGAAGTTAAGGGCCGAAACTCTTGCTTGAGGAGGGGGGTCTTCTCTGAAGACTTTCTGCTGTCCAGCTCTCCTGAGAGTTTCTTACCACCACTATATATATATATATATATATAATAGAGAGAGAGAGAGAGAGAGAGAGAGAGAGAGAGAGATTAAAACAGTTTTGTATCATAGAACTATGAGCGGTTTGAGGTGGTTTGGTGTCAAAAGTACACTGCACAGTACTAATGACAAGATGTTGATCAATAAACATATTCCATTCCATAGCATAGAGTGACCGCAATTCGCCATCTCTGGTTTAGAGCGTTACATACGCTATACAAAATATTAACTTATTAGTTTTTCAATTCTTACTCTATTAAATATGCTAACACTTGGCTATCGGTTAATAAACCCTTTAGTTGAAAATTCAACAACTCATCTATTTGTGGCTTTAATCACACTCATACACACACATTGTTGCCATCGTCATTTTTACGCCCGTTTTTCTATGATTGTATGGGTTAGACGGGTCGTCTCTAGTGCAACATGCCTCCACTTATCTGTTTTTGTAAGGTTCAACATCTTGAGACTAGCTTTCACCATTTCTACCTAAGTCTACCTGGGCCTACCTCTACCATAGTGACGTCTTCTTTCCACTGATACTTACTCATGCAATGATCATCAACCATATGCACTACATATACATGAAATAAAAATGCTTGTTTTGTTTTCTTAATGTCCTTATACAAGCTTTCAACATTTTTCTTCTCGTGTCTCTTCTATCTTCTCTCTCTTCAGTAATGTGTCCTGTGGGAACTTTCGCTACTATAATTGATGGCGACACTCAATGTCACCTGTGTCCTATTGGAACGTACCAGGATTCTGAAGGGAACAAAACCTGTATCTCTTGTCCAGCAAATACAACTACATACTCAGAAGGAAGTGTACATCTAAATGATTGTAAAGGTAAATCTGTCTTACCGCTTCTTATGTCAACTACATAAAACTGTTTAGCTTTGATAAAAGAGTATTTTAAAGAAATTGTCTATACTGAATGTTTTACATTATAAAATGTTTACAAGGGCGAATTGGCAGAGTCATTTGACGATCTTATGGACGTGAGTTCGATTCCTAGCGGTGTGCAAAGCACTTTATTTCATATTACTCCAGTCCACTCAGCTGAGAAGAAAAATGAGTTGTACTTGTAATACAAAGGACAAATGTTGTCACACACTTTATTACTGGGAACTAGGTAAAGCGTACGCGTGGCTGTGGGAATGCATGTTAATTTCATGAGCAGGCTCTTCCGTTGGAACACTCCAATACACATAAAAATATTCGGGAAAAGTGGGCGACGAATTGACAGACTTGTTAAAGCGTTGAGTAGAATACCTTACGATGTTTGCACCGGCTCTCTGCGCTCTAAGTTTGAATATTACCGAAATCAACTTTCGTTTTCTTCTTTCGGGGTCGATAAATAAAGTAACAACAGTCCAGCGGTGGATTTGGCGGACGAAATGCCTTACGGTATTTTTTCTGTCTTTTAGTGTTCGGAATTCGAATTCCGCCTATGTAGCCGATGATGACCAAAGATAATCACCCAACCACGATGTGCAATTGTTAAGCATGGGTAGGGAGGCCTGAAGATTAGCTTAAACAAGCAAGCAACAGCATACTGAGGTCACACCTAGCTGGGGATAGACAACAGCAAAATAAAATGAAATGAGAAGAGAGTGAATCGGCAAGGTCAGTAGAACAGAATACCTTGCGATATTTACGTTGTGGCTTCAAATCCTGGCCTGGTTAACTTTGCTTTTCATCCTGCTAGGCTCGATTGAATATGTACTAACCACAAATGTGTGCCAGTCCCATAAATTGCGCACAAAGTTACAACGCATCGTCCAGGTCAGATATCAAACCCATGACCTTATGGTTGTGAGTCCACGCGCCTTTTTTCAATAATATATAAATCGAAGAAAACGTTTTTTTTTTCGTCCATTTTCATACAGTTGTTGGATTTGTATTTATATTTTGTAGCTATCTGTGAAATTGGCAGCATTTCAAGTACAAAATTACCTCCGTGCCAATTGTGTCCAACGGATTCATATTACTTGAATGAAACCTATTGTGAAGCATGTCCACAATTAACCAAAAACAGAAACTATGGCTCTGTTTCAAAAAGCAGCTGTGAATGTAAGTGTTCACCTTTTTTGCTTTTCCTTTTACTTTGTTTCAATCATTTTACTGTGGCTATGCTGAAACCCCGCCTTGGATGTCAAACGTCGACCATATCCACCCCAGTATTTAATATATATATTTATATTTATTAAAATAACAGATTAAAGTTTAAGCAAAGAATCGCTGCTTTCACCCTTAACGGGATCGACAGCTAGATCCGTTCATATATATATATATATATGAGAAGATAAATAAGTGCCCCTTTGTGTTGGTTAATTCATATTTGTGAGGATTGAATATGCAAACAAAAGGTGAAATTAACAGCTTGCCAGGTTGTTGTTCTCAATGTGGTTGATGGAGTTATGTAATATAAGAATTCACAGAGTAACTTAGTATAGAGTATTAGGAAAAACTAGGCAAGAAGAGATGAGAGATTTTAAGAAAGATTTATTACATTATATTACCTAACACATGTTTCGTTACTGTTACGCAATCGTCTACAAGAGCTGGGTAACAGTATATTTTTCTTATTCACTTATTCGCATTTTCTGCGTTCAGCAAATCATCATAGTTAAAGATTTATCTCTGATAATTTCCTTAGCTAAAACACATTTAGACACACGCTCAATTGACTGTTTTTCCAGAACGAATAAAAGAAAGGTTGCGCTCCTCGTGGAAATAATATTTCTATATGTTTCCGAGTCACCAATGGAAAACACGGACACTCGAAGATGGTTCGTACTAAAATTTAAAAAAAGAAGGCTCGTGGAATAAATTACATAGCATCTGAATTGGTAATTTTAACATGTTGGCATATAAATAATCTATGTATTATTACTTTGCAGTGCCATGCAGTGAAGGTCATTATTCCTATGATGGTTTTAAACCTTGTGACAAGTGTCCTTTAGGTTACTATACCAATTCTACGATGCAGACGATGTGTCAGGAATGTCCCGAAAGAACTACTACTTTAACTAGTGGAGCAACAAATTTGACTGCCTGTGTTTCTGTTGGTAAGTAAACCCTCTGAAAAATTGAATTTCTTTTATTCTTATAGTCTGTTAGTAGTTTGTTCTGGTATTGGTTTCAGTCATTGAACTGCAGTCATGTTAGGGAAATATCAAGGAGTTTTAGACAATCATGTGGACCCCAATATTTCTTTCAGTCATTGAACTGCGGCCATTCTGTGGCACCAGCTTCAAGAGGTTTTAGTCAGTCATATAGACCAAAGTACTTATTTCGGTTTGCAACTTATTATATCGTTCTATATTTATCGCTTAGCTGAGTTAGCTTCTTTTTTTTCAATATATTACATTTATTTTTTCTTTCTATCAGATTTCAATATTCACTTTGGTAGACTCATTTTCCTTGCATAATAGTTATATTTTCACTCGCTACTTTTCGAATTAGCAAAGTCGTTAGAACGTTGAATGTAATGGTTTGTAGTATTCTTCTCGGCTCTCTGTGCTCAATTTTCTGAGTTCACATCGCAGATTAGATAATACAAAGCCCTACGCCGATCCACATGTACTGGTACTTTAGTTATCGGATAGCACAGAGCCGAAACAAATACCGATATTCTAACGATTCTGTCAATTCACTGCAATAACATATATAGTTCTTACATTAAATTATCTTCTTCTTCTTCTTCTTCTTCTTCTTCTTCTTCTTCTTCTTCTTCTGTCTCCTCCTCCTTCTCCCCTTCATCTTCGCTTATTTATTCCTGGGTCGTGGGAGAAGAGTCCTCAAGCACTCCAGCCAACGGGTCCTGTCAGAAGCAACAGTCTCTAATTGATCTGGCTGGGTACGGAATTGAAGATAGCGAGTTCGGCTTTTACACCTATCTCCCTTCTTTTGAGTATCGAATGCTGAAGCATGTGCATTACTGCATCAGCTCCAGCAATTCTTGCACTTAATTCAGGCTTCTGCCTTCCATTACTCGTGAACTCCACTTACATGTAGTGTTCACTGAGTGGGCTTCCTTGATAGGATGAGTGCCTCAGTCTTTGCAGAACTAATTTTCATTCCAGCTGTGCAACACTCGGCATCAAATCTATCAACTGCATGTTGGAGGGACATCACTTTCTGACGAGTTATGTAATACCATGTCGATCGCAAATTCCAAACGAACATAAAATTGATAGTTTAAATATAAATTAGGCAGTTTCAAGCGGCGTGATATCTGAAGTATATTGGGTATATTTTTTGTTGTTATTGTTTTTTTCAGAAACGAACATATGCAACACCAACCCTTGTTTTAATAATGGAAGTTGTGTGCCATCAGGACATTCATACACCTGTAATTGCACTAAAGGTAAGAAAAAGGGAAACCATAATACTTATATTTGATCACAAAATCACCTAATTACAAAACGTCTCCCTGTTTATGTACTATTGCCATAGGCATATAGGCCTATATATACATATATATATTTATATATATATATATATATATAAATATATATATGTGTGTGTGTGTGTGTGTGTGTGTGTGTGTGTGTGTGTGTGTGTGTGTGTGTGTGTGTGTGTGTGTGTGTCGTAACCATAATAATAATCGTGAATTATTATAAATAATAGTTGAGAAAATATAGTAAAGTACCCTCGGAGGCCGAAAAGGTAGACAGAGGCGCATGTGATCAACGGTTATATATATATATATATAAGGAATATATATATATATATATAGATGATAAAAAGGTAGGGAGCCAATGTATCTCCCTAGAGCTCTCCAGTCACTATCTCAAAGAACTCTGTCATCCCATCAGGTGTAATGACTTGGGCTTTGGTGTTGGTGTAGAGCAGTGATATCAGGTCCACTATCTTCTTGGGGATTCCATAAGCCTGTAAGATCTTCATCAGGCAGTAACGGTCCACAGAATCAAAGGCCTTCCTAAAGTCAATGAAAACCATGACCGCAGGAAGGCACTTTGCTCTAGCTCCCTCTAATATCCTCCTCAGCATCAGGATGTGACTGGTGGTTTATCTACCCCCTCTGAAGCCGTTCTGGTTGTCCCTGAGCTTCTTCTCCATCTCAGGCTGGATCCTGTTAAGAATCATCCTGTTGAGGGTCTTTGCCACAAGTGACGTCAGTGAGATCCCCCTGTAGTTGTTGGTGTTAGAGAGATCTCCCTTCTTTGGCACTGGGACGATGTTACTGATCCTCCACTGATTCGGGGCAACTCCTCTCTCCAGTGCCCCGTTACAGAACCCCAGGATGATATCATCAAAATCACACCTCTTCATCACCTCTGATGCCACTCCATCTTCTCCATAAGCCTTGCCCTCCTTGATCCTCTTCTTGGCTCTCTGAAGCTCCTCTCTGGTGAAGCGCTCTGTCTCAACATCCAGTTCCTCAAACAGCCGCCTGATCTCCCCAGTGCTCTGGGCTGTGGAGGGTGGCTCTCCTAGTAGGGTCCTAAAATGGTCTAGCCATTTCCTCTTCCTATCCTCGGGCCCCGTTCCCTGGATCTGACTCGAACACCTTCTCTTCCTCCCTTTGATCTCGTTGATGATCATCCAGCTCTCCTTACATCCAGATCTGTCAACCGCTCTCTCCACACTTCTGATTTTCTCTATCAGTGCCTCCTCTCTGACCTCAGTGTAAGCGGTACAGAGTTCTTCCCTCATCACCTCCACAGTCTCCATCCTCTCCTCCGTAGGATCAGCATAGAATTGGTCCTTGGCAGCTTTCAGGTGTTCTCTGGCTGCACACACTTTTGGGTTTGCAGAGCTGACGTGCTTCCCTTTGTTCTTTTTCCTCGGCACCAGGGTTTCACTTGCTTCCGCCACTGCATTGGAGAAGTACCCGTACCTCCTCGTCACACTCTCCTCAGTCCATCCAATCTCTCTCTCCTCTGACACTCCACAAAGAGCACTAATCCTGTTTCTCACTTCCACTGTGAACCTCTCCTGTAGCTTATCATCTTCCTTGAAAGCTCCCCAGTCATAGATTGCTCTTTCTTAAGCTCACCCGGACCTCACTCATAACAAGCCGGTGGTCACTACCCAGTGTACTGAAATAGCTGTATGGTTCTGTGTTCAGAACACTATTCCGCCATTTTTTTCTCACCAGAATGAAATCAATCTGGGACTTGGACAGGTGCATATCCGAGATGTAGGTCCACATCTTCCCCAGATTCTTCCTAAACCTTAGGTTGGTCGCCATCAAGTTCGCCTCCAGCAGGGTGTCTCTCAGTAGTCTTCCATTTCGGTTGGTGTTGTTATGGAAGTACCAACAAGGATCTTCACTGCCCTCCTTACTCAGATGTGCATTGAAGTCCCCCAAAACAAGCAGGATATTGTGTACCTGAGTGGTGTTGACAGCTCTACACACCTCCTCATGGAACTCTTCCACACTCACATCACTGTCCCCCTCGGTTGGACTATAGGCTGAGATGACTGTCAGTCTTGGGTTTCCATTGAAGGTCACCCTCAACACTCGCGAGGAGATAGGCATTATTTCCCTCACCAACAGATTGGTTCCTGCACTGAACACAAAACCCACTCCTCCTACTGCAGCATTTGTTGTGTTCTTCACTGCCGATGTAGTGATGAGCTGGCTCCTCTTCCCGATCATCACACTCCTCACGGGCTCATCGTGTAGGATCCTGTGTTCTTGGATCGCAAGTATCTTCATACCACTCTCCTCGAACAGATGTCCCAACTCCTCTCTCTTCTCCAGCGTCCGAATAGTCCTCACATTCAAAGTGCCCATTTTGATGGCTCTTCTGCAGGACAAAACTGCTTTCTTTATATTTGTCTCAGAGACAGCTGATCCATCATCCACTGGCCCTCTCTGTGGCTCTAAGCCAGCAGAGTCATAACGACCAGGCTGCTCCTTGACAGTGTAATTAGGGGGCTCTAACCCTAGTGCTGTTAGATCGACTCTCCATATTTCTTTTCAATGGCTGACAATACCTTACCGGCGCCACTCGAATAAGGTAGTTATTTAACCCATAAGTGGAGCCCTAACAGGTACTACCACCCCGGGCCAGGGCAGACCTGGGAGTCATGACAACTAAGGGGTAACTCCACATTCCCCACAACTCCTGAACTCCCGAACTGGAGCCTTGCCACTGGATGTAGTTTAATGTCATACCCAGGACCTTTTTATCATCGTAGTGGACTATTGTATGCGCCTTGCACTGGAGAAACACCAGGACTCTGGCTTTACTGTAGCACCGGCTCAGAGCAGGAGAGTTAGGGCGAAAAAGATATCGGATGCTGAATTTGCCGACGACATAGTTTTGGTGACAAATACAGTGAAGGAGGCAGAGGATTTGATGCGGGAGGTTGAGACTGTGTCGATGAGTGTGGGGCTGAGAATGAATGAGACTAAAACAAAATATCTGGTAGAGAATGTTAAGAAGCCAGAGGGGATCACTAATGTAAGCGGGAAGCCGCTAGAATTGGTTGAGGGCTTCCTGTATTTGGGAGCAAAGATTGGGAATACGGAAGATGATGTGGTTGAGAGGAAGAGCAAGGCCTGGGCGGCGTGCCACAGCTTGAGATCGGTGTGGAAGTCGGACCTTCGTAGAGACCTGAAAATCCGCCTCTTCATTGCTGTAGTGGAGTCTGTGCTGCTGTATGGGTCTGAGACTTGGACACTGACCAAGAAACTCACTCAGATGGTGGATGGGTGCTACACGAGAATGCTGAGGATGGCTCTGAACATTAATCAGTATACACTGAGGATGAAAAACTCAGAGCTGTATGGGAGCATCCCAAAAGTCGGCTCAAAAGTGACACAGAGGAGACTGAGGTTAGCTGGACATGCTCACCGACATCCAGAGTTGACATTGCACTCAGTGCTCCTTTGGGAGCCCCTACATGGACACACTAGAAGAGGAAGACCAAGGTTAACGTATGTTGATGCCCTAAGGACAGACACTGGTCTATTGGAGACGCAGGACATGGCAGCGATAATGAGGGACAGAGACCGCTGGAGAGAACTCGTCCATGGATCTCGGGAATTTTACCCGCCATAGAAAAAAAAAAAAAGAATATATATAGAAGGAATATGTATATATATATAAGGAATATATATATATATATATAAATTAATAAAAACAATTAATAAAAACAAAGAAACAGTTCCTTATATTAAAAAATGCATCATTTCTGATGAATTTTTTAATATAAGGAACTGTTTATCTTGACTCTGTTTTCATGTGATTTTCATCGAAAATATTTTTGAATACATCTCTTTTCATGATATTTGGATTACATTGAGTTCTTCATACGGATTGGACACTACCGTATATTTTGGTAGATTTATCTATCTATATATATATATATATATATATATATATATATATATAAGGAATATATATATATATAGGTGGAGGGCTTACCACTTTGATAGAGGAAACCCCAATATTAATAACCAAAAAACCATGCAGTGCCTCTTCAGATCAAGAAGAACCACCACCACCACCACCACCCCATGCCGACAAAACCAACAACCTTTACAGCATGGACGTTCAACTTTACCATGAGCTAATCCTCAGGGAATTGAGAAAAAGCTACAAAAAACGCCCGAGGCTACCCTGGAGGATATCAACATCAAGGCTTATGAGATCGTATCTGGTCTTGGCATAGATGATAGGACGGCCCCATACCAACCAGGGGAGCCGAGGATTACCATTAAGGACCACAAACCAAACTTCGGTCTAACCTGCCGGTCAGACTGAAAGCCCCCTCCCGGTCAGACATGGGGATTATTAGCAAAAGCATTTTAGATAGGATCCTGCCCACACTTAAGAGTAAAATAAAATTACAACTCTGGTCCTGCACCAGCCAGGTGCTGGACTGGTTTACATTTTTACCTGACAAACATAGGACTAGCTTCATACAACTAGACATCAACAATTACTACTCCTCTACCTCGTCCATAGTCCTGAACAAGGCACTCATATTCGCGATGAATAGGACAGACCTAACACGCGACGAGGTCCGAATCATACACGCCGCCAGAAAGACCCTGATCCGATTCGGTGGGGACATATGGACCCGGAGCGACTGGCCAAATAATTTTGACATTACAATGGGCTCCAGTGACTCCGTGCAGCTAACGGACTTGGTTGGGATATACATACTCTAGGTGATCAGGAGAGAAATACCCAACCTGGGTGGCGGGCTGTGCCGAGACGACGCACTCTTCACCGTAGTGGACCACAGCACCACATGGTCGAAAATATGAAGAGGAGAATTATGCACTTCTTTAGCAAGGTAGGACTTAAAGTAGAGATGGACCCCAATAGAAAAGTGGTGAATTTCCTGGACACCACCCTTAACCTGAACACCAAGCTACACCACCCATTTCATAAACCCAATGAGAAGCTGGTGTATATCAACGCTGGGTCCAATCACACTAGTTCTATAGTTAAGGCCGTAGTTAAGAGTGTCTCTGACAGGATCTCTAACTTGTCGGCCAATAAAGAGATCTTCAATAGTAACGCTGATTACTATAACTCAGCGCTAGCCAAGGCGTCCCACAGCCATAGGATCAGCTACAACCCTAAGGGACATGATCGAGATGACCCAAGGGTACCCCGGACCAATACCCTCAGGGGCATGAGTCGCCCACCTAATACCTCGGTGACCAGTAGTAACACTCCCAGACCCCTATCCGTCACCACCCCCGGTAGAAGGTCCCACATACCCCACCGGTCTAATACCTACAACGCTGAAGACCACTGTGCTGCGGAGCATAGGCACCCCTGCACCGGCCCCACCACCCGCCGAACCCTAATTGAGCAGGGAGGCCGCACCTCGCAGGTTTATAGCCCCATGGTGTGCCCATATAACCCTCATGATGGTGACCGCTCCGCACACCTGAGTGACACCAACCGAGCTCGACCTGATCTGTGCACAACCACGCGATGGACCACGGCGGACACCCAACAACCCCACAAGAATAGGACCAGGAAGGTCATATGGTATAACCCTCCGTACTCGGTGGGTCTACGTACCATCCTGGCTAGAACATTCTTTAGAGTACTGGATAAATGTTTCCCTATGGCCCACAAGTACCATAAAATATTCAACAGGCACTCGGTGAAACTTTCCTACTCAACCACACGCTCCGTAGCCTAGCACATAGCTGGCATAAATAGGAGTAGGCTCACTGCCTCTAATACCACCGTAAACCCCGGAGCCACCCAACAGAACCAGCACGC
The DNA here is from genome assembly GCA_964016885.1 of Eledone cirrhosa. Classification (NCBI taxonomy): domain Eukaryota; kingdom Metazoa; phylum Mollusca; class Cephalopoda; order Octopoda; family Eledonidae; genus Eledone; species Eledone cirrhosa. The sequence goes on along the minus strand of OZ024741.1, from coordinate 121,476,272 downwards.
GGGACGCACCGGAACCCGGACAGGCCCAACTAGCACACCGGAACCCAACGACCCTGTGCTGATTGCGGAGGCTACCCAGCCAACCTCGAGTGATGCTAACCACGCGGTATATGTGGTGGGGCTTAAGAAGTCATGTAATTGCAGAAACCCGTGACTATGCCCCCTTAGTAATGAATGCATGACGAAAAACGTAGTCTACAGTGCAAGATCACAACCCCTAACTCGGAGCACCACTCCATAGGATCCACAGCGACGAGCTTCAAAGATCGGTGGTATAACCATCGTCATTCCTTTAACAGAATAGATAAGAGGAAATGTACGGCCCTTCCTGAATTGATCTGGAAGCTCAAACTTGAAAAGACCCCGCACTCTCTGGTCTGGTCCGTGGTTAGAAAGGTTCCCCCCAGACAGAGGCGGGTTTGGTATTTGCAACCCCTGTCTTAGTGAGACACTCGAGATACTTCATGGCGGAATCAATCTATTAAACAGAAGAGCCGACTTATTCGGTGCCTGCAGACACCTAAGGACGGGAACTTTCCTCAAGCTATATGGATAAACCCCGGTTAAGGCCTCCCACAACGCCCCCCCCCTGTAGGTCCCCTACACTCCGTACCAATGACCAATGGACAACAACAACCACCCATAGTATGTATTTTATATATATGTATGTATGTATTTTATATATATGTATATTTTATATATGTATATATATTTTATATATATATATATATTTTATATATATATATGTTTTATGTATATATATATATTTTATATATATATATACTTGTGCGTACATATATATATATATACACCTGTATGGATTTGTGTGTGTAGATGTGTGTGTGTCTGAGGGGGTAGGTGTGAGTGTATGTACAAGTCAACCAACATTAGCCTTTTATTTCTAAATTTCTAAACTATCTAAGTATTTGACTCTAACCATTATTTTCAGTATTACCACCCCACATTAATTCCTCAATTTGTATGTGTGGATGTGTGTGTGTGTCTGTGGAGGTGGGTGTGAGTGTACGTGCAAGCCAACCTACATAAGTCTTTTTATTTGTAAATTTTCTACTTTAACCATAATTTTCAGTAGCACCACTCCGCATAAATTCCTCAATTTAAGAATGACCTGTAGTATCTATTTCATACTATTAACCTTAATTGAATATATATCTGACCAAGAATGCTTTTTGTGAAAATCAATCATATGGAACTATTGTCATCTTGCCTGACAGTTTGAACTTTACAGAACCACCTGCCTCTTTGGGGTCAAATACCAACCCTACTAGCATCTACAAACTGACCAATGAGAATTAAGACTATTCCTGCTGACAACATTAAATTATTCCTAACAAGCTCATATGTCCCTTGGCTCTGATACCATCAACACTATAAACACAGAGCTGGCATATCTAAGTACTGACTAACTGCCTGATGAGGGCATAGCCATTCAATGGCTATCATCGAAATATATATAGCAGTAAATAAAGGATTATGAGTTCATGCAATTGACTTATGTTTCGTCACTATATATATATATATATATATATATATATATATATATATAAGGAATATATATATATATATATATATATATATATATATATATATATATATATATATATATATATATATATATATATAGTACAATTCAATATAAAATTATGTTCAACACTAATGTGTTTTTTTTTTGCAAATTGACAATAAATTAGCCAGATAGAAATACCTTAATTCAAGTACATAAAGTCCGCCTGTATCGATCTAAAAAATAATAAATCTATACTTACAGACTTAAAATGGCAACTGCCCTGGTGCCTAGACAAGTTTAAATTTCAAAATTCAAACCTTTTCAGCAGATCAGTCCGAACTTCAAAAAATAAACCTGTTTCACAGAGGATGGTATACTAATGAAATAATTAATTAATTACGGAATAACTATTTATGAAATAATTATTAGTGAAATAATCAATTTTCTGTGATTCTCAATAGGCACCCAGATAAATTAGAGTTACTTCACCTAGGATAAATATCTTAAGACTGGTCTGTCGCATGGTTTGAATTTTGAAATTTAAACTTGTCTAGGCACCAGGGCAGTTGCCATTTTAAGTCTGTAAGTATAGATTTATTATTTTTTAGATCGATACAGGCGGACTTTATGTACTTGAATTAAGGTATTTCTATCTGGCTAATTTATTGTCAATTTGCAAAAAAAGCACATTAGTGTTGATCATAATTTTATATTGAATTGTACTGTAATGCTCAGCAGTATTTCTTAGAGCTTAATAATTGTATTTGACTCCTGAGTGAAAACTCTAAATTAAAATAAAATATATATATATATATATATATATATATATATATATATATATATATATATATATATATATATATATATATATATATATGTATATATATATATATAAGGAATATATATATATATATATATATATATATATATATAGAGAGAGAGAGAGAGAGAGAGAGAGAGAGAGAGAGAGAGAGAGAGAGAGAGAGATGGTGTGTGTATATATATATATATATATATCATAGATTGAGTTAGAAACTCAAAATAGTCTTTTACAATTAAATAGCTGAAAGAAGGGGATCTTTCCGAGCCGTGTAATACAATTGGATATATGAGAGGGGTTAACACAGATACAAGTATACATGTGTTCCAATTGCATATGACCAAGTTAGCTAGGTTGAAAAAATACAATTTAAAACAATATGGTTTGCCTGTCTCGATTTAAAGTAATAAATCGATAAAAATAACAAACCTATATCGGGCAACTGCCTTTGATACCCGAACAGATCTAAATCTGTTCTGCAAGAATTATTAAGCGAAAGCCACCATTCCTACGCTCTTCTACCGGGTATCCAGGAAATTCGTACCTTTCACTCCAAAGGATCTAAGAAGACTGAATATATGCTGATATAAAAGCACATGTTACAGTGCCTAGCGCGTCTCATACTCATGCCGCTAAAAATAGCAGCGGGGTTTATGAGGCTAAAGTTAGCTCTACATATGGAGCCGAGAATATCATAGATTGAGTTAGAAACTCAATATATATATATATATATATATATATATATATAATATATAAGAACAAAAGATGGTTAAAGGAGTTCCATGTATTTTATTATGCGCATTTCAAAAACAAATATCATCATGCAATAATATTTGTGTTTTCATCAGATAAAACAGGAGGACATGATATGAAGGCTAAAAAACACTTGTGGATAGTTCAGTTTTAAATCAACATATGAGAAGTAGTTTTAGATTGATGTGTGATATTGTGAAAAATATTTTATTTAGAGGGGGGGGTGGAAAGGATGAAAAAAAGAGGAGGAGATGAGAGTTAAGGTGGAGAGGGAGGAGTATAATGAGGAAGGATGAGATAGGAGGAGAGATGGGTGATAGAGAGAGATAGTTTTTTATAACTGAGAAAGATATATTGTCTTACATAGAGGGGTTGAAAACCGTTGGAAGATAATGTATAAATTAAAAGAATTTGAAAATTAACGAAGGGAAAAATATGTGCGAAGAAGGAGAAGGAGTTAATATGTATTGAGAATAATGAGTTTGATGATAGAGAGAAGAGAATAATGAATTGCGGATGAATATTCTAACGTCAAAAAAAATGTATATGTTTACGAAGGATTTTTATAGGGTGATATAGAGTAAGAATGTGTTGTATTATGTAATAATTGATTCTACAATAAAACTCACCTCCGACATATATATATATATATATATATATATATATATATATAAACAAATAACGAAACGAAATTAAATTTCGTTTCGTTTGTAACTCACTTTTGTATGACTGACGTTTAAACAATTAAGATGTACCAAGTCTTTCACTGGTCACTTTACTGTGAGTGTCCAGCTATTCTGTATGTAAACACACAGACAAGCCGGTTTTTAGAGTCATGCTGGTTTTTGAGGAAACACCTTTCCTCTATTCTCCAGAAAGCCAGACAAGGAATATTGAACTAGTTTCGTTGTTGTTACAACTCATCAGCAATATTTACCTTTCTTCCGACCTTTCTGGAGAATCGTAAAAGCACATATCGTTATATGCTTTTTCTATGAAAAAGTAGTATGACTCTAAAAACCGGTTTGTCTGTGTGTTTACATACAGAATAGCTGGACACTCACAGTAAAGTGACCAGTGAAAGACTTGGTACATCTACATATGTATACGTGTGTGTATTCATATGCATACTAGTATTTCAGTATACATATGTGGATGTACATTTTTAACTTAATTGTTTAAGCGTCAGTCATACAAAAGTGAGTTACAAACGAAACGAAATTTAATTTCGTTTCGTTATTTGTTTTTATCGTCTCCGTTGAACCGGTACGCACTCACGCTCTATGCAAATTAGTCTGCCCACTACTAATTTTCATAGAAAAAGCATATAACGATATGTGCTTTTACGATTCTCCAGAAAGGTCGGAAGAAAGGTAAATATTGCTGATGAGTTGTAACAACAACGAAACTAGTTCAATATTCCTTGTCTGGCTTTCTGGAGAATAGAGGAAAGGTGTTTCCTCAAAAACCAGTATGACTCTAAAAACCGGTTTGTCTGTGTGTTTACATACAGAATAGCTGGACACTCACAGTAAAGTGACCAGTGAAAGACTTGGTACATCTACATATGTATACGTGTGTGTATTCATATGCATACTAGTATTTCAGTATACATATGTGGATGTACATTTTTAACTTAATTATATATATATATATAAGGTAAAGGGAAAGAAATCATCGAAAATACAACTGAAGTCTTTTTAAGAATATTTATTTATTTTCTTTACCGGTTTCACAGTTATTATGATTTTCAAAAGTAAAATTGAGATGGAGGGTTTGTGGTTTGTCCTCTCCAAACCACAAACCCTCCATCTCAATTTTACTTTTGAAAAGCATAATAACTGTGAAACCGGTAAAAAAAATAAATAAATATTCTTAAAAAGACTCCAGTCGTATTTTCAATTTCTTTTCCCCATACTTTCACCCGTGTAGAAAATCTTGTATTTTTCTTTTTCTTTTGTTTTTTTATAAAAAAATGTCATATATATATATATATATTCTTTATATATATTCCTGGCTCTCACCCAGGCGGCCGAGGTTCCATTCCCGGCATGGGAACTATATTTTTCAAGGGCGGTGCCCCAGCATGGCCTCAGCCTGATGGCTGTAACAGGTAAAAGAGTAAAAGATATATATATTCTTTATATTTAGAATATATGTATATACATATATATATAAATGTATATATATATGCATATATATATATGTATGAAGGCGGCGAATTGGCAGAGTCATTACAAGGCTGGATAGAATGCTTCATGGTAATCGTTCTGGCTTTCTGCCGGAGTTCAAATCCCGCCGAGGTCAACATTGCCTTTCATCCTTTCGAGTTCGATAAACAAAAAGTACCAGTCTAGTACTGGGGTCAATTCTGCCTCTATATCTCTTTCTTATTTCATCTCTGTCACTTTCTATCCTGCTGTACTCGGGCCTGGAGAGGGGTCGGCTCCGCCAGGCTTAAAATGCCCAAAAAACGCCGTATGTATATACGGTGGCCCTACGACTCCATCAGGAATTACGGGACAAAAAGAGAGAAGACAGAATATATATATATATATATATATATATATATATATATATATATATATATATATGTAATATATATATATATATGTATGTAAAAGGTAAACAGATATAACAACTCAATCGGTACAGTATATGGAAGGTATATATTAGGTTAACGCTTGATATAGCAGGAAGAGGTTCTTAACGTTTCGGACGCTAGTCCTTCATCAGAAGAAAGAATGAGAAATAAAATAGATTAAGGGGACGGCGGGATGGAATTGGAAAAAATGTATTTAGATAAAAATAATAGGTCCATTCATGTTGACATATCTTGCAATATATATTTATATATATAAATTGTGTATTCTTTTGTTTCAATATAGGATTCGATGGATCAAAGTGTGAAAAGGAGGTAAATATGTGTTTATCCAGCCCGTGTTATAACAATGGTAATTGTACAGCCAAGGCTTCAACATTTGAATGTGATTGTCCTTCAGGTATGTAATCAATTATTTATATTCATCTAAAGGCACCGAATTGACTGAGTCGTTAGAACGTTGGATAGAATGCACTGCGGTAACCGTTTCGGCTCTCTTCACTCTGTTTCAAATCTCGTCAAGTTCAACTTTGTCTTTCATCTTTTCAGGATCATTTAAAAAAATCTACTTGACTTGTACTGGGGTCGATTCTTCCTTTATATCTATTTCTTATTTTCTCCATCACTATGATTGCCTGGAAGTTGTCGGCTGTGTTCAAACCTAGAGAGGAGGAGATGAGCTCCACCAGATTTAAAATATCCAAGAAACACCGTATGTCACCACAGCACCCCTGCGACTTCACCAGGAGTTACGGGTACATACATATATACATTGTAAAGTATGGTTAAGAAGCTGCCTTCAGAATCATTAGGACCCAGGTTGGATACCATTACGTATCGACTTCGACAAGTTTTATCTATCAAAGCCTCAGAGCGACTCAAGCCTCTTGTGGGTGTAAATAGGTAGACGGACACCTATTGGAAGCCCGTCGAATTGACTATGCCTGTATTTCTTAGAGTCACGCAGAATCTCATTGAGAATTATGTGTCTGTGAAATGTTCAACGTTAATTTCGTGAGCAGGATGTTCAGTTGGTGAGCAACCGGAACACTCATTGTCGAAACTGACAGGATTGCATTCCCGTTTTGTAATGGGAAATGTGAAATATATTTCACATATGTTCATCTATAAACATCTATCATCTTAATATTTATATACTTCTATAAAGATCTAAAAGGTAGCTGCGTGATTAAGACTTTGCTTGGAAGCCACGTAGTTTCGTGTCCAATTCCAGTGCGTGACACTTTCAACGCGTACGTTCAGCTATAGCTTCGTGGTGACTAATGCTGCCAAAGTAAAATTTGGTAAACAGAAACTTTACATGCTCGTAAGATCAATTCATTAATACTCTTATTCTTGCTTTCAACAGGAACCAACGGTACACAGTGTGAAAATGTAGAGAAAACCTGTACAACTAACAAATGCTTTAATGGTGGAATATGCATCAACAAGTTAAATTCTTTCCAATGCCACTGTCCAAGTGGATACTCTGGCATACTGTACGTTTTATAATATACTATTCTTTTATACTTTTGTTAGTGCCAGTTATTGGAATGTGGTTATGCTGGAGCTACTGCTTTGTAGATTATTTAGTTGATTACGAGGTGTGTCAAAAAGACATATATATGGGGGGGGGTGCAGGTGAAGGCGCATGGCTTAGTGGTTAGGGCATCCGGCTTACTATCCTTAGGTTGTGAGTTCAATTCTCGGACCGGGCTTTGCGTTGTGTTCTTGAGCAAAACACCTTATTTCACTCAGCTGTAGAAATGAATTTACCCAGCTATGGGTTGAATAGCCTCACCAACCCGCAATGGCCATGTGTGGTGAGTACGGCTACACCCCTCACAAAACCAAAACAGAAAACGGTGGAGATTAATCAGGGAGGGGTTCTTCCGGTAGGAGTGAAAAGGCCCTGGATTGGATTGGATATATATATATATATTCGGATATATATATATATATTCGGATCTAGTTGAAACGGCCGGAGCTCAGCCGTCGGGGTCCTGAATCTTTTCATATATATATATATATATATATATATACACACACGATATATTTGTTAGAGTGTATGGAAGAGAGGAGGAGAGAGTGATATGAAGTGAGTGATCTATGGCTTACATATATTATTATTACGAAGTGAACCATTCGGCCATACAGCTTCCAGAACCTATATAACTCTTTAGATTGTTGCTGTGTAATTTACCTAAAGGCATGACTTGTTTCTACCTGTTTTATCTCACTGCCTCCGTCTCTCTCACTCCCCATCTCTCACTATCGCCTTATAATATATAACCAGCAATTGTCTATCTGTCTGTCCGACAGTGGAAACACGTGCACGCGTGCGAATGTTTTTTGCGGACGCGTAGAGAGAGAGAGTGAGAGTGAAAGAAAGAGACAGACTACAAGAGGGAGAGAGGGGGTAATTGAGGAGTGCTACAGAAACATATATACATTTCTGTGTGTGTGTAATATATATATATATACACACACAGAAATATATATACATTTCTGTGTGTAATATATATACATTTCTGTGTGTAATATATATATATATATATATACAGACAGAAATATATATACATTTCTGTGTGTAATATATATATATATATATATATATACACACAGAAATATATATACATTTCTGTGTGTGTAATATATATATATACTAGCAGAAAACCATCCGGTGGGCGGTTTTCTGCTAGTCTATATATATATAAAACTGAGGATGTCTGTCTGTGTGTGTGTGAGTTCGAATCCCTAAAACTCAAGAACCACTCAACCGACTGTTTTCAAACTTTACACATGTAATACTTATGTTTCAGGGAGTGTTCTGAGCAAAAAAGATTTCAGATTTTCTATGCCCCAGAGACCACATTAGGCGATTTAGCGATCTCGCTCTATAATTCTTAGTCTTTCTCTTTTTAGATAGATACATACTTATAACATCGCGCCCTTATAATATCTGTCTGTATGTCTGCCTGTCTGCATTACGTCACTTCCTTGAGGATGTCTGTGTGTGTGTGTGTGTGTGTGTGTGTGTGTGTGTGTGTGTGTGTGTGTGTGTGTGTGAGTTTGAATCCCTAAAACTCGAAAAGTACCCAACCGACTTTTTTCAAACTTTACATGTGTATTACTTATGTTTCAGGGAGTGTTATGCACATAAAAATTCAACTTTTTTTTATCTCCTAGGGCCCGCATTAGGTGAAAAACTGCGTTGTTTAACATTTTTAGGGGGTTTTTTGAGACGTTACGTCAGACCGATTTCCTTGAAATTGTAACTATGTATTAGTCAGTCTCTTCTTCATACCGTAAGCAAAGAAAATCCAACTTTCTTATGGCCTAGGGCCCGCATTAGGTGAAAAATTTCATTTTTTCAGCTTCTTAGGGCTTTTTGGAGGCGTTACGTCTAGCCGATTTTCCCGAAATTTCAAGGCATATTATGCACATAAAAAAAATTCATTTTCTTGATCCCTTAGGTGAAAACCTGCATTTTTCCTGCTTCATCGAGGAAAATCTTAAAGATTATCCAGCCATCAGAGTATTCGGTTTATTTTCTTTACATATTGTCCAGGCATGCAGTTTTTAGGTCTACTGGCGGCCCGCGTTCCAAAATACCTTATCCTGTGCAACGCCGGGTACCACTGCTAGTTATATATAAATGGGAGCCCACACGCCAGCCACCCCGTGGTCCGGGCAGACAGAATAGAGAAGGCCTTTCTCCGGGGCATAGTGAAGGAGACGCGTTGGAAGAGCCATTCAACTTGCGAAGCTCACACCCGCGGGTAGCCAAATCTGTGTCTACGAGGGTAAGTAGGGAGTTGCGGGCTCGACCACAAACCTGTCGGAGAGCGACCGATATTTGGAGATTTTTACCCTCCTCGGTCTGAAGTACAACAGAGCCTGGATTAGTCGCAGACTGAACCAGGTTGCCGCTGGAGAAAGTGTCACTGTATGTGGTATGAGGGGTTTACCGCTGCAGAACGGGAAGATGGTCATGCCGTCTGGCCATCCCCTCGGTCCAGCTCCTCCGGCTCCAGCTGCGAGGGGAAGCCTGCAACATCCAAGCCATGCTTTATGATCTCGTTGAGAGCAGCATCACGTGGAAGGTGGCCGACACTGTAGCAACAGGACAGCGGGTGGAGGCTGAAAGAGTCTACTGTGGATCCGCAGCGACAACTGTGTGGCTCGCTGATCCGGAGGCCAAACTTCAGGCAAACACCGATTCACAGGCTATCATTATTCAACTGCGTGCCAGTCGAAAAAGGTCAGGTATTGAGCTAGGCACCGCTGTGAGGTTGCGAGGCCGAGCTAAAATATGCGAGGCGCTTGCTGGTCGCGCTGGCACGCTAGCCTGTCCGAGGCCATTCCACACTGGATGGCATCCCATATGATCGGGAAAGACATGACGTCTACAGGGGGAAGAGGAGGAGGGACTTCTACAGGACGGAGTCGGAGCCGATTCCAAGTCTCACAGGCGACATCGCGTTCCTCGATCACAGTGGGTTCTATTGTGATGTAGAGAACCCTGTTAATGAGGACACGGCAAAAGTTTACCGACAAAAGAAACGCCAACAAAGCTAGCAAGACCGGAGACCGGAGACCAAAGCCACTGTTTCTAACGGGTACGGTGGCTTCTTGCTATCCAATATATAATTTATCTTTTATCTGGGTTGTGATTTTATTTTATTTTATTCTTTCATTGCAGTTGTAACGATATTGCTTTGCCATGCGATAAGAACCCTTGCCAAAATGGCACATGTCAGAATCTTGGTAGGGAACGCGCTAAATGTAACTGCTATGCTGGCTATAGTGGTAAAACGTGTGAAATCGATATCGGTAAGTATTGAGTTATCGGTATGTTCAACTATGGTGGCGTGTTGGCAGAGCGTCGGGCAAAGTGCTTTACGGTATTTAGTTACAACTTTATTTGTTCTGAGTTCCAATCCTGCCGAGGTTAGCTTTACCTTTCATCCCTACGGAGTCGATAAAATAAAGTACCAGTAATGCACTGGGGTTGATTTAATCGACTTTCTCCTCCCCAAAAATTGCTGGTTTTGTGCCTATAGTAGAAATCATTATTATTATTGTTTCTTCGCTCAGCTTCTAACGATAGAGATGTATTACAGTGTTAGCAGTTCACTACCAGTGAACTGAGGTAACAGGCCTTATTTTTCACGTACCCTCCAGAGTATTCAAGCTGTTCCAAGCAATGTTGTTTTTTGTAAGTATTCCATCCATATTGCAACCCCTATTTGTTGAATGTACTTCTCAAGATCGCTATTCACTGTTCCCAAGGCTCCAACTATTATTGGTATTACCACCACCTTTTTCGGAGACCACAACTGCTTAATCTCCCAACCTAACCTGTCATATCTATCCATTTTTTCATTCTTTATATCATACCATGTTATCAGTTGGACAGGCTATATCTATGATCCAACACTGTTTGTTTCCTTTTTATCAACTGAGTCCATTGTGAAGATCGCCTCGCCGTCTTCCTTTAGAGAAGGACAGGCGGATTTTATCTGCCTGATGGCCATGGCGAAAGCGGTTGTGTGGTGGTCACGCTTGAAAGTGTTGAAGACAAGCACTTTCCTCTTTGGCGAAGCCCTAATTAACTTCTTCAGGTTTCACCCGAAGAGAAAAATCGGAGTGAAAGGGAAACGTTGCCTTCCAAACAGTTTGTTGAAAGGTGGGTGAGAGATATGAGCATGGTCCGTGTGAATGGGCTTGCTATGAGTATGCGCCTGTATATTGGAGGAGAACATCTGAGAGGGTACTTGCCCTAACCATGGCTTTTTGTGAGCTTTCTCCATGAGTGACTCTTGGAGGTATCCCCAATTTGGGGGAATTTGCTATGTTTTATTTTTAAAAGTTTAATTTTTAGTCATCTTTATAAACCTTTCTATCACAGAAAAAACCACACTCTACCTTCTGTACCATCCTTATTGTCCTTTTAATGTATGCCCTGTGTAACGAGGCTCTGGGAGTCAATCAAGTTGAACTGAGCAGTCTATTCCGGAGGACTTTCGAGTCGGGGGCTATGGATAACTTCCAGAAATCCCTCGCTTCGCAGTGCTACCGAAGGATGGCACTCCCGGCTCGTGATAAACTCTACAGGCACGGCAGTGCTGTTACACGGACCTGTCCGAGATGCGCACAGAGCGACGAAACCTTTCTGCACGCACTCGTCCAGTGTCCGTGCATTGCTGACTTGTGGAGTTATGTCGAACAGCTGTTGTCGCGTGTAGAACGTTAAAAGGTGAGCGAATGTAACGAGAATAGTCCGTAGCATGCGCCTGTAGGCTGGCTAATTTGAGGAGGAGAAGGGTACACTTCCCCGGTGCCCTCAATGCGTCGGGTGGTTCAAGATTGGGGGGGTTCCTGAGAATAACCATGATCCTGCGTGGTTATTCTCCCTATTGGGGAACACTGTTGTTTGCATTTTTCTTGTTTCTCGTTATTTTTTTATATTTTTACTCAATTTTTGTGTAAAATCCCCCACTGTCCCAGCAATTTGTAGAAAGGTGGGTGGGAGAGGCAAGCGTGGCTCGAGTGAATGGGCCTGCTCTGAGTATGCGCCTGTAAATTAGAAGTGGAAAACTGGGGGAGGGCACTTGCGCTGGTGGTCAGGGTCACCATTAAAAACATGGGATTTCTCCACGAGTGTCCCTCGTAAGTCCCCCCCCCCCCACTATTAGGGAATTCTCCTTTGTTTCTTTTTTTTGTCATTTCCTTTGTTTTTGTCTTTTTTTCTTTACACGCAGAAATGCCCATTGGTACCGTCCTGTACCATCCTGTGCTCTCCTAATGTTATACTTTATGTCAACCCTTGTGGTTAACAAAGAAACCATTGTCTGAGTTCAAATCCCGCCGAGGTTAACTTTGCCTTTCATCCTTACGGGGTCGATAAAATAAAGTACCAGTAATGTACTGGGTATTTGCTGGCCTTGTGCCTAAAGTAGAAACAATTATTATTATCATTTTTATTTTCTTTCATTATTGTTTCTGAGATATATGCCGAGTGTCTTCCTGACACCTAGGGCAAATAAATTCACAGTGTGCATTGGTAAGCCAGTTAATACAGCATATTGATTATAATTTTAAAAAAACTAGTATACATATATACACATATGCATATGTAAATAGGAGGGATATCAATCTTAGAGAGATAGTGCTCTTCTCAATACGTGTGCAGTACCAGTCAAAACAATTTTTTGCACCTCGTGCAGAGAGGGTAAACCAGGAATCATTCGCAAATATTGTTCTGTTCCTTTCTTGATCATTCCCAGTCCTCCCACAATCACTGGTATTGTAACAGCCTTGAGGTGCCACATTTTCTCAATTTCAATAAGCAGATATTTATATTTTCGTAGCTTGTCAAATTCTTTTGCCGCGATATTGTGATCACATGGGATGCTCATATCTATCAATAAACAGACCTTTTTATGTTGATCCTTTACAATGATGTCAGGTCTATTTGATTTTATGGTCCTGTCAGTATGTACAGGAAAGTCCCAGAGAATTGTTACTTTTTCTTCTTCAGTTACAGTCTCAGGGTGATGATTGTACCACTTGTCTTCAGCTTTGATTTTGTAATGCCGACATATTACCCAGTGTAGATATTGGGCAACTCTGTGCTAAAATTTTACATCCAGAGACTAAGTGATCCACTGTTTCAACCTCAGCATTGCAGAATCGACACTTTGGGTTTATTCCGTTTCTCATCACATTGGCCTGGTAATTACGAGTCAATAAGCTTTGATCTTGGGCAGCTAAGATGAAGCTTTCACTCTCCGCCTTTAGCACTGACTATGATAGGTGTGCTTTTGGTCAACATCGTCTTGTTTGCTACGGGCCACATATTTGCCATGCAGAGGTTTCTGCCCCCAATTTGATGCTAATTGTCCTTGGCCTTTTGCTAATTGTCCTTGTCCTTGGCCTGTTTAGGTATTCGGTTGGAGCTATAGAACTGCACATTGAAATTATATGGTAAATGGTCACTGGTTGTTTTTTACATACACGGCATAATGGGCTGCATCCATTTTTTATTATGTCGGATTGGCAGTATCGGTAGAGGGTCAGACACGAGGCTTTCCAGCATAGTTACGTCCCTTTACGATCTGAGTTCAAATCCCGCCGAGGTTGACTTTGCCTTTCATCCTTACGGGGTCGATAAAATAAAGTACCAGTAATGCACTGGAATAATTGATGGCCTTGTGCCAAAAGTAGAAACAATTATGTTGGCTTGGTAATTTTTTGTTGGCAGACACTGATCTTGTGCTGATATAATCAGTCCTTCAGTCTCCGATTTCAGTCCAGAGGATGCCAACCACTGATGGGTTAAAGTTTTGTCAACATCAGGATTGTTAGCTCGTTCTGGGTATTTTCCATACAGAGGCTTTTCTTGCCATTTCTTAGCCAGTTTCTGTAGCAGTTCTTTCTTTACAGTTACTTTTACCTGCTTTGCTTTTTCTGTGTTTTCCATTTCAGCAGTAAATGGGATTTCTGAAATTTGTAGTCCATTACTGTATCTTTTGTAATGGAGTATGTAATGGAGTGCATCTTTTGTAATGGAGTATGATCTTTTGATGCTTTCGTGTTTCAAAACGAGTTTGACCATCCAATCATGTGATTCCCTTAGATATGTAGATAATCCAATTGTTGCAGTTTTCAACGCAATGTCTAACTGGATTAACCCACTTCCTCCTTCTTTCCTAGGGAGATATATTCTATCTGTATCTGCCTTAGGGTGATGCATTCTGTGCATGGTTAAGAATTTTCGGATTTTTGTATCGAGCCTACGGATCTCTGTGCTTGACCAGTTGATGACATTGTAACTGTAGGTTACTACTGGTATGGCAAGCGTGTTTATGGCATCGATCCTATTCCTTGCATTCAATTCCGTTCTTAAGATTGCTCTTACTCTGCGGTAATGTTCCTTCCTTATCCTTTCCCTCATTGTCGAGTGCTTGATTCCGTCTCCTTCACAAACACCTAGATATTTGTAATTTTCCTCTTGATCAAGTTCTCTTATCACATTCCCCCGATCAAGATTAATGTCTGAACTTTTCAGCAGCTTTCCTCTGGTGAACGTTGCATTGGCGCATTTATCTAGTCCAAACTCCATTTTAATGTCATCACTGAACTGCTCCACAGTGGATAATAGCCCTTGCAATTGTTCATCATTTTTTGCAAATAGTTTCAGGTCATCCATGTAGAACAAGTCATTAATGGTTTTGTCATAGACTTTATATCCTATTTTTGTTTCATTGAGCATTTTACTTAATGGTATAAGTGCGATGCAGAATAAAAGCGGTGATAGAGTGTCACCCTGAAAAATTCCACAATTAATATTAACTTCTCCAGCTTCCAGTGATTTTGTTTCACTATTCAAAAGGAGTGTCGTTTTCCATGTCTTCATACTGGAACCTCCTGACAACGGGAGATATTTTGAAAATCTCTAAACATTTTTCAATCCAACTGTGTGGCAAATTATCGAATGCTTTTTTATAATCTATCCAAGTAATTGATAGATTTTTGTGTCTATTATGACAATCTTCCAGTATTTATTATTATTATTATTATTATTATTATTATTATTATTATTATTATTATTATTATTACAGTTGCATTTATCTTGCTTTATGTTCATACGAGTTATCACCAAGTCACAACCAGTGACCTCAAGAGACAACAAGGTCCGCCATGTTCAAGAAAGAACATACATATTCACACATTCATCTTTAGTGTTTAGACTTGTGATGTACTTATATTGACAGAATCTTCCTTAGTATATGGGCAGTTCCCATTAGTACTATCTTTTGCATTTCTCCTATACGCGGGTTTCCTGGGATTTGCGATAAGTAGTCATTAGACCCCTTAGGTATCATTCCCAGAGCGCCTACAACCACTGGTATTGTTTTAGTTCTCAATTTCCACATTTTTCCAATTTCTATCTCCAGGTCCTTATACTTGCTCAATTTTTCAAATGTTTTTATAGATACATTCTTGTCTATTGGAACAGACATATCAATTAGCAGGCATACCCTCTTTTGAAAGTCCTACAATATTATATCAGGTCTATTTGCATCTATTTTTCGGTCTGTTTGGATGCTAAAGTTCCACAAGATTGAGATGTGATCTTTTTCAAGTATGGGAGGTGGTTGATGCTCCCACCAATTCTTTTGATGGGGCAGGTCAAAATGCTTACACATTATCCAATGTATGTATTGTGCAGCTCTGTCATGCCTGTTTAGGTATTCGGTTGGAGCTATAGGACTGCACATTGAAATTATATGGTCAATGGTCTCTGGTTGTTTTTTGCATACACGGCATAATGGGCTGCACCCATTTTTTATTATGTTGGCTTGGTAATTTTTTGTTGGCAGACACTGATCTTGTGCGGATATAATCAGTCCTTCAGTCTCCGATTTCAGTCCAGAGGATGCCAACCACTGATGGGTTAAAGTTTTGTCAACATCAGGATTGTTAGCTCGCTCTGGGTATTTTCCATACAGAGGCTTTTCTTGCCATTTCTTAGCCAGTTTCTGTAGCAGTTCTTTCTTTGCAGTTACTTTTACCTGCTTTGCTTTTTCTGTGTTTGCCATTTCAGCAGTAAATGGGACTTCTGAAATTTGTAGTTCATTACTGTATCTTTGTGCATCTTTTGTAATGGAATATGATCTTTTGATGCTTTCGTGTTTCAAAACGAGTTTGATCATCCAATCATGTGATTCCCTTAGATATGTAGATAATCCAATTGTTGCAGTTTTTTCAACGCAATGTCTAACTGGATTAACCCACGTCCTCCTTCTTTCCTAGGGAGATATATTCTATCTATATCTGCTTTAGGGTGATGCATTCTGTGCATGGTTAAGAATTTTCGGATCTTTGTATCGAGCCTACGGATCTCTGTACTTGACCAGTTGATGACATTGTAACTGTAGGTTACTACTGGTATGGCAAGCGTGTTTATGGCATCGATCCTATTCCTTGCATTCAATTCCGTTCTTAAGATTGCTCTTACTCTGCGGTAACATTCCTTCCTTATCCTTTCCCTCATTGTCGAGTGCTTGATTCCGTCTCCTTCACAAACACCTAGATATTTGTAAGTTTTTTCTTGATCAAGTTCTCTTATCACGTTCCCCCGATCAAGATTAATGTCTGAACTCTTCAGCAGCTTTCCTCTGGTGAACGTTGCTTTGGCGCATTTATCTAGTCCAAACTCCATTTTAATGTCATCACTGAACTGCTTCACAGTGGATAATAGCCCTTGCAATTGTTCATCATTTTTTGCAAATAGTTTCAGGTCATCCATGTAGAACAGGTGATTAATGGTTTTGTCATAGACTTTATATCCATGTTTTGTTTCATTGAGCATTTTACTTAATGGTATAAGTGCGATGCAGAATAAAAGCGGTGATAAAGAGTTACCCTGAAAAATTCCACAATTAATATTAACTTCTCCAGCTTCCAGTGATTTTGTTTCACTATTCAAAAGGAGTGTCGTTTTCCATGTCTTCATACTGAATGACAAAAACCTCCTGACAACGGGGGATATTTTGAAAATCTCTAAACATTTTTCAATCCAACTGTGTGGCAAACTATCGAATGCTTTTTTATAATCTATCCAAGCAATCGATAGATTTTTGTGTCTATTATGACAATCTTCCAGTATCATTTCGTTAACCAGAAGCTAATCCTTACAGCCATATGAGCCTCGTTTACACCCTTTCTGCTCAATGGGAAATAGGTCATTTGTTATCAGGTGGTCATATGTGTATTCAGTTAGGACTGATGTTAAAATTTTATACATTGTGGTCAAGCAAGTTATCGGTCTGTAAGTTTTGGGATTGTTTGTCTCATCATTCTTCGGAAGCAGGAATGTAATGCCGTTAACTAGCCATGGTGGTATCTTTTCTGGCTCCTTAACTATTTCATTGTAAAGTTGGGCTAACAGCTCATGAGACTCTGTGAAGGCATTTATCCAAAAGTTTTGTATTTTGTCTTTTCCTGGGGATTTCCATTTGCTGGTTTTTTTAGAGCCAAGCGCAACTGTTCAACTGTTATATTTTCCCATGTTTGTTCCTCAAGGTGAGCTGTATCTTTCATTTGTCTGTCTATCCATGGGGCATGTATGTTATGAACTTTTTCTTCGGCCCAGATCTTTTCCCAGAATTCTTGCACTTCCTCCTTGGGTGGTATTGATTTAGCAGTTATTGTTGACTTACCAATTTTTCTGTAGAAGTTTCTTTGGTTGTTTTTGAACATATTATTGTCCTTATAGAATCTAGATCGTTTTTCAAAGCGCCTTATACGAGCAGCTTTGGCCGACACTTTTTGCTTGATTATTTCTATCAGCATGTCTATGTCACATGTTGATTTTATACTGTACTTTTTTTTCAATTTTCTAAGTTTAGTTTGTTTAACATGTTCACCTACTTTATAGTTTGTTAAAATTTCTATGTCAGATCGGAGAAGGTTTATTTGGCGATTGATGTTCTCTTGCCAAGTAGATTTCTTGTGGGAATTCCTTTGTTTTTTCATCTTCACTCCACATAAGTGAGTGGTGACTTTAGCCGATGCATAATAGAGATGATTTAAATCAGTAATGTTTAGTTTGTTTGTGATGATAATGTTTTTGAGAATTATGTTAGTCTTGTGTATTATCTTTTGGTTCTGTTTGGAGTTCTGGATCTTAGGGAGGGTGTCTCGTTGCCCCATGTCAGATTCTTTCATTTTCATCCATTCGATCATGATTTCATCCTTCAAGTTGGCAAGTTCATTCTCATTCATTTCTTTATCATTTACGATCTCATTATTTTCATTTGGAGTTTCATCCTGAGCATGCACTCCCTCCACTTTTTCGATCCTTTCTTTAATTTGTTCTGTTGCCAGTGATACCGCCCCAACCCTGGGGTTCGAAGTGTTACAGTTTACCTCGTTTTCACTGACACATGTTTCATTTTCCCTTCGCTGACTTTGTGCTAATAGCTTGATCTGATCAATTTCTATATCAGTTAGTAACTTTTTTCTTACAATATTTCTTCATATATTGGCTAGTTTGTTACTGTCAATATAGCCTCTGTTTTCGGGATGTTTCTTTTTCCAGTTGATATATGTCTGTTCTGTATGCGATGTATTTGATGGGTAGTACATGGCAGTGTAGAAAGCCTCAAGGACTTCTTTATTATCTTCCCTTGACCATTTTTCCCTCTTTTTCTTTGGATTTCTTGGTGGTGAGCATGGAGGGCCAACAGTAGGAGTATTCCGGTTATGGGAGGTCTCCAGCTCCGAAGTGATGGGAAGGTTTGAACCATTAGCTGATTTTTCGACCCCAGTCTGGTTCCTCTCTGAGGGACGCGGCCCTTTTTTACCCGGGTGACGGCCGATCCGGTATGAGATTTTATCATTAGACATTTACTTTATTTTGTCGCGTTTTATCCTTATCCGCCAAGGGGTAATCATTTCGTGTTACCACTTCTAGAACGAGTGTCAACCAAGACTAGAGGGGTCGTTCTCCCCTAGAGACACGGCTACTCCCCGCCGGCCGCCATCCCGGTATTTCTTGGTCACGGGGTTTTCTTTTTGTTGTTTTTTTAAATTGTTATTATCATGAGTGGTTCCTTAATGTGGGCATTGCGTGGCTTAAGAATGAAATTATTAATAATTGTCTCCACTCCAGGCACAAGGCCAGCAATCACCCAGTGCATTACAATAATATAATATACTTTTTGTTGTAGTTGGCTGTTATTGTTGTTGGCTATGTCGGTGGTGGTGCCGGGGCTTTTTATATTGTTGGTGAGGAAGGGGTGAGCCAGCAGTCCCATAGTTGTTGATGTTGACGTTTGGCCGGTGGCCAGGTCACTAAGTCAATCTATTTATATCTTTTGCTAGCCTCTCCCTTGTCTAGTGATACCGCCACCTTCCCCTTTCTCTCTCAAGTTAACAGGTGAATAGTGGTGGTAGCAATGAAGGAGTGGTGGCGGCGACGATGGGATAGTGGTAGCAATGATGGATGGGGTGGGGTGGTGGCAGCGGTGGCGTTGTGGTTACTGATATGTAGTATCTATGAGTTTGTGTTCGTATGTTTAATATATATTTTTATTATATTTTGTGTTGACATATTCCCGTAAAATTGGAATTAAACATTTTTTTTTAAATTTGAGACAATAATAAAAGTAATTATTATTATGATGCTGGTGAAATTGCCGTTATCTGGCTGTTATATTTAGTGTGATGGGATAGGTGGGGTATCAAGTTTCTGGTGTTGGTGAAATTGCTGTTATTTAGCTGTTCTATATAGTGTAGACAGAGGGTGTTTTTTTCCCATTTATAACCATTTTCTGTTTTTTTTATACAAAATATATAATACAAAATTGAATATTTGAGCGATACAACAATATAATATTATTATTATTATTATTATTATTATTATTATTTGCATTTATCTTGCTTTATGTTTATACGAGTTATCACCAAGTCACAACCAGTGACCTCAAGAGACAACAAGGTCCGCCATGTTCTAGAAAGAACACACATATTCACACATGCATCCTTAGTGTTTAGACTTGTGATGTACTTATATTTACAGGATCTTCCTTAGTATATGGGCAGTTCCCATTAGTACTATCTTTTGTATTTCTCCTATACGCGGGTTTCCTGGGATTTGCGATAAGTAGTCGTTAGACCCCTTAGGTATCATTCCCAGAGCGCCTACAACCACTGGTATTGTTTTAGTTCTCAATTTCCACATTTTTCCAATTTCTATCTCCAGGTCCTTATACTTGCTCAATTTTTCAAGTGTTTTTATAGATACATTCTTGTCTATTGGAACAGACATATCAATTAGCAGGCATACCCTCCTTTGAAAGTCCTTCAATATTATATCAGGTCTATTTGCATCTATTTTTCGGTCTGTTTGGATGCTAAAGTTCCACAAGATTGATATGTGATCTTTTTTTAAGTATGGGAGGTGGTTGATGCTCCCACCAATTCTTTTGATGGGGCAGGTCAAAATGCTTACACATTATCCAATGTATGTATTGTGCAGCTCTGTCATGCCTGTTTAGGTATTCGGTTGGAGCTATAGGACTGCACATTGAAATTATATGGTCAATGGTCTCTGGTTGTTTTTTGCATACACGGCATAATGGGCTGCACCCATTTTTTATTATGTTGGTTTGGTAATTTTTTGTTGGCAGACACTGATCTTGTGCGGATATAATCAGTCCTTCAGTCTCCGATTTCAGTCCAGAGGATGCCAACCACTGATGGGTTAAAGTTTTGTCAACATCAGGATTGTTAGCTCGCTCTGGGTATTTTCCATACAGAGGCTTTTCTTGCCATTTCTTAGCCAGTTTCTGTAGCAGTTCTTTCTTTGCAGTTACTTTTACCTGCTTTGCTTTTTCTGTGTTTTCCATTTCAGCAGTAAATGGGACTTCTGAAATTTGTAGTCCATTACTGTATCTTTGTGCATCTTTTGTAATGGAATATGATCTTTTGGTGCTTTCGTGTTTCAAAACGAGTTTGATCATCCAATCATGTGATTCCCTTAGATATGTGGATAATCCAATTGTTGCAGTTTTCAACGCAATGTCTAACTGGATTAACCCACGTCCTCCTTCTTTCCTAGGGAGATATATTCTATCTATGTCTGCCTTAGGGTGATGCATTCTGTGCATGGTTAAGAATTTTCGGATTTTTGTATCGAGCCTACGGATCTCTGTGCTTGACCAGTTGATGACATTGTAACTGTAGGTTACTACTGGTATGGCAAGCGTGTTTATGGCATCGATCCTATTCCTTGCATTCAATTCCGTTCTTAAGATTGCTCTGACTCTGCGGTAACATTCCTTCCTTATCCTTTCCCTCATTGTCGAGTGCTTGATTCCGTCTCCTTCACAAACACCTAGATATTTGTAAGTTTGTTCTTGATCAAGCTCTCTTATCACGTTCCCCCGATCAAGATTAATGTCTGAACTATTATTATTATTATTATTATTTGCATTTATCTTGCTTTATGTTTATACGAGTTATCACCAAGTCACAACCAGTGACCTCAAGAGACAACAAGGTCCGCCATGTTCAAGAAAGAACATACATATTCACACATGCATCCTTAGTGTTTAGACTTGTGATGTACTTATATTGACAGGATCTTCCTTAGTATATGGGCAGTTCCCATTAGTACTATCTTTTGTATTTCTCCTATACGCGGGTTTCCTGGGATTTGCGATAAGTAGTCGTTAGACCCCTTAGGTATCATTCCCAGAGCGCCTACAACCACTGGTATTGTTTTAGTTCTCAATTTCCACATTTTTCCAATTTCTATCTCCAGGTCCTTATACTTGCTCAATTTTTCAAATGTTTTTATAGATACATCCTTGTCTATTGGAACAGACATATCAATTAGCAGGCATACCCTCCTTTGAAAGTCCTTCAATATTATATCAGGTCTATTTGCATCTATTATTATTATTATTATTATTATTATTATTATTATTATTATTATTATTATTATTTGTCAGATTATTGTGCAAGTTTACCATGTGTCTTTAATGGAAGCTGTGTCAGGTTAATTGGTGGATACAAGTGCGTGTGCCCAAGTGGCTATTCGGGGAAAATATGCAGCATCAAAGAAGATCCATGCAATAATTCAAGTTGCGGAGGAAATGTTTGCGTAGTTACCGAGGAAACAATGTCAAGTGTTTGCAGTTGTAATGAAGGTTATACATACGGTAAGGTTATATATTCATTAACGCATACATACGCTGAGGTTATATATACATTAATATACACATACGGTAAGAAGGGCTCCTTCAGTTTTCTTTTCCCCTCTTAGTCGTCGTAAAGTATTTTTTGTAATAAGTAACTACCTTTAATATATGTGTGTGTATCCTCTTTATTATAAAATTAAAGGCAACATTAACAACAATTAATTATATATATATATATATATATATATATATATATCTTTATATATATATATATATATATATATATATATATATATATATATATATATATATATATATATATATATATATATATATATAGTGTGTATGTGTGAATGTGGTAGGATAAAACCAACTGTCACCGACTTGAAGAAGCCTTGTCCCTGCCGTGAGAGGATAATGACTGAAACAGTTAAAAAATGATGATGACGATGTTAACAGATTATACGTCTTTGTATAAATTGCAGATTTTTGCTTTGTTTTGTTTCTTTTTTTTTTTAATGATTCTATCGATCTATCATCTCGCCTTTTTCTTCAATCTTTCAGCTGAGGTGTGTCAGCTCTCCTACGAATCCAATACAAGGAACGAGAGTGTAAACTCTTATAAAACAATTGATGCTGCATCCGCTAAGGTCTGCGTTACTGAATGTCTCCAAGATACACTATGTCAATCGGTGACATACGATAATGATACCAATAAATGCCACTTTTTCAATAATAATACCAAATCTAGTAAAGATGCTTGCTGTGAAACATTTACAAAACACTGTCAGAAGCCAACCGGTAAATAAGAATATGTATACATATATATATATATATATATATATATATATATATATATATATATATATATATATATATATATATAATTTATAATTTATATATATATATATATATACATATATATAATTTATAATTTATGTATATATATCATTTATAATTTATATTCCGGCTCTGTAAAACATCTGATGTATTGACATTGAGCTATTTTCTTACTGGTAATAAGGTAGTAATGAATTACTGACCTTTCCTGTTTATAGTTCCATATAGTGTATACATAACTATAAATAATATTATTATATATATATATAACAAAGGTGTGGTAAGATACCAGGTGGACCATAACGCACCAGAGTACTCGATACTTAGGGTAGTAGAGTGGGTAATAGGAGAAGAGTCAGGACCCCGACGGCTGAGCTCCGGCCGTTTCGACAGCTAGATCCGAACTGTTCAGATCTACCTGTCGAAACGGCCGGAGCTCAGCAGTCGGGGTCCTGACTATTTTCCTATATCTATATAATTTTTATAACTTTGATAGGTTGCGACCAATATTGGTCCAGGCCATGTCTAACTTAATAGCACCACCTGGCGAAGTCTTTCAAATAAGGACTTGGATACCATGGTCCACTCAAGTAGAGAGTTATTGTTTACGGAGACATATCCGGAATTTCTTGAAGGATTTTGCCCAATGACTTCTTGAACTTTGTGGGGTCTGTTTCCGTTTCAATGTGTTTTGGTGTAATGTTAAAGAGAGCGGGGCCAATTGAGGTGAAATAATTGTGCCGTATTGTTATGAGATGCGAGTGTGATTTTTGTCGTGGGCAGATAGCACGGGGCCCAAGCCTTGGGTGTACCTTAAAGGTGATGCCAACATCACTTGGGCTATGCTGATGGAATATTTTCCACATCATGCAGATAATGTAGCGCTCACGGCGACGTTGGAGAGAATAAAGGTTGAATTTTTATAGTCGACGCCAATAGTCAAGGCCTGTCATGCCATCTATCTTTTTTGTAATTGACCTTTGAGGTGCTTCAACTTTCATGATACTTTGTTTCTAGACCAGAGTGGACAACAGTATTCAAGGTGGGGTCGAGCAAAGGTGGAGAAGAGAAGGATAACAGAGTGAATATCTCTCGACTGGAAGGTTCTGAGAATCCAGGAACACATTCTGCGGGCCATGTCAACTTTGCTGTTTATATGAGTGGCCCAGCTTATGTTGTTGTCCACAATTACTCCCAAGTCTCTGATGTTGTTGGATGCCACGAGAGATTCACCTGAAGGAAGGGAATATGCGAGTTTCTGGGCATCCTCTTTGCCAAAGTGGATTAACTCAAATTTATCTTCGTTCAGCAGCATATTGTTCTTTGCCGCCCATTGGATAACAGCCAGTAGGTCTGACTGAAGGCATGTCTGGTCACCCACTTCATTGATGAACTTTTGGAGGTTGGAATCATTTGCAAAGATTCTTATGTTGCTGTGCTTGATGATCTCAGTAATGTCATTAATGTAGATGATGAAAAAAAGTGGGCCCAACATAGTGCCTTTCGGGACCACTGCTGACTTTGGCTGGGCTTGATTTTACTCCTTCGACTACAACGGTCTGTCAGGAAACACTTGATGCACTGTAGTAACTTTCCAGAGTCGACCCTGTCAAAGGCCTTGCTGAAATCAAGGTAGATGACATCAGTGTTGGAGCCCTCTCCCAAAGCTTTTAAAATATCATCAAATTGATGCAGGAGCTGCGTTAGGCAGTCCCTTCCATTACGGATCCCATGTTGGTTGGAGTTCAGCAATCTGTTGCTTTCAAGAAAGTGGGTTATTCGTGATCTCACCACCCTCAAATACCTTGATGATATGAAAGGTGAATGTGATCGGACGGTGGTTCACTGCAAATGACTTGTTTCCCTTTTTGAAAACTGGGACAACGGACTGGGACAGAAAGTTTTCAGGAATATAGCCAGTATCCAGTGAGTTCCTCCACAGATTAGCAAGAGGAGATGCAAGTTGGTATCGACACACCTTCAGGACAGAGGCAGGGAACCTATCGGGGCCTACTGCTGAATTGTGTTTAATTTTGTTTATTGCTGCTAAGACTTCAGGAGCACCAAACGCTATGTCCGATATAGCGTGTTGGGGATTAACATCACTGATACAGCCTAGATCAGGATTGCTGAAAACAGAGCAGTATCTCACCCATGGTTTTGGAATTATCTTGGAGTGTGCCATTTTCATCAATTAGAGGGCCAACAGTGGAGACAGTGACCTTGTGTTTTTTCGCAAATGAAAAAAACACTTTGGGGTTGAGTTTGATTTTCTCAATTGCCCATTTCTCCTCAGCTGTTCTTTGGTTTTATTGACGATGGTCTTCATGCATTGATGGAGGTTATATTTTTTTTATTCAAGCAGTGCGATAGCCGTTGAATATGTGTGTTGCTGTTGGCAGTATTTTAGTGTGTTAATTTTTTGTTTGTTCTTTTTATTTTTTTGATAATAGATTTCTGTTTTGGGGGATACTGCACATAGTTTTCTTCACAGGTCTTGGTGGTGTGTGTTTTGCACATATATTTGTACAGTGTCTACAAAAATCTGCCAAGATTTTTTGATGTTGGTGGAAATGAGTGCGTATGTAAAGGACCAGTCAACATCTGATAGCTCGTTCATGATTGCATCCCAGTTGGCATTATAGAGAATGGTGGGAATTTGAAAATTAGGTAGTAACATGTGCTTACGCCGTATTTGACTACATAGAATTAGTCTGTTAATTGGGATTTTTTTTTAAAATCCTCTGAATGGAAAAAAGAATGAGTATTGACGTACATGGGACATGAACCCACATCCTTTTTTCCATTCAGGGTGTTTTTTTTTATCCCAACAGACTAATTCTATGTAGTCAAGTACGGCGTAAGCACATGTTACTACCTAATTTATATATATATATATATGTGTGTGTGTGTGTGTGTGTGTGTGTGTGTGTGTGTGTGTGTGTGTGTGTGTGTGCGTGCGTGCGTGTTAAACAAATAGTTTATACATGAAACTGACTGGCCTATCTGCTGATAAGCAAATCCGGCTGATCATCGGGTCTGCTAATATGCAGATCTGACTGATCAGCCAGTCTGCTAATATGCAAACCAGGCCGATCAGTCACTATATATTTTAGAAGATATATATTTTCAGTAGCTCTCACAGTTGGGAAGTAAGCAGTATACTGTATTAATGAAGGGTAATCACCCAAAAACATTAGTGTCTGCAATTCTGTTTACATGCCACACAGAAGAGCAAGAATAAGGGGCTCATTCTAATGACATGGCCTTTAAAGAGACTATTTGCATAATTGCAAACGAATCGAATATTATTATTAATATTTGAAAAGCTCCGATTACATTTATTATATATATTTATTAATTGATTTCAAATGATTAAAAGCCCAAATTATGCGTTAGTTTCTAATTTAGTCAGGTCATCAATTTTGGAGGACTAGGACTAGGAAGAAGTCGATTATAGCGATCCTAGTAAAATACCAGTAATGCACTAGGATCGATTTAATCGACTTTCCCTTCCATCAAAATTGTTGGCCTTGTGCCTAAATCAGAAACCATTATTATGACTAATGAAGAGAAATTAATATTTACGAATCTGTTCTTATGATAGGATGTTGAAGACAATCTAATTGTTTTTGTGTTTGTTATTTTTTCAGAGAACTATTGGAGTCCCTGGTATACTATAAATGGATTCAGAATCCCAGAGAATGCGCTACAGACTTTACGTGATGTATGTTCTGAGAAAGGGGACGGGGTTTTATGTTATGGATGTTTATGAAGCATGGTAATGGTGGTGGTGTGGTGTTTGTGGTGGTGTTTGTAGTGGTGTTTGTGGTGGTGGTGGTGGTGGTGTTTGGGGGTGGCGTTTGTAGTGGTGTTCGTGGTGGTGGTGGTGTTTGTAGTGGTGTTCGTGGTGGTGGTGGTGGTGTTGGTGGCGGCAGTGGTGGCGGCAGTGGAGGCAAATATTCAAAATCTTCCAAAATATTTTAATTCAAGTGGCAGATGTTGGCGCTCTCTGCCAACGGTGCTAGACGGAAAGTGGAAGCGCGTCTGATGAACTGTGTCTATAATTCCAAAGAGCCTGCCTTGTCACACACTGTATCACGTAGAACCACACTGTGGAAAGCTTAGCCATTTTCCCATTGATGTCAAGAGCAGAATATTGGGATTAGAGTTGAAGTAGTAAATGTAAATGAAAAGGAGAAACAGACGGCAATAAATATGGATATGGTCACAAGGTGTAGCGAAACGAATTTAACAATTAATCAGTCACTGCTGCCATGCTGGGGCATTGCCTTAATGCAGTCCAGGGGTCGGCAACCTTTTGGAGAGAGAGGGCCAAACAGCTATGCAGTTTCATGGAGGAGGGCCATGTTATTAAATATGTAAATAAATGTTCTGGAGGTTTAAATCAAAACAAGGAATTTAAGATAATTTTATTTTAACAAGGCCCCTTATTTTACTGCAGGAATAACAAAAAACAAAGACAAAGAAAAAAAAACTACAAACACATTCAACAAAAAAAAAGCAAATTCCTTATTTTACTGCAGGAATAACAGAAAAACAACTACTATCACAATCAACAAAAAACAAAGCAAATTCCTTGCTACAAACGAAATACAGTTAGAAATGGTAAATGATTTGAGACACTTGTTTCTGCTTATTGTGCGATAACTTCTCCACATCAGGTGAAATATTTGTCGATGACAGGAGCAAACCATCATCCAGGTGGTCGTCACGCAACCTTGTTCTTAAATGACTTTTAGTATATTTCATTTTGGAAAAAAGTTGTTCATAAGCATATGTACTTCCAAATAATGATATCATCAGTTTCGCATTAGTCAAGATGTTTTTATATTTTCCGCTTGGCAATATATATTTCTTGTAGAAGTCAGCAGTGGATTCGAACTGAAATTTCGATTTCAAAGATTCGTCGCACTGTAAGTCAATTAACTCCAACTGATATTCTTCTGCCACTTGCTCCACATCTGTTTCGTAAGGAGTACCAAATAACTTAAATAGAGTTCCATATTGCCGGAAGTCAGCAAAATGAGAGGAAAACTCGCTTCTCAAATCCTTAATAGAGCTCACAAAGATGTCTGGTATTATATCTCTCTTATGATTTTGGAGACTTGGGAAATGAGAGTAGTTTCCTTTTTGAAGTTGTGATTCCCACAGTCGAAGTTTTCTCTCAAAAGCAGTAATTTGACCAAACATCTCAAATACAACCTTGTTCTTTCCTCGAAGCTCAAGATTCAAAGTGTTTATGTGGGTCGTGATGTCCACTAAAAGAGCTAACTTGACAGCCCACTGTGGATCCTGAAAGTAAGAATTATCTTGGTCTTTGCTCTCTAAAAACATAGAAATCTCTTCTCTCAATGCATATACTCGTTCTATCATTTTTCCGCGGCTAAGCCATCGAACATTTGAAAAATATGTAAGGTCGCCATACTCTGCTTCAATTTGTTTTAGAAATTCTTGAAACTGGCGGTGATTTAGTCCTCTTGACAGTATAAAATTCACTGTTTTCACGACCACTGCCATGATGTCTTAAAATTCATTGACTTTGCACATTCTTGATGAATAATGCAATGAAGTCTGATTAGTTTTTTTATCAATACCGATGTGGTTTTGGAGAAATGCAACAAACCCCTTTTTCTCTCCAACCATTGCTGGTGCTCCATCTGTGATTACTCCAGAAATCTTTGATAAATCCAGATTCCTTTCGGTAATCCATTTTATTATGCTTTCCAAAATATCTGCTCCAGTGCTAGTGTCCTTCATAGGAATCAATTGTACAAATTCTTCCACAATATCAAATGTTGGTGTTACACCCCTCACAAACACTGCAAGTTGACAAGTATCCTTCATATATGTGGTTCATCGATAGCAATGGAATAATACTCCAGATTATTTAAAATGCCCTCCAAGCCACTTCTGACATTTGCTGCCAGCTCTTCAATTCGCCTTGTTACTGTTCTTGCCGATAAGCTGATCGCAGAAAATAATTCCCTTTTTTCTGGACAAACAACATCTGCTACCTTCAACAGTAATTCTTGCAAATACAATAATGCGATAAAATATGATAATTGTGAATAAATTATATAAAACCAGGTTTCTAACTACGTTGTTAGATCAGGATTGCCATTTGTTTTTTTTAAACCATTTTTGGCCTAATTCTAATAATAATAATTCACACAATTTATCACAAATAATTAAATAAACGTTATTATCGAATAAAGATACCTACTGTATAGTTGTTATACCACCAGACAACAAACTCAAATGAAAATAGAGGCAACGAAGTAATTTTTCAAAGGACAGATTTACCTTGTGCGGGGAGCACAGGTAAGGTCAGGCAAACGAAGACGACAATAATTCACGAGTGATTTTATTGAATGACAATATGGGTATAAAGGCGAGTCATGCGAACCGTAAGGTAGTATACCTTCCAGTCGCTGACGAAAATGCATACTTCCAGCCAACATTTGTGTTTGTTGACTGGAACAAAAACACATACATGAAATCACAGGAAATAATAATACAGGTGATATAATGCTTGGCGGAAGGCCCAGAAAAAGATGGATAAGAGGAAATAATAATAAATGGAAAATATAATAAGGTTATAAAGGTATCTATAAATATATACGGTATGAGCAGCGATTTTTGATGGGCATCAGGTCGGCACAACCTTGAAGTGAACTACTGTATCTGTATTCGATACTAATTAGATAATTAGTATCCAGTGTAAGATGGCGGGCCGGACAAAATTCACTCGAGGGCCGGATGTGGCCCGGGACCCGGGGTTTACCGACCCCTGATGTAGTCGGTCATAAGTATGGTACATACTTTATCGATCCTTTTTGTCAAACCGCTAAGTTACGGGACATAAACACAGGCACAGACACGGATGGATGGAGACACACACACATTGCAGTTTCCATCTACCAAATTCCGCTCGCCTGAGGCTACGTTAGAAGACACTTACTCATGGTTCAGCCCAGCCGCACTGAACCCTGAGTTGTGTGGTTGCGAATCGAAGTATTTGACCACACAGCCATGTCTGTCCATATTTCACTATTTCTGTATTGTTTTTAGGTAGGCATTGATGTTTGCAATGGAAACGTCCCGTTGTTGACCCAGTGTAGATCAGAAGATACAAGAACTCCGTTTCTCTGGCAGCAACATCTGGGGATGTCATTTAACCTGAGTGATATTTGCACGATCAGTAATGAAATCTGTTCTCCCGGTTGTCCACCATATCAGTTACGTTTCCAGTGTGCCATCATTAAAGGTATAGCATTTCATTACATTTTCTTGTTGCTGTTTTTTGTTATTGTTGCTGCTGTTGCTTTTGTTGTTGTTGGTGGTGATGGTGGTGGTGGTAGTGTGGTTATATTGAACCTAATGATTGCAAAGTAAACATCTTAATGATTCGACAATGTTGTGTACATCGACGCTCTAACAATTCTGAAGCACCAGAGCAAAAACCCCAATGCGATTTGTTCGATGCTCTAACGATTCTGCCAACTCACAACCGTCTTTAGCTAAATAATAACAATAAAGATGCTATGATTAATATAGTCCTTCATATACAAAATGAAACAACGATGACAATCACTGCTATAATACAGTTGATCTGGCACAATCGAGGCTGATGTGACGTTTGTTATGGCTCGTGCATACTTAGATTTAATCGGCTTCCAATAAAGTTATATTTCACAGGAAATATCTTGGGTGTTTTTAATTATAAGAGTCCCTAGTACTATTATGCGCCATTGTTCCGGTAAAGGACGTTAAAATTTGAACTCAGAATGTAAAAAGCTGAAATAGATAACACAAGAGATGTTGTTTGACGCTCAAACAATTCCGACAATCAACCGACCTGGACGGGTACTGTATGCATTGACCCCGTAGAGATGGAAGACAAAAGCTGATCTAGGCGGGATTATAATTTAGAGCGCAGACGGACGGAAGAAATACCGCAAGTTATTTAATCCGACTATCTAACGACTCTACCAATTCATCTAAACAGCCACAATAATAATAACCTACCTTAGTTTTGTCTCAGCAAATCAGCATCCCAGTCCAGTTGACTGTAGGTAGACACTACAAGATGATATGATCCCTCACTACAAGTAATCGAAGATTTCAATGTGTTATTCTTACACAGTGAATTGGCAGAGTCGTGAGAACGTCGGATAAAGTACTTTGTGGTAATCGTTCCAGCTCTCTGCTCTCTGGGTTAAAATCCCGCCGAGATCAACTTCGCCCTTCATCCTTACAAAGTCGATAAAAAAAAGTACCAATCTAGTACTGGGGTCGATTTTTCCTCTATATCATTCTCAATATTTCTTTGTCACTTTGTGTCCTTTTCTGGAAGAAATTTGCTATACTCAGAGGTATGGCTCCATCAGGCTTAAAATACACGAGATACGCTGTATCTCAATACGGCGCCCCTACAACTCCATTAGGAGTTAGAGATCCATACCAATCCATTTTTTAGCATGCAGTAATAAATTATATTTCTGTTAGAAATAGCTTAATCTCCAATCGAATTAGATCATGCCCCAGCAACTAAGAAAAAAAAATCACGTTTGTAAATGCAGGTATACATATGTATATATATGTATATGTATGAGTATATATATATATATATATATATATATATATATATATATATATATATATATATATATATATATATATATATATATATATATATATATATATTGTAGTAAAAGTTTGGTAGAAATAAACAAGGGTAAGAGCACTCAGTCCATAGGACGAGTTTAGTATAAATAATTACAGCAATGACATAAACAGGTACTTAAGTTTCTTTGGGTTCTGGACCCCAACTCATTCAGCCTGACATAAGAAAAATAAATATATATATATATATAATGTATATATAATCACTTTTATATATACAGTATATAGTTTTATATATATATCAATCTGCTTTATATATTCAACGTGTAGTTTTATATTTACAAAATACAGTTTTACATATACAAAATGCAGTTTTATATATACAAAACGTACTTCTAAATATCAAAGTGAAGGCGTCCTTTCATTCTTTGCAATCGATGGGATTTAAACGGATTTAGTAAGCGACATCGATTCAAGTATAGTTATGGAAGTTTGATACCTATATTTATCGATCTCTTTTTTTACAGACGTGGTCACACAGAGATGAATACATACATACATACATACATACATACATACATACATACATACATACATACATACATACATACATACATACATACATACATACATGGTGGTTGCCAACTCGTTTTCGAGTACGGCCACTACTTTATATCCATGTAGGAGAACCCCTACCGATGCGCTGAACGAGTGTGACTTTTTAGTCCAGCCAGAAACTTGAAAACTCTGGTACAAACACTACACTTGTGACAATTATTGACACATAGTGCTTTACCTTTGGTACCATGTGACGACAAGTGCAGAGAGATCTCCAGATACAAAGCAATGCCTGTGCCGTGAAGATTTTATAGTGAGCAAAGGCACTGCACAAAGCCAGTCCCACTCTCTTAACCAAGATGATATTTACCAAAAAGAAGAACAAGTCAACATCATTGGATACCATCAGGGTTGCAGGTGTTATATCAGAGTTTTCCTTCTCCTAGAATTCTGCCTTGACAAAGGCTAAGGGGTCATCTCTCCCAGTGATTTTGGATGGCCATTGACTCTTAAGAGCTCCTTTGCCCTTTGACAGGTTTTGTTTTTAGTCCTGCAGGATGTCCAAAGTCACCCTCCTCACCAAGAAACCTTGGTGGGGTTGCCAGTTTAGTCGCCAACGACCCGACCATGAGACAGATTGTACTGGGATACATGTTACCAGTAGCACCAAGTGGTGACCTGACATACATACATACATACATACATACATACATACATACATACATACATACATACATACATACATACATACATACATACATACATACATACATACGATGGGCTTCCACAGTTTCCGTCTACTAAATTTCGCTCACAAATCATTGGTCAACACGAAGCTGTAGGAGCAAACACTTGTCCCAGGTACCCGCAGTGGGAACCTAAAGCTAGGTGTTTGTGAAGCGAACTCTTTAATCACACAATCATTGTCTGTGCCTGTTGTATTTTATATAAAATTTCAATTTTATTTAACATTTCTTTTCAGTGATGGATCAGAAGAAATGCTTTAACAAGACAACATGTGATTCAATACACTGCTACAATAGTGGGAAATGTCGTTCAAACAAGTGCATATGCGCCAGTGGTTACGAAGGAGAATTCTGCCAAAAGTTGTATAATAATTGTGAACCAAATCCTTGTGAAGGTGGCACCTGCATTAATCTTGTTGCGGATTATCAATGTAATTGTTCTTCTGGATACGAAGGTAAATTTACCTTTAATCTACGAGATTTAAAAAATATATATCTTTTATATTGAATGTACCGTTTACAAAGCGTAAGAGAAATATGGTGTTGCCGCCATCCAGTATATGACAAATGCCTGATTCGATTCCCGCAGGCACCGCTATCCACCTTTTTTTCATCTTCAATAGTTATTTTCTTGATTATACCCCTGGTTTGTAGTAGCTTTCAAAACAAAAACACTTTCAAGTAATTTACTATTATATTTTGTTTTAAAAACACTCTCGCTAAATTAACTCTTCTACTCCTTTTATTGGTTCCAGTCATTAGACTGTGGCTATGCTGAAAAAAACACTGCATTGAAAATGATTTAGCCAATCATATCGATGCCGGTGATAATTTTTCCAAGTTTGTTACTTATTTTAGCGATCCCTTTTTGTCGAACCGCTAAGTTACACGAAGACAGGCCCAATTGACACATACATATATGCACACACACACACACAAACATTTATCAAGACATTTTTGAAAGGTACAAATCATACTATTACTACATCACATTAAAAATTGAAGTTTATAATGTAATACTGCAAATTTTCCCAACGATTTGTCCACTAGTAAAGATATTATAAGCATTTGAAATAACAAATCGGGCTTTATATATTTTCTGCTAACACTTTACAAGATGTAAAGAGTTAAATAACTGAAGCCCAACACATATACTGACACCTATGAATATTTGAAACATTAACAACGCAAAAAACATTAATCTTAATAACATCTTAAATACGTAGTCGATCTCTCGAACTTTTACGAAGCGCCAAAGGGATAACGTTAATATAAAGGGTAGTGTGCTCATGCGCGGAGCTGCTATAAAATAGCTAATAAAATATGGTAAAGACTTGTAAAGACGAAAAAAGAAGTTGTCATTAACCGCCACAAGCTATCAAACCCCGTATCTCCCAGTACTCTATTTTATAAACTGTTTTTGATAGCATATCCGCGCATGAGCACACCACTCTTTATATTAACTATCTCCTTAAATTTTGTTTTTTTCTAATCTATTGTTTTAGGCAAAAACTGCACAGATATAGATGACTGCGCCAGTGCCACGTGTAACACAACAGGAACATCAGCTTGCAAGGATCTTGTTGAAGATTTTCAATGCATATGCAATGAAGGCTACAGAGGAACACTTTGCGATGTAAGATACATTTTATATTTTTGAATATGAAATATAATTGATTGTTGAAGTATACAATGATGAAAGTCTTTAAAACAGGATTAAGATAATAAACAAAAAAGGGAGAATTTAAATTCAAAAATAGAAAAAGGGGAAAGGAAATGCCAGACTACACATTTGGCAGGGTGGTGTATATCAGCTACTCCCGCAGACAAGATGGTGAAAGCATTTTCACGGAGTACAACCAGTGACACCCACTTCACCAGCCATTTCACCTCAGGGGCTTCTT
Source organism: Eledone cirrhosa (assembly GCA_964016885.1). NCBI lineage: Eukaryota > Metazoa > Mollusca > Cephalopoda > Octopoda > Eledonidae > Eledone > Eledone cirrhosa. Next base: position 121,441,151 of record OZ024741.1, on the reverse strand, counting down.
CCTCAAGCGGGATGCATTACTCCAGATTTTGCGGAGGAAAACGTCAGTCCCGAGATCAAGGCACCAGATGTCATCACGACGACAGGGTCGAAAAGGAAGAAGTCGGCCAAGTTCCGGTATTTAGATATCATATGCTCCTCAGCGTTACATCTTGAAGTTCATAATAGACAAGTAAAACATGATGCTGTTTGTCAGAGTGTGATATATATATATATGTGTGTGTGTATATATATATATATATATATATATATATATATATATATATAAAATTTCAAGTTATCAATAATGTAATGATCATATATCGTCACATTAGAGATGAACTCCCAAAAATTCTTATTTAGATAAAATAAGCCATATACACATTGTGTTCTCATTAAAAACATTCTATACACTTGTTTACCAGCAAATTGAATTGCCATCTGTCATATACTTTCCCCTCTCCTCTTCCTTTCTTACGACTAATATAAATACTTTGATTTTTCTGATTTTTTCCAATTTATCCAATATCTCTGAAGAAGTGAGAACTTATACATTTGGTATCGATTACGTGCTAATATTATATGATTACACAAGCAGCGATACATAGGTATTCCGTCTGTTACAGAAACATATGTCAATACCTAATAAATTCCTTTTAAAAAAGCACTTTCATTTTATATTCATCTTTTATATATATATATATATATATATATATATATATATATATATATATATATATATATATATATATATATATATATATATATATATACAGGGTGGCCCAAAAGTTGCAATACATTTTTAAGTTTCCATATTTATTTATTTTGAATAAATTGTTTCTTATAAAACATTATTTTTTTATGTATCGCGACTTTTGGGCCACCCTGTGTGTGTATTGAGGAATGTATGTATATACATATAGATGTTTGTATATGTATGTATAAATTTATGTATTTTCTTGTGCTCTAGATTTTCTATATATCTAAACATATCAAGAGTAGGTTATTTTATTGAACACTGACTCTTACCGAATTAGTCCTATAAGAGTCACCTTTCAATAATATATGCTTATATAAACGATTCTTGCGCATAAATGCGCACACACACACACACACACGAACACACACACACGAACACACACACACACACATTTATATATATATGTGTGTGTGCGTGTAGGTCCAACACACATACAAACACCGACAAATATTTGAAATATTCTCTCGAAAGATATTAACAAACAGATAAGAAAATATTTATCTCTATATCTTTAATCTTCCTTAGAGTTTTTTAGGTAAAAAAAATGCACAAATATTTTTTTAATTCCTTTCTCAGATGGACATTGATGAATGTGCAGGCAATCCTTGTTTGCACGGTAACAACTGCACAAATCTAGAAAATGACTTTTACTGTTCTTGTCCTGCTGGTTGGACTGGTAAACGTTGTGAAAAAATAGAGACGGTTTGCCAACCCGATTCATGTTTAAATAGTGCCCAATGCTTTGATCTCTTCCAAGATTATTATTGCAGGTAGTAGATGTTTATTTTGTCTTTTCCTTGCTATATTTCTAATGAAAAATTCTGCTTATGATTTTCAAATCATTTTTGAAATAATCAAGAATTTGAAGAAATTTATTAATATAAATAACTTTCTTAATATTAACCCATTCATTAACATATTTCTAATGAAAAATTCTGCCTATGATTTTACAAATCCTTTTTAAAATAATCAAGAATTTGGAGAAATTGATCAATGTAAATAACTTTATCAATATTAAACCCTTCATTAACATTTTTCATGAAAGACACTACCCATGATTTTCAAATATATATTTTTTTTAATAATCAAGAAATTGGCTTGATTTAATAACTTTAATTACCTTTCTCATTATTAGCTCTTTCGTTACCATGGTTCTAGTGAAAGAAACTACTGAAAATTTTCGAATCATTTTGAAAATAATGAAGAATTTGGAGAGAATTAATAATAATTTCTACTATAGGCACAAGGCCAGTAATTTTGGGGGAGGGGAAAGTCGATTAAATCCACTTCAGTGTATTACTGGTACTTTATTTTATCGATCCCGTAAGGATGAAAGGAAAAGCTAATCTCGGCGCGATTTGAACACAGAACGTAAAGGGCCACAACTCTATGCTGCAAAGCATGGTGTCTGATGCTCTACCGATACTGCCAATCCACCTTTTTCATAATTACGCTAGTGTCTGGAAAAAAATTATAGTGGAAAGTTTTTAGATAATTATAAACACTTTAGTTGGTGTTCGGGCACAGCTTAACAATGGTTCTTACATAAAATTATGATGGAATTAAGTTAAACGTCTGTCATAGAACCATGATCGGTTTCATGCAGGTTGGTGTCTTATGATCTGAGTTCAAATCCCGCCGAGGTTAACTTTGCCTTTCATCCTTAGGAGGTCGATAAAATAAAGTACCAGTAATGTACTGGGTAATTGCTGGCCTTGTGCCAAAAGTAGAAACAATTATTACATTTGTTTAAGGCGGTGGATTGGCAGTGTCGGTAAAGCTCGGACAACATGCTTTGTAGCATAGAGTTACGTCCCTTTGCGTTCTGAGTTCAAATATCGCCGAAGTTAGCTTTGCCTTTCGTCCTTACAGAATCGATAAAATAAAGTAACAGTAATACACTGGGGTCGATTTAATCGACCTTCCCCTCCATCAGGGTTGCTGGCTTTGTGGGTAAATCGGAAACCATTGTTACATCTGTTTTGTTTTCTAATAGTATTTGGTCTGGGATTTTCGACGTTACTTTTCTGTTTCGTCTTTTTACTCTGCTTGTTGGGTTGTTTTGTTGATAAATGAGGCGATATCAACAACTGTCTGTGTGTGTGTGTGTGTGTGTGTGTGTGTGTGTGTGTGTGTGTGTGTGTGTGTGTGTGTGTGTGTGTGTGTGTGTGTGTGTGTGTGTGTGTGTGTGTGTGTGTGTGTGGAGAGAGAGAGCGGCACACGTATGTTTGAATGTATGTATGTCAGCATATATTTATGCTTCTATGTATGATTGTATGCATGTATGTACGTACGCATGTATGTACGTACGCATGTATGTATACATGTATGTACGTATGTATATATTTATGTATACATATGCATGTATATTTCTATGCATGTATGTACGTTTGCATGTATGTGTATATGTATATGCATGCATGTATGTATGTGATTAAGCATTATGTACGTTTGTAAGTCTTTTTGCGGAGCGAGACACGTGTAATCTTCATTAAGACATCTCTCTAGGAGAAGCTCACACTGATATAAAACCTGCGACTCTATTTGCATTCAATGATGTAGACCAGTTCTTTTTAGGCAAATACATTCAATGTTCAGAGAGTGGGATTGGCTCCGAGCAAAGCCTTTCCTCACTTAAAAAAAGCTTCAAGCACAGACATCGCTGGATATGTGACATTTTTTGCGATGCATGATATTGCTGGCCATAGGCAAGCGATGGCATTATTCGAAATCGAGTTGCAGTCATCATGTATGTGTGTATGCATTATGCACCTATGTATGTATGTATGTATGTATGTACGTATGTATGTATGTATGTACGTATGTATGTTCTTCTGGTTTTATAATTTCACATTTTTTCCCAATAGAGAGAGAGAGTCAGTTTCTAACATAGACACAAGACTCTCGCATTGGAATTTACACATCAACTAGGTAGATTATGTATGCATGCATGTGTAGATATGGATGTTATTGTATGTGTGGATGTGGATGTTTTGAGTTGTATGTGTACATGTGTACATGTGTATATGCAGTTATTAGATGCAAAATATTTTGAATGTTTTACATATTTTTACTAACTAGTTGTGTTCTTTCTGTTCCTGTGAAGCCTAGCTTCTCAAGATTTGTATTGAGGCAGTTACTAACATATCCCAGTTCCCCAATAATCACAGGCATAAATCTGAAGGTGTAATCAGGGTGGAGTATCTGCAGATTTCTCATCAGTTCTGCATAAATATTCTACTTTTCACTAAACTTTGATATTATATTGGCATCTGCTGGGCAGCTAATTTGCACTACTGTACATGCTTTCTTCTCCCTGTCCCATATCATAATATCTGGTCTATTATGCCTGCATTTTATTGGGGTTTTTACTGGAACATTCCACCAGTACTCTTTCATATTATGTACGTGGATGTCTTCCACATTGCTGTAGCTTTTAATGTGTTTATTATCAGGTCTATCTTTTTTACGAACTGAATTGCACAGTGTTTTTGCCACTACATCATGCCTCATGTATGTATAATAATAATAATAATAATAATAATAATAATAATAATAATAATAATAATAATAATAATAATAATAATAATAATAATAATAATAAGCAAAGCAGGTAAAAGTAACTGCAAAGAAAGAACTGCTACAGAAACTGGCTAAGAAATGGCAAGAAAAGCCTCTGTATGGAAAATACCCAGAGCGAGCTAACAATCCTGATGTTGACAAAACTTTAACCCATCAGTGGTTGGCATCCTCTGGACTGAAATCGGAGACTGAAGGACTGATTATATCCGCACAAGATCAGTGTCTGCCAACAAAAAATTACCAAGCCAACATAATAAAAAATGGGTGCAGCCCATTATGCCGTGTATGCAAAAAACAACCAGAGACCATTGACCATATAATTTCAATGTGCAGTCCTATAGCTCCAACCGAATACCTAAACAGGCATGACAGAGCTGCACAATACATACATTGGATAATGTGCAAGCATTTTGACCTGCCCCATCAAAAGAATTGGTGGGAGCATCAACCACCTCCCATACTTGAAAAAGATCACATCTCAATCTTGTGGAACTTTAGCATCCAAACAGACCGAAAAATAGATGCAAATAGACCTGATATAATATTGAAGGACTTTCAAAGGAGGGTATGCCTGCTAATTGATATGTCTGTTCCAATAGACAAGAATGTATCTATAAAAACATTTGAAAAGTTGAGCAAGTATAAGGACCTGGAGATAGAAATTGGAAAAATGTGGAAATTGAGAACTAAAACAATACCAGTGGTTGTAGGCGCTCTGGGAATGATACCTAAGGGGTCTAACGACTACTTATCGCAAATCCCAGGAAACCCGCGTATAGGAGAAATACAAAAGATAGTACTAATGGGAACTGCCCATATACTAAGGAAGATCCTGTCAATATAAGTACATCACAAGTCTAAACACTAAGGATGCATGTGTGAATATGTGTGTTCTTTCTTGAACATGGCGGACCTTGTTGTCTCTTGAGGTCACTGGTTGTGACTTGGTGATAACTCGTATAAGCATAAAGCAAGATAAATGCAAATAATAATAATAATAATAATAATAATAATAAATAGACGCACTGGGGACTATCTCCAAAAGTTTCCAGGGATGGTTAAAGAAAATCGGCCCCTTCACGCTTTTTGGAACGCTTCAAAAGGCATGCTTGCTGGGAACAGCAAGAACCCTCCGATACGTCCTGAATATCTGAGGCTTCAAGTAGTGGCTTGATATTCATTCCAACGGACTTTCCAGTTAACCAACATCAATGACTGAGATTCAAGGAATAATAATAATAATAATAATAATAATAATAATAATAATAATGTTTTCTTTATTAACCACAAGGGTTTACATAAAGTAGACATTAAGGACAGTACAGGACAATACAGGACGGTACAAATGGGCATTTCTGCGTGTAAAAAAACAGAGGTTGAAATAAAATAACAAAGAAAAATTCCCCAATAGGGGGGGGGGGACTTCCGAGGGACATTTGTGGAGAAAGCCCATTAAAAGACCACAGTGGCCCTGACCACCAGGGCAAGTGCCCTCTCCCAGTTTTCCACCTTTAATTTACAGACACATACTCAGAGAAGGCCCATTCATTCGGGCCATACTTGCTTCTCTCACCCATCTTTCAACAAAATGCTGGGAAGAGAGCACTTCCCTCTCTACCCTGATTTTCCTTTTCAAATGTAATTTGAAAAAGTTAATCAGGGCATCACCGAAGAGGTAAGTGCTCGTCTTCAGCCCTTTCAAACGTGTCCATCATACTATCTCTTTCGCCATGGCCACCAGACAGATAAAAAAAACTGCCTGCCCTTCCCGGCTAAAGGAGGAGGGCGGGGCAATCCTCACGATGGACTCAGCTGATAGCTGGATCTGTCCTACACGTGACAGCAGGTGTACGACATAAACCCACAAGTCAGCAATGCTCGGATACTGGACGAGTGCGTGCAGGACGGTTTCGTCGCCCTGTGCGCATCTCGGACATGCCCGGCTGACGGCACCTCCATGCCTGTAAAGTTTATCCCGAACTGGCAAAGCACCCCGGTAGCACTGCCAGGCCAGGGATTTCTGGAAGTTGTCCATAGGCCCCGGCTCGAAAGTCCTTCCGAAGAGATTGGCTAGTTGATTTTCGTTGACGCCTAGAGTTTCTCCAAGTACGTCGTCGCTCTTCCCCTCCACTAATCCCCTATAGAACGCCAAGGTGGAGTTTCCACCGATCACATTGCCTGATTGGTCGAGGGCTGTGAGCGCCTGAAGACATTCCAGTCTCCAAGCGCTCCCTCTTTGGTCTTCGCTTGACCCAGGACTGCAGCTCCGTCAAGGAGACGAGCTGGGGAAAAACGTGTCTAGCAAACGGCGACCACACCTGATCACCGTCGAGGAATAGGTGGAGATTTCGTAGCCTGAGCGCGTGTCTGCGCATCATCAGCCACGGCATGCCCAGCCCTCCACGTAGCGGGTGTTGACAGCAGATGGACCGCCTGACCATCGGAGCGAGTCCCTTCCACAAGAAGCGAAAGAGCAAACGCTCCAGCGCAGTCAGGCGGGGCTTAGGACAAGGTACGACGGTCAGGCGGTAGTAGATGACGGACGCGATGTACGCGTTAGCCACCTCCGCTCGACCTTTCAGGGATAGCTTCCTCTCGGCCCATTTCTGGGTGAGAGAAGCCACCCTGCTCGTCACCTCGTCCCAGTTTTTGTCCGTCTGGAGGTCTGGACCGAACCAGACCCCTAGCAATTTAACCGGTCCGTCTGTCCAGCGCCCGACGACGCTGTTGGACGGCATGGACCTGCCTCTCCAGGTGCCGAGCTGCAGGCCCACTAACTTTTCCTGGTTGATCATTGCTCCTGTCACCGCTTTGTATTCTCTTAGTGTAGTGCCGATCGCCTCGATGTGTTTGGCGTTCGACACCACTACGGTGACATCGTCGGCATATGCTGACACGGATCTTCCGCATCCTAGTTCGCGCGGGATCCCCCTCAACGTCTCCAGTTTGTGCAGTAATGGCTCGAGAGTCAATACGTACAATAGGGACGAGAGGGGACATCCTTGGCGGACCGAGCGCATGATGTTGAACGGTTCCGAAAGGTGACCGTTCACTCTCACTACAGAGCAGATGTTGCTGTGCATGGCAGCCATCCAGCCTCTGAAGACGGGCCCAAAGCCAGCCGCCTTCAGGACTGCCTCTAGGTAACGATGGTCGACCCTATCGAAGGCTTTCGTGCCAGGTTCCCTAGCTACCCTCTCTACGATGTATCGCATAAGGTGGAGGTTGTCGTGGATGGATCTGTCGGGAATGGTGCATGTCTGTGCCTCTCCCACCAGACCACCAACGACAAGCGCCAACCTCTTTGCTAGCATCTTGGCCAAAATCTTGAACTCTGTGTTTAGCAGAGTTATGGGCCTAAAATTATCTATGTTATCCCCCCTGTTCGGATCCTTTCTCAGCAGCGCCACCGCTCCTCGGCTCACAGAGCTGGGAATTCTCCCGTTTTTTTGCCAGTTGCAGTAGACGTCCGCCAAGAGGCCTCCGAACAAGTTTGGCATTTGTACGTAAAGTTCATAGGTCAGACCATCCAAACCAGGCGATTTACCCCTTGTGCAACTAGTCATTGCATCCCGTACTTCAGCGGTTGTTATCGGCTTTTCGCAACACTCCGCCTCAGTGGCCGAAAGCCGCGGCAGTCCGTCGAGGTAGACACTAAAGTCCATCCCTCGATCCGGTCCGCCACTGTCCCCGAACAGTTGAGCGAAGTGTCGCTGAAAAACTTCACACATTTGCCCGGGATCGAGTAGCATGCGCCCGTCGTGGTCCACCAAAGACCGGATCGTGGCTTTGTTGCCACGACGCGCCTCCGCCACTCGGGCCCATTGAACGGCTTTCGTCCCCTCGTGTCTGAGAGCACGCACCCTAGCTCTGACAACGCAGCCTTCGTGCTTTGCATTGAAGAATTGGTCAAGGGCCAATTTCGCCGCAAGTACGTCGGTCGCGATGCCTTTGCTAAGCGCCTCGTCTAATTTTCTAACTAATTCTACCTCTGCTCTATTTTTCTCTATTGCTAAAGTCTTACTAAACCTAATGGACTCTATTCTAATTGCTCTTTTCAGAGCAAACCACCACTTGTTGTTGACGATGGCGCCCGCCAACGCCCGCTTAACTAGTTCGCTAATCCGGTCTCTGTAGGCCTTGCGCGCTGGTAAGGACGCGTTTAGCTTCCAGTAGCCGGGTCCTCGTCTATGAAGCCTATCTAAGTCAAGCACACAGATCACGAATTTGTGGTCCGTGTAGCTGACTATCTTGAATTGTGGACAGCCTATGCTAGACCTATATATTTCCCTACAAAATACTCTATCTAGATATGATATGGATGACCCAATGCGCTTTGTCCAAGTCCACATTGGTACATTCGGGAAATCCATTCGGTACCTGTCAGACAGTTCAAAACGTCTGAGCAGGTTGGTGAGACTCTTGCACCCTCCTTCCCTATCCACTAATCCCACACAATCCCAGCGTGCATCTAAGATCCCGTTCCAGTCGCCCACTAACACTAAAGAGCGGGACGTTCCAAGAAAGGTCTCCAGACGCCGGAAGAAATCAGGCCGCCCTGCTCCTGTCGGGGCATAGACGGCCACTAACCTGAAAGCTTGCCCGTCTCCGCTGGTCACGTCCAGCACCACCAGCTTACCTTCTGGGTCCAGGAAGATGGCCCGTATGGCAAGATCCAAACCTCTCCGAAAAAGCACAGCAACTCCTCCCCCCGATCCCGGACGGCTGGGAGATGCGTACACATCGTAGCCGCCGAAGATCGGTGCGAAAGCCTGTGCTTCGGAGATTCTGGTCTCGCTGATGGCCACTACATCTATGTTTAGTGACCTGAGGTCGTTGAGCAGGTGGCCCTGCTTCCATGACGACCCCAAGCCACGCGCATTTATGCTGCCTATTCTGAGTGAGGTCATGTTGAAAAGGAGTGGAAAAGATGGGAAAGACCACTTACCTTACTTCTCGTAGGGGAAGGACGGTTTTTCCATCCTTTTCACTGCTTGTGGCCTCCTCAGGAAGGATGTCCTTATAAATCCTTCTGGAGAGTGCTTGTCGGAAGTCTCCGATGTCTTTGGGGAATTTTTTTTTTTAGTGTCATGTACATTTTCTGTGTGATGCGAGTGATTTGTATGTGTGGAGGTGGTGTGAATTTTGGGGTTGTTGTGTAGTCTTTTTCTGTGATGCTGGTGTTGTGTTGGATGTAGTGTAATAATTGCTTGTTGTTCAAATTTAATGCTGTGTAGTGTGTATCGTTTCGGTTGTTTTGTTTTGTTTGCGTTTGTTGTGGGTTTGTTTCTGTTTCGCATTTTGGTGACTTTTGTGGTGTAGGTGATGGTGGTGTTGGGGTTAATGATGGTGATGGTGTTGGTGTTTGGGGTGATGGGGTTGGTGATGCTGGTGTGGATTGTGGCATATCTGTCCTAACTTTTTTGTTTCTTAGTTTATTTGTTTCCCTCTGTATTTTGTTTTTGGAGGGGGAAGGAAGAGAATTTTTTCTTTTTTGGTTTCTTTTTTTTTTCCGGATATCGTTTCCCACTCCTCGTCGTCACAATCTGTCTCCAGTTGTGATAGGCCGGGGAGTGGAAAATCCTCCACAGGCGTTAGTTTTGGTTGTGGCGTGGTGGATGGTGTAGGCGCTGGTGCTAGTTCTGAAGCGTTGGGTGGTGGTGGTGTTGGTTTTGCTGGTGGTGGTGGTGGTGGTGTTGGTTTTGCTACTGTTGCTGGGGTTGTTGCTGTTATAGTTGCTTCTGTTGTTGCTGCTACAATTGTTGCTGCCATCTCTGCTACTGGTGGTGTTGATGGTTGTGTCACTGGGGTGGGTAGGAGAGGTGGCCTCAACCTTTTAGCCTGAGGGCAGAAAGCCCTTAGGTGGGTTCCTTCACCACAAACGACACACCTAGGTCTTCTGCCCTCGACAATTACCGTGAGGTGGCTGCCGTCAGTGAGGTCTATTACCTCTGGGATCTCCTCAATTCTTTTTTGGTCCGCTTGGATCAGGAGCTCCATCCCAGATCCGGACCAGTTCTCCTGCTTTTCTTTTGCTATTGCTATTATTTTTGTGTTAGCTTCGATGCCGGCGTGGACGGCCGCTATTAGCCAGGGAATTTCGATGGCCGGTGGAACGTGGGTCACCCTGATCTTTACGAGTCTCTGGCCACAATAGCTTGGGACGAGTGTGAAGTCGTCACTTCTTAATGGGGCCATGGAGTGTTCTCTAGCCTCCTCTGGTGTTTCAAAGAACACGTCCATGGTTCCCATACTTTTGCCCACGTCTGATGTGGGTTTTTCTTGCCCACACATGTCCCAAAGCTTTTTGGATTTGGGACGCGGATGCCCGTTCCACTCGGCGCGATTTTATATTTATTGTTCGATACGACACGGTGCATAGGCGCCGATGCTCCATTTTATTAGGTGGGGGGTGAGGCTGACCCTGTACCCATCTTTCTTTACCATTTGTTTGGCATTTTCTAAATCCTCCTGAGTGACCGTAAATGCTTCGAACTGTTTTGCTACTCTGGCGAAACTGAGGGTGGTTTTTATAATGTCATTGTTGTTGTTGTTGCTATCGTTATTTGTGTTAATATTAATTTTAGTTTCAGTTGTGGTGGTGGTGACGTCAGTCGTCTTTGGTGGGGAAGAGTCCATTTTGCTTGATTTCATTTCGACATCACGAGTTAATTTATTTTTTTCTTCTTTTGTTTCTGCTGTCGCGGTGGTGGTGGGGGTGGGGGTTGTTGCGGTGGTGGTGGTGGTGGAGTGTTTAACACCTGCAGTCATTGGTAATGGCGAGAAATGAATGTCTGCCTGAGACAAATTTAAAATATTGCTACTGCTTATATTTTTTTTTGTGTTGGCAAACGTAGTAACATTTACAATGGTGGTGTCGGTGTGAGGTGTTAATTTGTGAGGAAGGCCTTCAGCTGCTTGGTGCAGAGGTGAATTAGCCATTTTTTTTCAAAGAAATTTTTTGATAATAATAAAAGTTTAAATTTTGGGCACAAGGCCCCAATCTTTTTGGGTGCCCTTTTCGGAAAAAAATGTATGTGCGCTTATATATGGTTAACAATAAAAATTTTCCATAAATGGCAATTTTTAACAAACGGAAATAACAAACCTTTGCGGAGCTCACGATGATACGATTTACTACGTAGGTCGCCAATAATAATAATAATAATAATAATAATAATAATAATAATAATAATAATAATAATAATCTGACATAGAAATTTTAACAAACTATAAAGTAGGTGAACATGTTAAACAAACTAAACTTAGAAAATTGAAAAAAAAGTACAGTATAAAATCAACATGTGACATAGACATGCTGATAGAAATAATCAAGCAAAAAGTGTCGGCCAAAGCTGCTCGTATAAGGCGCTTTGAAAAACGATCTAGATTCTATAAGGACAATAATATATTCAAAAACAACCAAAGAAACTTCTACAGAAAAATTGGTAAGTCAACAATAACTGCTAAATCAATACCACCCAAGGAGGAAGTGCAAGAATTCTGGGAAAAGATCTGAGCCGAAGAAAAAGTTCATAACATACATGCCCCATGGATAGACAGACAAATGAAAGATACAGCTCACCTTGAGGAACAAACATGGGAAAATATAACAGTTGAACAGTTGCGCTTGGCTCTAAGAAAAACCAGCAAATGGAAATCCCCAGGAAAAAACAAAATACAAAACTTTTGGATAAATGCCTTCACAGAGTCTCATGAGCTGTTAGCCCAACTTTACAATGAAATAGTTAAGGAGCCAGAAAAGATACCTTCATGGCTAGTTAACGGCATTACATTCCTGCTTCCGAAAAATGATGAGACAAACAATCCCAAAAATTACAGACCGATAACTTGCTTGACCACAATGTATAAAATTTTAACATCAGTCCTAACTGAATACACATATGACCACCTGATAACAAATGACCTATTTCCCATTGAGCAGAAAGGGTGTAAACGAGGCTCATATGGCTGTAAGGATCAGCTTCTGGTTAACAAAATGATACTGGAAGATTGTCATAATAGACACAAAAATCTATCGATTGCTTGGATAGATTATAAAAAAGCATTCGATAGTTTGCCACACAGTTGGATTGAAAAATGTTTAGAGATTTTCAAAATATCCCCCGTTGTCAGGAGGTTTTTGTCATTCAGTATGAAGACATGGAAAACGACACTCCTTTTGAATAGTGAAACAAAATCACTGGAAGCTGGAGAAGTTAATATTAATTGTGGAATTTTTCAGGGTGACTCTTTATCACCGCTTTTATTCTGCATCGCACTTATACCATTAAGTAAAATGCTCAATGAAACAAAACATGGATATAAAGTCTATGACAAAACCATTAATCACCTGTTCTACATGGATGACCCGAAACTATTTGCAAAAAATGATGAACAATTGCAAGGGCTATTATCCACTGTGAAGCAGTTCAGTGATGACATTAAAATGGAGTTTGGACTAGATAAATGCGCCAAAGCAACGTTCACCAGAGGAAAGCTGCTGAAGAGTTCAGACATTAATCTTGATCGGGGGAACGCGATAAGAGAACTTGATCAAGAAAAAACTTACAAATATCTAGGTGTTTGTGAAGGAGACGGAATCAAGCACTCGACAATGAGGGAAAGGATAATGAGGGAATGTTACCGCAGAGTAAGAGCAATCTTAAGAACGGAATTGAATGCAAGGAATAGGATCGATGCCATAAACACGCTTGCCATACCAGTAGTAACCTACAGTTACAATGTCATCAACTGGTCAAGCACAGAGATCCGTAGGCTCGATACAAAAATTAGAAAATTCTTAACCATGCACAGAATGCATCACCCTAAGGAAGATATAGATAGAATATATCTCCCTAGGAAAGAAGGAGGACGTGGGTTAATCCAGTTAGACATTGCGTTGAAAACTGCAACAATTGGATTATCTACATATCTAAGGGAATCACATGATTGGATGATCAAACTCGTTTTGAAACACGAAAGCATCAAAAGATCATATTCCATTACAAAAGATGCACAAAGATACAGTAATGGACTACAAATTTCAGAAGTCCCATTTACTGCTGAAATGGAAAACACAGAATAAGCAAAGCAGGTAAAAGTAACTGCAAAGAAAGAACTGCTACAGAAACTGGCTAAGAAATGGCAAGAAAAGCCTCTGTATGGAAAATACCCAGAGCGAGCTAACAATCCTGATGTTGACAAAACTTTAACCCATCAGTGGTTGGCATCCTCTGGACTGAAATCGGAGACTGAAGGACTGATTATATCCGCACAAGATCAGTGTCTGCCAACAAAAAATTACCAAGCCAACATAATAAAAAATGGGTGCAGCCCATTATGCCGTGTATGCAAAAAACAACCAGAGACCATTGACCATATAATTTCAATGTGCAGTCCTATAGCTCCAACCGAATACCTAAACAGGCATGACAGAGCTGCACAATACATACATTGGATAATGTGTAAGCATTTTGACCTGCCCCATCAAAAGAATTGGTGGGAACATCAATACTTGAAAAAGATCACATCTCAATCTTGTGGAACTTTAGCATCCAAACAGACCCAAAAATAGATACAAACAGACCTGATATAATGTTGAAAGACTTTCAAAAGAGGGTATGCCTGCTAATTGATATGTCTTTTCCAATAGACAAGAATGTATCTATAAAAACATTTGAAAAATTGAGCAAGTATAAGGACCTGGAGATAGAAATTGGAAAAATGTGGAAATTGAGAACTAAAACAATACCAGTGGTTGTAGGCGCTCTGGGAATGATACCTAAGGGGGCTAATGATTACTTATCGCAAATCCCAGGAAACCCGCGTATAGGAGAAATACAAAAGATAGTACTAATGGGAACTGCCCATATACTAAGGAAGATTCTGTCAATATAAGTACATCACAAGTCTAAACACTAAAGATGCATGTGTGAACATGTATGTTCTTTCTTGAACATGGCGGACCTTGTTGTCTCTTGAGGTCACTGGTTGTGACTTGGTGATAACTCGTATGAACATAAAGCAAGATAAATGCAAAAACAATAATAATAATAATAATGAAATTATTGTGTAAAGTGCTCAGGTGCACTACAACTCGTCAAAGGTGCATGTATAGTACATAGAATAATATACAAATGTCAGGTAAGTGAATAGTGTATGAGTCATGATATACATGTGTGTATGTGTATGGAGGGGGAACATTAGGTGTAGTGTTGGCGAATCTCGGGAAGCATGGAGGTTTTAAAGGATGCAGTGTCTCGACAGCTAACAACTGATGCAGGTAGTTTGTTCCATGCTTCAGCAACTCTGAGCGTGAAAAAATGTTTCCGAAAGTTATGGGAACTGTGCTGTTTTCTGACTTTGTGGGCATGTCCACGTGTGTTAGACACATGGAAATCAAAAAGGTACTCAGGGTTGTTGTTGGCAAGATGGTTAACAATTTTGTGGGTGTTTACCAAGTCAGTTGCCAGGCATCGGAGCTTCAATGTATCCATGCCCAAGGAAGCAAGGCGTTCAGAGTATGGTAGATGCCTGATGGAGGGCTTGGTTGCACGTCTCTGAACAGTTTCCAGGCGGTCAATGTTCTGAGCAAGATAGGGGTTCCAGACTGGTGATGCAAATTCTAAGTGTGGTCGCACCATAGCCATGTACAGCCTTAAATAGATAGCTGGAGAGCGGCTGACGAAGGTCTTGCTGAGTGATGCTAAGACACCCTCGGCCCTCTTGACAATTTTAGAGACGTGCTTCGTCCAATGCAAATCGCTGCTGACCGTAATTCCCAGGTCACGTTCACAAGAAGACTTCTTGATATTAGTGCTGTGGAGGGAGTATGTGGACGCTGGATTTTTACTCCCACAATGCATGGTGGTGCACTTGTCCACAGCTATGTTGAGTTGCCAGTCTGAGATCCATTGTTGCATTGTGTCCAAGTCAGACTGCAAGCAAGATCTATAGTGTTCAGGATCTGTCCTTTTTATCTCAAGGTACAGCTTGATGTCATCTGCGTACTTTAGTACTGTGGCATTCGTTAAGTTGGCATCTATGTCATTAATATATGCTACAAACAAAAGGGGGCCAAGAACAGATCCCTATATTACACCAGATGACATCTCATATGGTGAGGAATGCTGTCCCAGAACCGTGACTACCTCATTTCGACTGAGAATGAAGGACTTCAACCAGTTAAAAAGATCATCCTTCACACCCATTGCAGAAAGTTTTGCCATAAGCCTTTTGTGTGGTACAGGATTGAAAGCTTTCGCAAAGTCAAGGTAAACAACATCCACCCATGAGCCACCATCAGTGATCCGGGTGATGTCTTCAAGGAACTCGATAAATTGATCACAGCAGCTGGAGTTAGGGATAAATCCAAATTGCGAGGGCCGGATAAGACTGTGAGAGTTCCAGAAGTTCCAAAGTGTTTCTCTGACACAGGATTCCATCAGTTTGGCAATGCAACTAGTAAGACTGACTGGACGATAGTTCACAGGTGATGTGCGGTCACCCTTTTTGAAAAGAGGAATGACACTGGCAGTTTTCCACTGTTCTGGAGTAGCACTGTTGTTCAGACAGAATTGGAAGAAGCGTGATAACTGGTGCAGAAGGAAGTACCCACCACGTTTAAGAAGCAGGTACGTAACACCATCAAGACCAGGAGAGGCATGGTTGCGTTTATTTTTTAGGTGACGTCGCAGCATTGCAGGTGTAAATTCCATGGTTGTAATAGAGTCCGGTGTCATAGGTGGTGGAGACGGTACACTCTCGTCTTCAATAGTGAAAATGCCTGCATAGCATTCAGCAATCAGCTCTGCGCATTGCTTGGGGTCGTCAGTAACCTGGCTTGTGTGGGGATTGTGAAGAGGACCAACTGAAGAGTGAGGCCTCTGCTTTGAGTGAACATGTATGTATGTATGTATGTATGTATGTATGTATGTATGTATGTATGTATGTATGTATGTTCTTCTGGTTTTATAATTTCACAAATTTTTTCAAAAATTTTTGTCGGTTTCTAACATAGACACAAGACTCTCTCATTGGAATTTACACATCAACTAGGTAGATTATGTATGCATGCATGCATGTGTAGATATGGATGTTATTGTATGTGTGGATGTGGATGTTTTGAGTTGTATGTGTGCATGTGTATATGCTTTGTATCTGTATATGTGTATATGCAGTTATTAAATGCAAAATTTTTGGAATATTTTACATATTTCCTAACTAGTTGTGTTCTTTCTATTCCTGTGAACCCTAGCTTCTCAAGATTTATATTGAGGCAGTTACTAACATACCCCAGTGCCCCTACAATAACAAGCATAAATCTGAAAGTGTAATCAGGGTGGAGTATCTGCAGATTTCTCATCAGTTCTGCATAAATATTCTCCTTTTCGCTAATCTTTGATATTATATTGGCATCTGCTGGCACTACTGTGCATGCTTTCTTCCCCCTGTCCCATATCATATCTGGCCTGTTATGCCTGCATTTTATTGGGGTTTTTACTGGAACATTCCACCAGTACTCTTTCATATTGTGTACGTGGATGTCTTCCACATTGCTGTAGCGTTTAATGTGTTTATTATCGGGGCTATCTTTTTTACGGATTGCATTGTACAGTGTTTTGGCCACTACATCATGCCTCATAGGTAGATAGTACCGCGATGACATCTTTGGACAGCTGCCGATGACATGGGTGATATCTTCGATGTTAGTTCTGCTGAGTCTGCACTTGTTATCACATCTAGGTGTTTTGCCTGCATCCCTATCTCTTTTGTGAATCAGGTATTTCGTGCTAATTTCCTGTTCTTGGATTGCAAAAGCGTATCCTTCAACGTGGGAGCCAATATAGCGGTTGTTGGTCCAAATAGACTACTTTCCTTATCTATATTACTCTCACTCTGCAGCTTCCTGGCAACATATCTATGTATGTATGTATGTATGTATGCATCTAGGGAGAGATGACCCCTTAGCCTTTGTCAAGGCAGAATTCTAGGAGAAGGAAAACTCTGATATAACACCTGCAACCCTGATGGTATCCAATGATGTTGACTTGTTCTTCTTTTTGGTAAATATCATCTTGGTTAAGAGAGTGGGACTGGCTTTGTGCAGTGCCTTTGCTCACTATAAAAGCTTCACGGCACAGGCAGTGCTTTATATCTGGAGATCTCTCTGCACTTGTCGTCACATGGTACCATGGGCCCAGCACTATGTGTCAATAATTGTCACACGTGTAGTGTTTGTACCAGAGTTTTCAAGTCGCTGGCTGGACTAAAACGTCACAGCGTTCAGCGCATCGGTAGGGGTTCTCCTACATGGATATAAAGTAGTGGCCGTACTCGAAAACGAGTTGGCAGCCACCATGTATGTATGTATGTAATCTTGTAATGACGGTAATATATATATATATATATATGTGTGTGTGTGTGTAAGCGAGTAGAGTAGCGTGTGTGTGTTTGTTTGTATGTATGAGTGTGGCTGTGTGCGCGCATATGTATGCGCGTGTGTGTATGTCGTACGTATAAGTGTCAATAAGTGATTTTTTTTTTTTTTTTTTTTTGCGCGCGGGGACATAGAAATAATCGGGCTGGATGCCCGATCGCGCAGTTAAACCACTGGGAGTGAAGAACCCCTAGCCCTTGTCAGGGCATTCTTCTAGGAGAAGGCATCTCAGGAAACTGGGTTAACTCTGACATAAAACCTGCGGCTCAGTAGTTACCGATGATGTTGATCTTTTCTTCTTTTCGGGTTATAGCTACTGTCGCTCAGAGAGTGGGATTGGCTCAGTGCACAGTCTTTCCTCACTTTAAAAATATTCGTCACGCACAGGCATTGCACGAGTGCATTAATAATCATTAATAGTGTACTATTATTATTATTATTATTATTACTATTATTATTACTTTTTTTTTTTTTCCAATTCAATGATGTTCCAGAACAATATAAAAGAGATAATTGGCAATTTAGGTTCTGGAACAAAAAAGATCATTGGCAATAAGGGCAGGAGCCCCAGGTTATCACAGTCTGGGCCCGCTCGTCATCGTGCCATTGTAATAGAGCCAAACAAGGCATTTAGTCTTGGCTGCTGGAACGTACGGACGCTGCTTGACAGGGATTCCTTGGGGCGTCCTGAACGAAGGACCGCTCTTGTTGCAAAGGAGCTTCGACGTTACGATCTTGACATCGTGGCTTTATCTGAGACAAGGCTAGCTGGAGATGGTCATCTTACGGAATTTTGTGGAGAATATACATTCTTCTGGAAAGGAAGAGATGAAGGAACCAGAAGAGAGGCTGGGGTAGGATTTGCTGTTAAGACTGTGCTTGTGAACAAATTAGAAGAATTCCCAATAGGGATTAGTGAGCGTCTTATGTCCATGAGAGTTCCGCTGGACAAGGGAAGATATGCTACCCTGGTGAGTGTGTATGCTCCAACTATGAGTTCTGTCGATGAGGAAAAGGTGTCCTTTTACCATGCCTTGAAAGGTGTTTTAAGAAATATCCCTCAGGCAGACAAAGTAATCGTGCTTGGTGACTTTAATGCTAGAGTGGGTAGGGATTTTAACACATGGAATGTAATCGGAAGGCATGGGGTGGGAAAGTGTAACAGCAATGGTATGCTCCTGCTGCAGATGTGTGAGGAGCTGGATCTGTGTGTTACCAACACCATGTTCCAACAAAAGAACAAATTCAAGACCACATGGATGCATCCTGCATCTAAGGAATGGCATCTTTTGGACTACGTCCTAGTCAGGATGCGTAACAGACAGGATGTGCAGTGTGTTCGTGTTCTTCGTGGAGCTGAGTGCTGGACGGACCACCGCCTGGTACGCGCAAAAGTGAAACTAATCACTAAACGTAAAATCCGGGCTCCTGGTGTTGCCCTGCCCAAAAGATTGAATGCTGCTCGTCTTAAGGATAAAATGTGAAGAGGACATTGGAAGAAGAGATGCAGGCTGCAGATCTTGGTGAGGATTGGCCGACCCTTAAAAAGTCGGTTTATGATGTAGGCAGGCGTGTTCTGGGATTGGCGCAGAGGAAACATCAGGACTGGTTTGATGAGAATGATGTACATATAGAAGACTTGTTGGCTGATAAGAGGCGTGCTCTGTCACGCTACTTGACGGCAAAACCACAGGAGAGGAATACGTTGCATGAGGAACTCAGGGATGTAAAATCACGTGTTAGGCGGAGTCTTTCTCAGATGAAGGATCAGTGGTGGAGTGAGAAGGCTGGTGAGATACAAACTGCGTCTGATTCCAATAACACAAAGCTATTGTACAGTCTCTTGCGTGAGGTTTATGGACCGTCTTCTTCTCTGGTGACACCGCTTCGCAGCAAGGATGGCAAAGAACTTCCTCGTGACTCACAAGGAATTCTACGAAGGTGGCGAGAGCACTTTCATGAGCTTTTGAATCAGCCGTCTGTCGTCAGTGAAGATTTCCTCAATCTCATTCCAGAAAGTCCTCTGAAAGTAGCTCTCGCAGAACCTCCGACGCTTGTGGAGGTTGCAGTGGCTATTTCGAAGCTGAACAGTGGAAGATCTCCAGGTATGGATGGCATACATGCTGAGCTCCTACAATATGGTGGTCAGAGACTCCTGCAACATCTTCACTCTTTATTTGGCAGGATATGGGCTAATGAATCCGTACCTGAGGACTGGAGAGATGCAGTAATGGTGGTCTTGTACAAGGGAAAGGGTAACAGGAACGATTGTGGGAACTACAGAGGTATATCATTGCTTTCTGTCGTAGAGAAAGTTTTATGTAGGGTGCTTCTGGACCGTCTGCTGACACACATTGCAGATTGTGTTCTTCATGAAAGTCAATCTGGTTTTCGTGCTGGACGCGGCACTACTGATACGATCTTCTCAGCTAGACAGCTCCAGGAGAAGTGCATGGAACAAGGCTTGGATCTGTATCAGGTTTTTGTCGATCTGACAAAAGCTTTCGATACTGTTAACAGAGATGCATTATGGAAGGTTCTCCAGAAACTTGGTTGCCCTGATAAGTTCCTTGCTTTAGTTAGGTCTTTCCATGACGACATGAAGGCTTGGGTTAATGTCGGGGGTAACATGTCGGAGCCTATCTCAGTAAAAAATGGAGTGAAACAGTGGGATATTCCAGCACCGACCCTGTTTGCCATATACTTTGTAATGGTTTTCTGTATTGCATTCAGGAATTGCGAGCATGGTGTTTACATCCGATATCGAACCTCAGGCAGCATATTTAACATCAGGCGCTTTGCTGCGAAGACAAAAGTATTTACATCAATCATAAGAGACCTCTTGTATGCAGATGATTGCGATCTTGTAGCGCACAAAGAGAGTGATATGCAGCACATTTTGAATACATTTTCTGACGCTTGCACTGCCCTAGGTCTGACTGTCAGTCTCAAGAAAACCGTCGTCATGTACCAATC
Source organism: Eledone cirrhosa (assembly GCA_964016885.1). Lineage (NCBI taxonomy): Eukaryota > Metazoa > Mollusca > Cephalopoda > Octopoda > Eledonidae > Eledone > Eledone cirrhosa. Next base: position 121,420,414 of record OZ024741.1, on the reverse strand, counting down.
TGCCCCTGGTAAGCAGTACACTGAACCAAACATCTATGTGTATGGCAAACGACTTGGAGTGATTGATCAGTTTGTCTACCTGGGAAGCACTGTCAGTCGATACAGCAACCTTGACAGTGAAATCTCACTTAGGATTAGGAAAGCAAGTGATGCTTTCGGAAAGCTAGAAAGGCGACTCTGGGGTCGGCGAGACATATGCAGGAGGACAAAGGTAAAGGTGTACAGGGCATGTGTGCTCTCTTGTCTTCTTTATGCCTGCGAGACCTGTGTCACATATCGACACCATCTTAAGCAATTGGAGCGTTTCCATCAGATGTGTCTCAGACGGATCCATGGCGTTCACTGGAGGGACCACATCAGTGATGTCGAGATTTTCGAAAGCTCTATGTGTGACAGTATAGAAGCTCTTGTGCTTAAGCAACGACTCCGTTGGAGTGGTCACCTTGCCAGGATTAAGGATTCTAGAATACCAAAACAACTCTTTTATGGAGAGTTGGTTAAAGGAAAACGACCACCACATAAACCAAAAAAGAGGTATAAGGATTCCTTGAAAGCCTCTCTGAAAGACGCTAACATCTCTGCTGATACATGAGAGAATATTGCTGCTGATCGTAATAAATGGAAAAAGACTGTATATGAGGGAAAAGTTGCCTTTGAGGCATCTCGAATCGCATACGAGAAAGTAAAGCGGGATGTGAGGAAGGGCATTGCTGTTGCACTTCCAGACGGCGAGGGTCCTCCTATGGTGCTGACATGCAGCGTATATGCGAGACTCTGCCTAAGCAAAGCTGGACTCGAAAGTCATCTTCGCAGTCATAAAGTAAGACCAGAGGTTGACTACCAGGCTGCTGTTGGAGATGGTACTCATCATGCTTTCCAAACATGTGGTAGAGAATGTAAATCAGCAGGAGGGCTCAAGCGACATGCAAAAGTACATGAACTCCAACCACAGCCGACTATTCCCAGTGAATGTTTTGGTTGCCGACTCTGTGCAAGACATTTTAGATCATTGGCTGGGCTAAAAAGCCACATTCGATCGCAGCGCTGTTAGTTGCTATCGTGTGTGTGTGTAGATATGCTTGTGTGTGTGCGTGTGTGTGTATATATATATGTATATGTATATTATTATTGTTGTTGTCGTTATTATTATTGTTGTTATTATTATTATTATTATTATTATTGTTATTAATGTATGTGTGTGTGTATATGTGTGTGTAAGTGTGTGTGTGGGGTGGGGGGTGGGGGGGTGTATGTGTATGCATATGTATATATATATATATATATATATTTTTTCTTTTATTATTATTTATTTATTATTTTTTTTTTTCTTCTCGTGCAATGGCCATACTCGATAACGAGGGGGCAGCCATCATGTATGTATGTATGTATGTATGTATGTATGTATGTATGTATGTATGTATGTACGTACGTACGTACGTATGTATGTATGTATGTATGTATGTATGTATGTATGTATGTCAGGTCACCAGTTGGTGCTACTGGTAACATGTGTCCCAGTACAACCTGTCTCATGGTCGGGTTGTTGGCGACTAAACTGGCAACCCCACCAAGGTTTCTTGGTGAGGTGGGTGACTTTGGACATCCTGCAGGACTAAAAACAAAACCTGTCAAAGGGCAAAGGAGCTCTTAAGAGTCAATGGCCATCCAAAATCACCGGGAGAGATGACCCCTTAGCCTTTGTCAAGGCAGAATTTTAGGAGAAGGAAAACTCTGATATAACACCTGCAACCCTGATGGTATTCAATGATGTTGACTTGTTCTTCTTTTTGGTAAATATCATCTTGGTTAAGAGAGTGGGACTGGCTTTGTGCAGTGCCTTTGCTCACTATAAAAGCTTCACGGCACAGGCATTGCTTTATATCTGTCGTCACATGATACCATGGGCCCAGCACTATGTGCCAATAATTGTCACAAGTATGTGTTTGTACCAGAGTTTTCAAGTCGCTGGCTGGACTAAAAAGTCACACTCGTTCAGCGCATCGGTAGGGGTTCTCCTACATGGATATAGAGTAGTGGCCGTACTCGAAAACGAGTTGGCAGCCACCATGTATGTATGTAAAGTTTATAGATTTTATTTCTTTAATCATGTCTAATATGATAATCATTTTGACATCGTAGCTGCAAGTCAAACACCCATGGTGTGAAGTGTGAGAAAATTTATTCTGTCTGTGCTGATGCAAATCCATGTATTAACAATGGCACCTGCATTGATAAAATAGCAGACACTCAATGTAATTGTACCAAAGGTAAGTACACGATTTTAGCCCTTAATATCTGATATATTCGTAAATATCTTATGGATTCGTAGGTGGGTGGGGGCTGTCCTAACCCATGGCTTGACTTCGGTATTTTAATACCCGGCGGAGGCCAACCCACTCCAGGTCGGAACACAGCTGATTTCTTTCAGAGAGAGAGGGAGAGAGAGAGAGAGAGAGAGTGTGTGTGTGTGCGTGTGTGTGTGTGTGTGTGTGTGTGTGTGTGTGTGTGTGTGTGTGTGTGTGTGTGTGTGGCGAGAGAGTATTGTGTAATAGTAACGAACTAGGTTTGGAGAAAAGTCTTGCAGAATAGTATCCTATAGTAGACTATTCTACAAGACTCCCTCAAACTTAGTGCCTAATGCAATTTTGTCAGACCATGAAACTTGAGACTGCTCAATATTTTTCCTTTGTACGAATCATATGTGTATATGTATTAGTCTGTGTATATGCATGTGTGTGTGTATGCATATGTGATTGTGTGTGTATGTGTGTATGTGTAAGTGCATGTGTGTATGTGTGGGTGTAAAATAATTTTATGTTCTCATTTTTTCATCATCTCCTGCAGGTTTTACTGGAAAGGGCTGTGAACTTTATGCTGATTATTGTGAAGATGTAGTTTGCCAGAATGGTGGAAAGTGTATTCGCAAAGACAACGGTTATGACTGTGAATGTCTGCAAGGTAATATGAAATATAGTTTTCAATCATATAGTTTATTATTGAAAAACAAACATATTCAATATACAATATCTCACCATGTCAGGAAAAACCATTGAAAAATATATACACCATATAAAAATAATTGAAAATATATACACCATATAAAAATAATTGAAACGCCATATAAAAATAATTGAGCAGAATCTAATAAAAACAAAACATACTATTAAAAGGAACAAAAAAGGAAGAAAGAAGAAATGGAAAGAAGAAAAAGAAACCAGTCTGGTTACTTGTATGTTAGAGCGCAAGACAAACTGCCTTGCAGTGTTTCTATTGGCTGCCTTGCGTTCTGAGTTCAAATTCTACTGAAGCCTACATAGGTGGTAAACTTAATCCGTCGCCCTGGTCCTTTAGTCTACCCTGTTGCAAGCATTTGAGACAGGATTCGGTTCGATAATACTTTCCACACGCCCTCCTAGCAGTCTTGGAGGCCCTGAAAATCGTCACGAGTACTAATCTTTCTATCTGAATAAACTATAAAAAAATGTCAGTGTTAATCACTGGTGAAGAATGTCGATTAGGTGGGATTGAAACTTCTGACAGTGGCCAAAATAAATAATTGTTTCTACTTTCGGTACAAGGCCAGCAATTATCCCAGTGCAATACTAGTGCTTTATTTTATCGAACCCATGGGGATGAAAGGCAAAGTTAACCTCGGCGGGATTTGAACTCAGACCATAAAGGGCCGCAACTCTATGCTGCAAAGCATAGCGACCGACCCTCTACCAATACTGCCAATCCACCAAACAATATTAGCACATTAGCATATTAGTTTTGATTACTAGGGATGACATTGAAAATGGTTGGCAACTGAGAACAGAATTAAGAGCTGATTTCGGAATATCACTGCTCGTGTTTGATGCATTTTAATGTGAGTTTCATGGCCCACGGAGCCGTTAGAGTATTAGTGAAGACTTTGTCTTTATCTGGTGTATCTAAAAATCAAGTGATTCTGTTAGATACCAACAATGTCTAAACTATCATCACATCATAATTTTTCAGTTACTCCACAGATGACTATAGTTTACTCCCCCACCCCTGAACAGGGTCCTCACCCAGCTTGTTGATATTCCCCAGTCCCACCAGCCTAACAGTTCATGGATAGGCTCTTGATAATGTCTCTTCTACCGACCTGGTTTCCTCACACCATATTATGGTACATACATCATGTATTTGAACAACTAGATCAGTTTCTGGGGAAACTCAGGTTCCCAGGAAGGTGAGTTAGTGCGATAGAGATCACCAATACATAGGGTGTGGCTGGCGTTATTGTTCTTTCCAATGTTTGGAACGAAATGTTTGGTAGCCAACATCACCCTCATACATGAAGTTTTAAGTTATAATCCATGGGAGCATTTAAGCAATTCCTCCTAAGCGTGGTCCTAATAAGACTGTGTTTTTGAATCCTTATATTTATTTTGTTTTATTTGTTCATTTATATATATAACTACTATAAATGATTAATGCAGCAATAACTACTAATGTTTATTTTCTATGTAGGGTTTTCTGGTGATCACTGTGAGATAGATGGTTGTCAGCAGAAATACTGTCTAACAAGCAAGGCAATCACGAGGTGTCCTCTGGGACTTACTGGAGAAAACTGTGATAGAGGTAAGTGAAATAAACACTGTTCTTTGTAATCGATGAGAATTTATAATATCTGAGAGAAGCTGCGTGGATTAAGGGTTAGGGTGATTGGCTTATATTCGGAAGGTCATGATTTTGATTCCCGACAGCTCGTGTTTTTGAGCTGGACATTTCATTTCAGGCTGCTCCAATCCACTCAGCTGGAAAAAATGAGGTATAGCTGTATTTTAAAGACCTAGACTTGTTACACACTGTGTCATGGATCGTTTTGTTTTGCATTGTTTTTGTTTTACATTTGAAAAGAGGGTTTTAACCCTTAAATATCATGTTGAAATATACTGGGTAAAAAACATTACTTTGTTTTGTAGTATTTATCATATTTTGCCTTTTATATATTTCTACCGCATTGTCCCGACTTTTTGAAGTTCTCATCAATCAAATCTTAAATATGTCAATGCTTCATATTAACTATACTATTTCATATAATATATATGTGGGTGTATGGATGTATGTGTGTGTGTATTTACGTATATATATATATATAATTTATGTATATATACATATATACATAAACACACACACACACACACACTCACACACACATATATATATATATATAATTCTTTATGTATATATACATATATACATAAATACACACACACACGCATATATATATATGTATGTGTGTGTATATGTGTGTGTGTATATATATGTGTGTGTGTGTGTGTGTGTGTGTGTGTGTGTGTGTGTGTGTGTGTGTGTGTGTGTGTGTGTGTGTGTGTGTGTGTGTGTGTGTGTGTGTGTGTGTGTGTGTGTGTGTTCTTCTGGTTTAATAATTTCACAAATCTTTATCAATAGAGAGAGAGTCGGTTTCTAACATAGACACAAGACTCTCTCATTGGAATTTACACATCAACTAGGTATATTATGTATGCATGCCTGCATGCATGCATGTGTAGATATGGATGTTATTGTATGTGTGGATGTGTATGTTTTGAGTTGTATGTGTGCATGTATATGCTTTTTATCTGTACATGCAGTTCTTACATGCAAAATTTTTGGAATGTTTTACATATTTTTACTGTTCCATTAATGGATTGTACTTGTAATTTCCTAACTAGTTGTGTTCTTTCTGTTCCTGTGAAGCCTAGCTTCTCAAGATTTGTATTGAGGGAGTTAGTAACATACCCCAGTGCCCCAATGTATGTATGTATGTATGTATGTATGTATAATATACGTATTATTTTTCCAATTGTTCCAGCCGTTTCTTCAAACCATGATTTATGGTTTTACCTTCCGGACAAACGTGGAATGGCAGTTATGACTCACACATTGCAAGTTACTAACACAGGGTTTTCTATGAGTCTTTGGATAAAGTTTGGCCGTCCAGAAGACAGCGGTACATTTATGAATGTCTTCACGCTTAAGTAAGTCTGTTTTTTTATATTGTTATGATTATTTTTTGGAAGTTTACGAGGACAATTTCATCATTTATACCATATATACTCTCTCTCCCTCTCTTTCTCTCTCTCTCTCTCTCTCTCTATATATATATATATATATATATATATATATATATATATATATATATATATATATAACTGGATATCAGATTTGAAAAAGTGAGTAGTGGAGCGTCGATGTGATTGACTAAATCCCTTTAAGATGATGTCCCAACTTGCCGTAGTTTTGTGGCTGTAACCAGTAAAAAACATTAGTGAAAGTGTTTGTATATTTGATATTATTTTTCTTTATAGGTCAGAGGATAATGCTAAACAAAAGAAAGAATTGCTGTTTCGCTTAAGCAATATAGGAATGACTTACAACACCAAAAAAGGCAGCATAGAGACCGAGCAGTTTTCCAGTGTCAAGATTAACGACGCTAAATGGCACTTGGTCACTGTAGATATATCTTCAGTAGACAACGAGGTGAACCTTAGAGTTGATAACTTTCAAAGTTCTTCCAATTCGAATGAACAAATAAAAAGTCCATTTAATCAAACGTAAGTTACCATCATATCTTTTTCTTAACTGTAACCAGGTAGGGATTGATACATCATGGTCGAATGGTTAAGAAGTTCGCTTCACAATCATTAGGTCCTGCATGGCATCTTGGGCAAATATTGTTTACCTTAGCCTAGGATTGAGCCATGCCTTGTAAATACAATTGGGTAGACGGAGACTGTTTAGAAGCCCGTCGAATTGACTGTGGCTGCAATTCACAGTGTCAGCCTTGTCACACCATGTCATGTTGAATCTACTTGAGAATGACTTTAAAGGTACACATGTTTGTGGAATACTCAGTCACTTAAACGTTAATTTCACGAGTAAGTTGTTTTGTTGTTCGAACTGAGCGAAGAAGGTAACCTCCAACCAAAATCCTGACGCCAACGCTTGTGACAGAATCGACATCGTCGTCCTTCTGGAATTCTCTCCCTGTATATGTTTTTTCTCGTAGGAATCGACCCACAACAATTTAAACTGAACACCATCAGCATCAATCTCAGTGGTCTTCGAGGACCAGAAAATTTCATAGGTACATCTCCTTTCTCAAAAGGCCTCGCAAAATAAAAAAAATACTCATCGGCCAGGTGTCAATATTTAACTTGGTGGTTGATTGTTCGTTTCATTGGTAAAGGCAACTATTTAGCAAAATATCTCTGAGTTCAAATTCTGCCATTGGCAAAATTACCTTGCCTTTCAAATTTGCAGCGTTGATGAATAAATCAAGTACCAGTACTGGAGTTGATTTTTCACACATTCTCTCTCTCTCTCTCTCTCTCTCTCTCTCTCTCTCTCTCTCTCTCTCTCTCTCTCTCTCTGGATTGTACTTGTAGCTGAAAGGTTAACGCTGATTCGACCTGAAGAATGCTTTACGAGTACACGCATCTGTTGAATACTCAGCCGCTTGCACTTTAAATATTCTAATATGATTCTTTTTATATTAACAGATTGCGCATTATACTGGGCTGTTACTATGACCCTATTACTGATACAGCTGTTGTCAATAAAGGATTCAACGGATATTTTAGTCAACTTAATATTTATAACAAATCGTTCACGTTTAACCAAGATTATATCAAGCTGGCCTCCAATCGTACATCTGTTCTTGATGACATGATTTATGGCTGGGGCAACTATTACCTTGTTCAGGGAGTCAGAAAAATTGTTCCATCAAACATTGCCGACGATGTAACATCAAGTTCAGGTAATACATCTCATTCAATCTTTACCTTTACATTGTGAGCGCAGCATGGCCGAATGGTTTATAACTTCGCTTCGAAGTTTCGATCCCACTACGTGATATCTTGGACAAGTGACATTTACTATATCCTAGAGTCAACTGAAACCTCGTCAATGAAATTAATGCAGAGAAGACAGAAACTGTTCGGAAGCCCGTCTCACGGGTTGTACCTGTAAGTCAAAAAACCCAGTCTTGTCACATATTGGTGAATCTCTCTAAGCATGACGTTAAGGACACACATGGGTGTGTGTATGGAATAAGCAACCACTTGCATGCAGAATCAGCTTGACTCAATGTATGACAAGACTGGACCTTGAATTCCAGGTACAATCAATCGACAGGCTTCCGCACAGCTTCCGTTTATTCAATTTCACTCACAAAGTTTTGGTTGAAGTGGGGCTTTAGTAAAGACACTTGCACACGAACTCGGGATCTCATGATTGCAAAGCAAATCTTTTAACTACTTAGCTATTCCTACATCTACATTTTAATCAACCATCATATGTCAACTATATTACTATATATGTATTCAATATTTTCTCTACTTAGATACAGCATGGCCGAATGGTTAAGAAGTTCACTTCGCAATCATTAATTAGGTCATGGGCCCGATTCCACTGGATTACATCTAGGGCAACTGTCATGTACCATAGCTTCGAGTCAACCCCTGCCTTGTGAATAAAATTGGGTAGACGGAAACTGTTTGAAAGCCCATCAGATGGGTACACGTAATTCTCACGGTAATTTCAGGAGTTGGCTGTTCTGTTGATTGAACAACGGGAACACTCTTCGTCAAAGTGGATTGCGGTACATTGATCGATTTTCTCTGCTCTACCCCAAATAATAGCCTGGTGGTTAGGGTGTTGGACTTGTAATCATAATGTCGTGGGTTCGATTCCTGGACTGCATTGTGTGTTGTGTTCTTTAGCAAAACACTTCATTTTACGTTTCTCCAATATACTCAGCTGAAAATGAGTACCAGCAATAGCTGAAAGTTTAACCTTGCGATGGACTGACGCCCTGTCCAATAATAATATTTCAGTGAATCTCTTGTTTCATAGATATTATATCAAAATACTTATTTATTTCTTCCAGGAACTAAAGTACCAGTGTCTTTAAAGAGTTGTCCTTCCACAGTACATAACTATGGTTCTGGAAGTAGCATATTGTTAAACTGGGAAAGTCCTGTCTTTTCCGATTACTTGGAGATAAAGAAAAACTACAAATCGGGTAACTATTGTTAGCATATTAAAATATACACACATACATACATATATATATGATGGCTGCCCCCTCGTTATCGAGTATGGCCATTGCATGATATAACATTATTAATAATTATTAATTAATTCTAGTGTGCAATGCCTGTGCGTGAAGATATTTTTAAAGTGAGGAAAGACAGTAGAGCGACAGTAGCTATAACCCAAAAAGAAGAAAAGATCAACATCGGTAACTACTGAGCCGCAGGTTTTATATCGGAGTTATCCCAGTTTCCTGAGTTGCCTTCTCCTAGAAGAATACTCTGACAAAGGCTAGGGGTCCTTCACTCACAGTGGTTTAACCGCGCGATCGGGTGTCCAACCCGACTATTTCTATGTCCCCGCGCATATACATACACATGCACGCATGCATATACACATATACATATACATACATATGTACATGTGTATATACATATTTACACACTTTTGGATGGCCGTTGACTCTTATGAGTTCTTCCGCCCTTTGTCATACATCCATACATATATGGTGGCTGCCAACTCGTTTTCGATTACGGCCACTACTTTATATCCATGTAGGAGAACCCCTACCGATGCGCTGAACAAGTGTGACTTTTTAGTCCAGCCAGCGACTCTGGTACAAACCTGTGACAATTATTGACACATAGTGCTGGGCCCATGGTACCATGTGACGACAAGTGCAGAGAGATCTCCAGATATAAAGCAATGCCTGTGCCGTGAAGCTTTTATAGTGAGCAAAGGCACTGCACAAAGCCAGTCCCAATCTCTTAACCAAGATAATATTTACCAAAAAGAGGAAGTCAACATCATTGGATACCATCAGGGTTGCAGGTGTTATATCAGAGTTTTCCTTCTCCTAGAATTCTGCCTTGACAAAGGCTAAGGGGTAATCTCTCTCGGTGATTTTGGATGGCCATTGACTCTTAAGAGCTCTTTTGCCCTTTGACAGGTTTTGTTTTTAGTCACCCTCGAAAGTCACCCTCCTCACCAAGAAACCTTGGTGGGGTTGCCAGTTTAGTCGCCAACAACCCGACCATGAGACAGGTTGTACTGGGATACATGTTACCAGTATCCCAGTACATACATACATACATACATACATACATACATACATACATACATACATACATACATACATACATACATAAAGAAATTCGTTTTCAAATATAAAAACTGGAAAGGTGTAGGGGAAAAGGTTATATCAGCTCAAAATACGATGTAAATATGATGTAAATAAGTGTTTGGTAACATATTTTAATAGATATATATATATATATATAAAATTTCAGGTTATCAATAATGTAGTGATAATATATCGTTACGTTAGAGATGAACAGCGTACGTGTTGGTTTGCTCAACGAGTATAAATTATATTCCGGAGAAAATGTAGAAAAGATGAATATAAAATGAAAGTGCTTTTTTTAAAAAAAAGGGAATTTATTAGGTATTGACATATGTTTCTGTAACAGACGGAATACCTATGTATCGCTGCTTGCGTAATCATATAATGTTAGCAAGTATTCGATAGCAAATGTATAATCAGTTGTCACTTCTTCAGAGATTTTGGATAAATTGGAAAAAATCAGAAAAATTAAAGTATTTATATTAGTTGTTATAGAGGAAGACGAGAGGGGATAGTATATGACAGATGGTAATTTAATTTACTGCTAAACAAGTATATAAAGGGTTTTTAATGAGAATATAATGAGTAAATGGTTTATTTTATCTAAATAAGAATTTTTGGGAGTGCCTATTTTAATCTATACTTGACCAATTGAACAATGGATAGGGCTGGTCATTTGGTGTAGTAGTATTAATTATAAAGTGTCAATTAAGGAAGGGGGGAGATTTCGACTGCTACTGAATAACATCAATGCTAGTAGCCAGCTGGTATATGCATTAGGGAATTGAATTAAGAAATCTCATTTTATCTATAGCAGTTTATATTAAATGGTAAATAATAGAAGAGTTGATAGAATTAAGACTAATAGAGAATGTTAATATGTATTTTGACAATCAAACGGAGATGGAGACAGGCGTTCAATCCTGGTAGTATTTGTAATATGAAAATGTAGATTTTAAGCGATGGTTACAGTATAACGATCACTCTATTCTGTTATTTAATAAAATGTTTTTGGATTTCATAATACAAAATAATTCCATATTACATAATTTACAAAATTCCTGTCCGTGGGAATATATGGAGGGGCAGCTACTATTATATCCCATCTTAGGTTGAATTGTTGGTTATTTTCACGCAGCTGCCAAGCCTTGTCTGCGAGTGTTGTTACATAACGCTGGTTTTCATGTTTTATCGAGTAACGATGTCTATAAAGGCGTGATTTGAAGGAGGTGGCTGTAGATCCCACATAGTACCACTTCTGTCTATCCGATTCTATCCCGTCCTACCTAAGCTACCGCATCAACCCATCCATGCCAATACAACAACGAAAAATTATAACTGTAACTGTGTCCAACCAGGAATGTGTCCGTTGAACAATCAGTGTCTTGAACGCAACATAATATACAAATGTACTATCGAATCCTTGCTAACATTATATGATTACGCAAGCAGCGATACATAGGTATTCCGTCTGTTACAGAAACATATGTCAATACCTAATAAATTCCCTTTTTTTAAAAAAGCACTTTCATTTTATATTCATCTTTTCTATATATATATATATATATATATATATAGTAATAATAATAAATTTGAAGACTAAAATCCAAAGAGGGCTCGATAAGGATAAATATATATCAAATATATAAGAACTGCACCTGCTGAAACCCGAATGAACAACATCTCTTCAACAGCGGGCATATCAAATATATAATTAAGGTTTACATTATTACATAATGTGCATAATACGTGTGATGTAAGAGAACAATTGTAAGTGTAAATTGTAAAACCATTTCCATCTATACACCATCAGATACTATGTACATATTATCTGTTCTTGCCTTTATTAATAACCTATAACTTGGAGTGCTTAAGATGTATTACAACATAATGTGTTGATTGCTTAGATGGTAACTTCTTTTCCCGTCTCTAAGGTTCTTCATCCTATTTTATAAGTTATTTTATTACATATCCGTGCATGAGCACAACACTTTAAATTAGATATACCATATTTGACGGCTTATAAACGCACATTTTTTTTTCCAAAAAATGTCCCAGCATTTTATAAGGTCAATAGTTTATTTGGGTTACAGGCTAGTGGAATTCTAGTACTGCAGTGCCCTTTAAACAGCTCTTGCTTCTACACCAACTCCTTTCTTTAAAAAAGTTACAATTTTGATAAATTTTATGATGGATAAAAGAAATTTATTTTCACTTTCTTTTGTTTTAAAAATGTACTCAATATTTCAGCAAAACATACGATGTAGAGAATAGATTATTTTCTCACTTCCCTTTTTAAAACATATAACTAGAGTTACGATGTAGAATAATAATTTAAAAAATACGATGTTCAAACTTTATACCCTTCACCTGACATTCGTAGTTTAAACCATTTATTTTTTTAATGCCTGTCCAATTTAATGTGCGTCTTATAAGCCATCAAATGCTGTATGTATTTGTGTGTGTGCGTGTGTGTGTGAGTGCGTGCGTGTGAGTGCGTGTATAAACAATGCCACACGACCAATATAAACACGCCGCTATTTTTCAAAATGTATCAAGCGTCTATAATAAGGGTCTTTTTCTGTTTTAATGTATCCCTATTAATTTATATCCTTTGAAATTTTGAGATTATCTCTCACTGCCCATTGTTGGCTTACGTTGTAAGGTCACGTTCTGGGTATGTCAATATCTTAACACCAAATATTGTATTTTATCTGAAGAAAGCATACTATAGTGTAGTATCCTTGAAATATGTATAATGAAATAAATATGTTGTTATAAAGATGTTTTCCATTTATTAATATTTTATATATATATATATATATATATATATATATATATGTGTGTGTGTGTGTGTGTTTGTGTGTGTGTGTGTGTGTGTGTGTGTGTGTGTGTGTGTGTGTGTGTGTATTCTTTCTGTTTCTCCATTGGGATCCTGTCTCTATTTGTACTCCTAAAGAAAGGCTTACGCCCGACACGTCGAACTTTCTTTCCTCTTTCCAATATAAAGCATGTATATATGAATTGTTTCTTTGTCAATATGTTCCAGGTTCCTTAGTTCCGTGGGGCCGGTATTTGGTAACATACCAAGCAAAAGATAAATATGGCAATGTTGCATTCTGTAACTTCAAGGTCTACGCTAAAAGTAGGTATTTTTGTTGTTTATTAGATGTATGAAGGCATGTGATTGTGTATATGTATGTGCGTGTGTGTGGGGGCATGTGTTTATGGGTTTCAGTATGTCTGGGTGTATCTGCTTGTGCGTGTCTCAATGTGCGTGCCTGAGTGTGTGTCAGTGTGTGCAGGCTTGTGTGTGTGTATGTTTTTTCTGTGTGTGCTAGCGCACGCGTGTACTTGTCGTTGCGTGTCTGGGCATGTGTGCGTTTGTGTGTGAGTGTCTGGGTACGTGTGTCTGTGTGTTCTTGGATGGATGTGTTTGTGAATGTGTGCTTGGATATGTGTGTGTGCTTGCTTGGATGTGTGTTTGTATGCGTAGGTGCGTGCGTGCATGCATATGAATGATAATGGTTTCTTATATAGGGACAAGGCCAGCAATTTGGGAGGAGGGGAAATTCGATTAAATCGACTCCAGTACGTTACTGGTTCTTTATTTTATCGACCCCGTAAGGATGAAAGGCAAAGTTAACCTCGGCAGGATTTGAACTCAGATCATAAAGGGTCGTAACTCTATGCTGCAAAGCATGGCGCCTGACCCTCTACCGATACTGCCAATCCACCGCCACGCATATCAATGATAATGACATCTGAACTTCAAGTAAAAACGAATTCATCATCATTGTCTATCTACAGAAACCTATGAGCTTAACATTTAACTGTTTTATTTCAGATTCAAACTGTTCAGAACCAGAAGCTCCTCCACATGGATCATATCAGTGCAATTATGATAGTTGGCCTTACTATTCTTGCACAATGGAGTGTGATTCTGGTAGAGTTCCAATCTCACAATACCCGTACCTATACACGTGTGGTCCATCAGGCAGCTGGAACCCTAAGGAGCCTGTACAACCTTTGAAATTCCCTTACTGTGCGGGTAAGTCTTAAACATAAATACTCTTTTTCTGTTAACCCTTTTGATACCAAACCACCTGGTACCGGCCCTGGTTTATGCGGTACAAAACTGTTTATTTTAAAGTGCTTATGTTTATCTAAAACCTTTTCATCAAAATTTTATATAAGAACCTTTCTTAAGTAATGCTCCAAACACCAGCTTAATAATGATTTCTAAATTTGGCACAAGACCAGCAATTTGGCGTGAAAGGCAAGTCAATCATATCGACTCAAGTACTTGACTAGTACTTTATTTTGTCGACCTCAGCGGGATTTGAACTCAGAATGTAAGTGCCGGAACGAATACTACCCGACTCACAGCCAATCCACCGCCCTTATACCAGCTTAATAATGAGAAAGTTAGTTATATTACTAAATCTCTCCAAATTCTTGATTATTGACAGAATTATAGGCACGGTGTTTCATTAGAAATATGGTGTTAAATCTTTCGATACTAACCCACGTGAGACAACCCTATGATATAAAAACCTTTTGTTTTAAAGTGTCCTGCGTGGGAGGTCGAGATGCTAAAGATATCAGTAAAATTTTCTCCAAATCACCACCTCACCGTCTTCAAAAACGGAAGTTACATTGGATAATTAGAAAAACATCATATACATTGAGATATGCACTTTAATAATATCTATTTCATATGTATTTCAGGCATAGATTTTGGATACTTTTTTTCTTTTCTTTTCTCTCAGGCTCATAAAATATGATATTTTCAGTTATTCTGCTATCCTGACTAGCTGCACATATCCAAGAAATTCACTTTCAAGATCCCTTTAACTTTGGGCCAATTAAAAAATCGAAACGTTGCATGAAATTAGCTGTTTTGTTATATCTGTGGTGAGGTGGCAAATTGATAGTCGTTTGAATGAGGGCGACATTTGTTCCGACTCAGTTCTCGTTGAGTTCAAACCAAGTTGAGGTCAACTTTGACTTTCACCCTTTCGAGATCGAATCGATAAAAGAAGTACCAGTCTAGTAATGGGGTCGATTCTGCCTCTGCATCTCTCTCTCTCTCTCTCTCTCTCTCTCTCTCTCACTCTCTCTCTCTCTCTCTCTCTCTCTCTCTCTCTCTCTCTCTCTCTCTCTCTCTCTCTCTCTTTCTTTCTTTCTTTCTTTGCTATGTTCAAATCTGAAGAGGAGATGGGTTCCGCGCCATGTTTAAAACTACCTAATTAAACGCTTTATGCCAATATGGTGCCCCTACGACACCATCAGGAGTTACGGATTCATACATACATATTTGTGATCCTTGAGTTGCCATATATGGCGGCGACCTGGAAGAATCGTTAGAGCGACGTTATTTATTTCAGCTCTCTGCGCATCGTGTTCAAATCTCGCCGCTGTCAACTTTGACTTTCATCTTTTCAGGGTTGATAAATAAAAGTAGTGGATTGACGGAATTT
>OZ024741.1:121392239-121399739 GCA_964016885.1 Eledone cirrhosa | reverse complement strand
GATGATAACAGTTGCGATGACGACGATAACAGTTGCGATGACGACGATAACAGTGGCGATGACGATGATAACAGTGGTGATGATGATGCTAACAGTGGCGATGACGATGATAACAGTTGCGATGACGATGATAACAGTTGCGATGACGATGATAACAGTTGCGATGACGATGATAACAGTGGCGATGACGATGATAACAGTTGCGATGACGACGATAACAGTGGCGATGACGATGATAACAGTGGTGATGATGATGATAACAGTGGCGATGACGATGATAACAGTTGCGATGACGATGATAACAGTTGCGATGACGATGATAACAGTTGCGATGACGATGATAACAGTTGCGATGACGACGATAACAGTGGCGATGACGATGATAACAGTGGTGATGATGATGATAACAGTGGCGATGACGATGATAACAGTTGCGATGACGATGATAACAGTTGCGATGACGATGATAACAGTTGCGATGACGATGATAACAGTGGCGATGACGACGATAACAGTGGCGATGACGATGATAACAGTTGCGATGACGGTGATAACAGTTGCGATGACGATGATAACAGTTGCGATGACGGTGATAACAGTTGCGATGACGATGATAACAGTTGCGATGACGGGGATAACAGTGGCGATGACGATGATAACAGTGGCGATGACGATGATAACAGTGGCGATGACGATGATAACAGTGGCGATGACGATGATAACAGTTGCGATGACGGTGATAACAGTTGCGATGACGGTGATAACAGTTGCGATGGCGATGATAATAGTGGTGATGACGACGATAACAGTGGCGATGACGATGATAACAGTGGTGATGATGATGATAACAGTTGCGATGACGGTGATAACAGTGGCGATGACGGTGATAACAGTTGCGATGGCGATGATAACAGTGGTGATGACGATGATAACAGTTGCGATGACGGTGATAACAGTTGCGATGACGGTGATAACAGTTGCGATGACGATGATAACAGTTGCGATGACGACGATAACAGTGGCGATGGCGATGATAACAGTGGCGATGACGATGATGATGGTGACGACTATAAAGGTGCCGACGATGATGATGATGACGATAACGACGATGACGCACGATTGTTGTTGACGACGACGATGATGATGAAGGTGACGATGATGACATTGGTGTTGATGATGGTGATGATGATGGTGATGCCTTTGACGTGTTTACTATTTAATTGTTTCTACTTTTGGCACAAGGCCAGCAATCATCCCAGTGCATTACTGGTACTTTATTTTATCGACCCTGTAAGGATGAAAGGCAAAGTTAACCTCGGTGGGATTTGAACTCATGTCGTGAAGGGGTGTAACTCTATACTACAAAGCATGGCGTCCAACCCTCTACCGATACTGTCAATCCACCGCCATGTGTTTAATACCAATAAAACTGACCCTAGAAATATTTCTCTTCTAGCCCGACTTTGCTCCAGGAACAACTGTAATCAAACAATCTTTGAAAATCAATTCATTAAAAACATGTGATGCCAATCGATCTTATATAAATGATGCTTGCGGTATGTTTGTTTTTTTATTTTATCTTATTTGTTTTTTAATAATATGGGTAAGCATGGCTGTATGGTTAAGAAATTAACTTTACAACCACGTGGTTTCGGGTTCACTCCCACTGCATGATGCATTGGCTGAGTGGGTTCTACTATAGCATCGAGTTTACCAAGGCCTTCTGAATTAATTTTTTTTTCAAAGGATGTGTGTGTGTGTGTGTGTGTGTGTGTGGGGGTACGTTTACGTTTGTGTTCGTGTCTACGTTTGTGTCCCGTAACTTAGCGGTTCGACAAAAATGTTCGATGAAATAAGTACCAAACTTGAAAAGGTAAGAACTATTTAAATGATTGATTAAATCCTTTTAAGATGGTGTCGTAACATGGCCGTAGTCTAATGACTGAATCCAGTAAAAGAAAGAAAGATAAAAGAAAGAAAGAAAGAAAATAACCATATTATTTTTTACTGGAGCAATCCAGAACGTATAAGCCTCCATAACACATTTTTTTTTAAAATCTGTTTCATGAATTTTAGTCTAGAAAAGAATATATGAATATAGGTGAAGATGGTGATACTCCCTGTGTGTCCGTGAAACACACAGGGTCCGAACACAAAAGAACAAAACTCCCACTGTCACTGCCTCCGTCTCTCCAGCTCTCCCCATCTCTCACTATTATGAGTAAATGAAGGCCCACAAGGTCCCGGCATACCGTATCCCTGTGTGTTGAAAGAGGCGACTAAAAGTATTAATTCCAGGAAGAGCATCTGGCAGTAAAACATCGCTTTAAAAAAGACACCGAATGCGCATGATGCAATTAGTGTGATGGTTAAAGGCAGTTGTTCGACATACGGCAGATGGATGCTTCGATTCCTGTATGCATTCTGCTCAGCTTTTCCCATCTTCAGTCTTCAGGAGTACTTTGCTCAACTTACTCAACTATTATTTATACTTATCTGCATTGTAGCAACAGGCCCAAACAAGGAAACGTGCTTTCAAATTTCAAATCTCCCCCAATGCTTCGTAAATTAACCAGTATATATGTGTGTGTGTGTATGTGTGCCCGTATGTTTGTGTGTGTATGTGTGTATGTGTTTTTGTGTGATTGTGTGTGTCTGATATGACACCATCTTTGGCATTATATATTCTAACATGCTATAACATGATATATGATTTTTGTAATCCGAATCTGAATTCGGGAGCCCTTAACTATTGATGCAGTCGTAGGAACGCCATTGTGATATACATTGTTTTGCCATTTTAACCTTTTCGTTATCATGTTTATAATAACAGGCACCGACATATTTAAAATATTCAAAAACTTGGAAATATTTAGTAATATAATTAACTTATTATTAAGTTGGTGTTTGGAATATAACTTAACAAAGGTTCTTGCATAGAATTATGATGGAAGGATTTTAGATAAATTTAAACACTTTAAAACCCCAGTTTTGTATCGTAGAACCAGGGCCGTTTTTCAAATGTTTTTGATCAAAGTTTTAAGCTGGTGTTTGGAACATTACATAGTAAAGATTCTTACCTAAAATTATAATTGAATATTTAAAAATAAATATACACTTAAAATAAGCAGCTTAATGTCGTAGAACCAGGAAGGCTTTCAGGTTGTTGTGTATCAAAAGGGTTATACCTAGTGAAGCCCATCCTTCTCCACGGTTGGATGTAGCCAATTGGTTCCAGAATCAAACAGAGAATGAGGGAGAAAGTAAAAATGAGAGAAAGTAGGATCGATCCCAATATACTAAACTCCGAATAATTTCCCAATCTTTCCTTGTTAGTTGTTTGTCCGTTGGGAACATATTTCAATGCCAGCCAGAAAACGTGTGAGAGATGTCCAAAGGGAAGCTACCAGGATGAAAAGGCAATGACGACTTGTAAATTATGCCCAGATAATAAAACAACGATTACTACAGGAAGTAGGAACATCATTTCCTGTGAAGGTAAGGCATTTTCATATTTTCTTGAAACCTATATATATATATAACAATAAGATGGTCTCCCTAGAGCCACGACAGAAGTGCCCAGCCCATTCTATGAAGTGGTAATGTAGGTGTCACGACAAAAAGCGCCCAGTTCACACAGTAAAGTGGTTGTGTAGGTGTCACGACAAAAAGCGCCCAGTCCACACAGTAAAGTGGTTGTGTAGGTGTCACGACAAAAAGCGCCCAGTCCACACAGTAAAGTGGTAATGTAGGTGTCACGACAAAAAGCGCCCAGTCCACACTGTAAAGTGGTTGTGTAGGTGTCACGACAAAAAGCGCCCAGTCCACACTGTAAAGTGGTTGTGTAGGTGTCACGACAAAAAGCGCCCAGTCCACACTGTAAAGTGGTTGTGTAGGTGTCACGACAAAAAGCGCCCAGTCCACACAGTAAAGTGGTAATGTAGGTGTCACGACAAAAAGCGCCCAGTCCACACAGTAAAGTGGTAATGTAGGTGTCACGACAAAAAGCGCCCAGTCCACACAGTAAAGTGGTAATGTAGGTGTCACGACAAAAAGCGCCCAGTTCACACAGTAAAGTGGTAATGTAGGTGTCACGACAAAAAGCGCCCAGTCCACACAGTAAAGTGGTAATGTAGGTGTCACGACAAAAAGCGCCCAGTCCACACAGTAAAGTGGTAATGTAGGTGTCACGACAAAAAGCGCCCAGTTCACACAGTAAAGTGGTAATGTAGGTGTCACGACAAAAAGCGCCCAGTTCACACAGTAAAGTGGTAATGTAGGTGTCACGACAAAAAGCGCCCAGTTCACACAGTAAAGTGGTAATGTAGGTGTCACGACAAAAAGCGCCTAGTCCACACAGTAAAGTGGTAATGTAGGTGTCACGATAAAAAGCGCCCAGTCCACACAGTAAAGTGGTAATGTAGGTGTCACGACAAAAAGCGCCCAGTTCACACAGTAAAGTGGTAATGTAGGTGTCACGACAAAAAGCGCCCAGTTCACACAGTAAAGTGGTAATGTAGGTGTCACGACAAAAAGCGCCCAGTTCACACAGTAAAGTGGTAATGTAGGTGTCACGACAAAAAGCGCCCAGTCCACACAGTAAAGTGGTAATGTAGGTGTCACGACAAAAAGCGCCCAGTCCACACAGTAAAGTGGTAATGTAGGTGTCACGACAAAAAGCGCCCAGTCCACACTGTAAAGTGGTTGTGTAGGTGTCACGACAAAAAGCGCCCAGTCCACACAGTAAAGTGGTAATGTAGGTGTCACGACAAAAAGCGCCCAGTCCACACAGTAAAGTGGTAATGTAGGTGTCACGACAAAAAGCGCCCAGTCCACACAGTAAAGTGGTCGCGTTGGCAACACGACAAAATACACCCAGCACACACTGTAAAGTAATCGTGTTAACGACACGACAAAAAGCACCCAGTACACACTATGTATGTGGTTGGAGTTAGGAAGGGCATCCAATCGTAGAAACCAAGCCAAAAACTGTTCTGTTTGAGCGAAAGACAGTCCTCCGACCTGATCTTTCACAAAGGGACAGCCCACCCTGCCCATGCTAGCCTGGAAAATAGACATTAACCGATGATATATATATATATATATATATATATATATATATATATATATATATATATATACACACTAGCTGGCCAGTCCGGCTGACGCCCGGCTACCATTAGCATGTTCTACGGCATCTAGATATATATATAGCTGAGGTACCTAGCTTCGCTTGGATAAACAGACGATAAGCCGTCTGTGTACGATAGTATGACTGTTGAAAATATATAGTATAGTATTACTGTTGAAAATGTATAGTATAGTATTACTGTTGAAAATGTATAGTATAGTATTACTGTAGAAAATGTATAGTATAGTATTACTGTAGAAAATATATAGTATAATATTACTGTTGAAAATATATAGTATAGTACAGTATTACAGTTGAAAATGTATAGTATAGTATTGCTGTTGAAAATATATAGTATAATATTACTGTTGAAAACATATAGTATAGTATTACTGTTGAAAATATATGGTATAGTATTACTGTTGAAAATATATAGTACAGTATTACTGTTGAAAATATATAGTATGGTACAGTTTAATTTGTTGAAAATATATAGTACAGTATTACTGTTGAAAATATATAGTATAGTACAGTATTACTGTTGAAAATATATAGTATAGTATAGTATCACTGTTGAAAATATATAGTACAGTATTACTGTTGAAAATATATAGTACAGTACAGTATACTGTTGAAAATATATAGTATAGTATTACAGTTGAAATTATGTAGTATAGTATTACTGTTGAAAATATATAGTATCACTGTTGAAAATATATAGTACAGTACAGTATACTGTTGAAAATATGTACACGAATATATAATCATATATATATATGTATAATTAATTAAAAGTTGGTTAGAAGCGAAGTCAATGCAGACAGTCAGACATACAGACATATATTATAAGGGCGCGACCTTATAGCTATGTATCTATCTAAAAAGACAGAGTAAGAAAGAGAGAGGAATGTCGTATTATATATATTATATATAATAAAGTACCAATAATGTACTGGGATAATTGCTGGCCTTGTGCCAAAAGTAGAAACAATTATACTTCTTTTTTATACAACTGTAAATAACATGTTTATGTATGTATATATATACGTATAAAGGAATGCTGTAATAAAATGTACAAATTAAACTGTCTTTTATTTATGATACGAACACTATATATATATATATATATATATATATACACACTACACACACACACACACACACACACACACACACACACACACACACACACACACACACACACAGCGAAGTCAATGTACAGAATGGTTTTCCGTAATGCAGACATCAGACATACAGACAGATATTAAAAAGACAGACTAAGAAAGAAAGAGATCGATAACCGGAAGTGTTGACATTTGAAAAATTTAAAGAAGTGAATATTTAAATAAACAATCAAATATCTTTAATCTTTTAACTAAATTTAGTTGGTGTTTACTTGGAGAGGGTTACATCTATGGTGCAAATTTGGTGCTGTTTGGTCCAGCCGTTTAGCGACAAGTTTGTTACATACATACGACCGTCAGCTTTATAATATAGAATATATATATGAAGCGACCAAGCTGAAACTTCGCACTATACCCACCAGTATTGAGTGTTCATACAGTTAATGTTTGAATGTTTTAAATACTATGGTATTTTAAACACATTCTAATGTGTTTGTGTGGGGGATGCGTGCGTGCATGTGTGCACGGGTGTGTGTTCACGTTTATGGAAGGCACCTCTGCATGGTTGCTGGCTAGAAATAAAAGCTAGAAATAAAAGTAACTGCCAGCCAAATATCTTTCAAATAATATCCTATTTATATTTAGTGTGAAGGCGATTGGCTTCACATTGCTTTTGTCCACGTTCACGTGTCTGTTGAATCCCCAGCCACTTACACATTAAGTTCATCAGCAGGCTGTTCTGTTGATCAAAGGACTGGAACACTCATCGTCGAAATCAACGGAGGTCCATTTCATTCTACTACAGGTTTTTTTTAAATAAAAATGAAGAAACATTCAACAAACGTTTATTTTAAAACGAACTTCATATTTTTTATGTCTTTACTTTAGAGTCGTGTAAGATGGGAGAGTATTTTGATATTGCGGATAAGAAATGTACCCCCTGTGATATTAACAGCTATCAAAATGAAACCGGTCAATTTTTATGTAAACCCTGTCCTTCTGGAAGAAGTACAAAAACTCAGGGTTCAACATCAGAAACTGAATGTTTTGGTAAGTATTTTAATCATATATAAAGTGATGAGTCGCTGGTGTAGCTTCACAGTTATAATAAAGTATACATCAATTTATCAATTTACCTATGTATTGAATCTTGTTTCCCCCGTTTGTACAGCCAAACCTATATATGTGTGTGTGTATGTGTGTGTGTGTGTGTCTGTGTGTGTGTGTGTGTGTGTGTGTGTGTGT
>OZ024741.1:121382239-121384739 GCA_964016885.1 Eledone cirrhosa | reverse complement strand
AAAAGATTTTAAAAAAAATAAGCACAGGGAACAGAATATGTTACTAAATTCCTTAAAAGTGGTGTCACAATACGACCGTGCAGCTACAATTCTCCAGACAGGTTTCTAAACACTTTCCGCCTATCCAATTTCATTCACAGAGCCTTGGTCGACCCGAGTATACGGTAATTGACACTTGCTAAAGATTCCACGCAGTAGGATCGAACCCAGAACCTTGTGGCTGCAAAGCGAACTTCTTAACCATTCGGCTATGGTGCATCTATGTATTGCATCTTATTAGCTTAATTATTGTTTATTTCTAGAAAAAATATGTTGTTGAAAGTATACAATTTATAAGTATACAACTCATATTAATGCGCATTATGGTGGATTGGCAGTATCGGTAGAGAGTCGGACGCCATGCTTTGAAGCATAGAGTTATCTCCCTTTATGATCTGAGTTCAAATCCCGCCGAGGTTAACTTTGCCTTTCATCCTTACGGGGTCGATAAAATAAAGTACCAGTAATACACTGGGATAATTGCTGGCCTTGTGCCAAAAGTAGAAACAATTATAAAGGGCGGTGGATTAGCAGTATCGGTAGAGGGTCTGACGCCATACTTTGCAGCAAAGAGTTACGGTCCTTTATAGTTTGAGTTCAAATCCCGCCGAGGTTAACTTTGCCTTTCATCTTTACGGGGTCGATAAAATAAAGTACCAGTAATACACTGGGTTAATCGCTGGCCTTGTGCCAAAAGTAGAAACAATTATTTTGTGAAGCTGATAAAATAGATAAGAGGGGGAGAATAGTTGAGTGGAGTTGATATAGTTAAGAGGCAAGACCAACCAATTCCAAGGAACATAAACCTACAGTAGCAGCGGTAGAAAGATTATTCAGGTCTCTTATCTGTTTATATGTGGGGGGGGGGGGAATATGGATGACGAGAGGAGAAGAAATGGTAGAGTCGGAGATGTTTAAGTGGAGGTGTACTAGTAAGAAGTAATGTAAGTCAGCTCCAATGAACAGATACCAGAAATCCATGTTTAATTATTCCTAATGTTCACTGTGGAATTTAACTGTTTCAATTATTGTTTATTTATAGGAAAGACATGTTGTAGTAAGTATGCGATTATTCAGGTGTTTTATAAGGCATGTTTTTTGGTCACGTATCTACTTATCTACACATATCTTCATATTTTTATGTCTACAGATATCTATATTTTTATACATATCTAAATATATCTATATATGTTTTGGCATTCCCATACATATCTACATATCTACACACATCTACACATGTCTTCACATATCTACACACATTTCCACATATCCAGGGGCGT
The DNA here is from genome assembly GCA_964016885.1 of Eledone cirrhosa. Taxonomy (NCBI): domain Eukaryota; kingdom Metazoa; phylum Mollusca; class Cephalopoda; order Octopoda; family Eledonidae; genus Eledone; species Eledone cirrhosa. The sequence goes on along the minus strand of OZ024741.1, from coordinate 121,383,420 downwards.
AACTAGGTTATGGCAAGCATGGCACGTGCCATGGAGGCCTCATGAAGGGGGCGCCACTGGGACTAGGAGCACGTTCTATTAAAGTCTTATAAGCCTCGTTGGAGAGTGAAAAAAGAAACTCCTTCAGATGTATGATCTGTCTCTATCATGGGTGAGAACACTGGTAGCTGGATCATTAAACCATTTATATAAATTATTAGGCCTATAGGTAAAAATAGTGCTGGGCTGGGCCGCAATTTCACTGCTTGTTGTAGGCGCTATTTTCCATAGTTATGCCTCTGCACATATCTAAATATATCTACACATATCTATATATCTACACATATTTTCACAGATCATATTTATCTACATACATCTATACAAATCTCTAAATATCTACACAAATCTACACATATGTAGATAGTTACATATCTATACATATCTGTACATATCGATATATATCTACACATATCTACACATACCTTCACATATCTTCATATCAACAAATATTTCCACATATCTATACATCTACACATATCTACATATCTATACATATTTATATATCTACTTATATCTATACATCAACACATATGTACATATCTATACATCAACATATATCTACATATCTTCACATATTTACACATATCTACACATATTTACACATATCTACACATATCTACCCATATCTTCACATATCTACACAAATCTAAATATATCTACATATATATATATATATATATATATATGTGTGCGTGTGTGTATATATATATATATATATATATATGGTGGCTGCCAACTCGTTTTCGAGTACGGCCACTACTTCATATCCATGTAGGAGAACCCCTACTGATGCGCTGAACGAGTGTGACTTTTTAGTCCAGCCAGCGACTTGAAAACTCTGGTACAAACACTACACCTGTGATAATTATTGACACATAGTGCTGGGCCCATGGTACCATGTGACGACAAGTGCAGAGAGATCTCCAGATATAAAGCAATACCTGTGCCGTGAATCTTTTATAGTGAGCAAAGGCACTGCACAAAGCCAGTCCCACTCTCTTAACCAAGATGATATTTACCAAAAAGAAGAACAAGTCAACATCATTGGATATCATCAGGGTTGCAGGTGTTATATCAGAGTTTTCCTTCTCCTAGAATTCTGCCTTGACATACATACATACAAACATACATATGATGGCTGC
>OZ024741.1:121377239-121379739 GCA_964016885.1 Eledone cirrhosa | reverse complement strand
TGGGTGGAAGTCTGCTTATTTCAGATAGGTTTTCAGCCTTTACACAAATCTTTAAATTTGAAGTGGGCGGTCAGTATATTTAGATTAAGTTTCTAATATCAGCACGAATCCTTAAACTTGATGAAGGGCAGTAGAGTTCAGTTAGAAATCTAACATTGGCACAGGGCCTCAAATTTCTGGAATATTTGTTCTTATATCTGGGGCACCGCCGTGAAGGTTTTTTGTGGTTGTGGTTTTAGACGATCATATTGACTCGAGTACTTCACTTTTCCCTCTCTTTTCTATGTTTCACTAGATTCTTTCTCTTTCGATCCATTCTCTCCCGTTTGCACTTCTCTGAAACCCAACCGGAATTTCTCTGTATCTCCATCACTCCTTGTTTCTTCCTCACTCTCTCTCTCTTTCTCTCATGCTTCCACCCCCTCTTTATTCTTTTCCCTCGTATTTTCTCTCCATCTTTCTCCCCCCCCCCCCTCTCTCTCTCTCTCGCTCTCTCCTCTCTCTCTCTCTCTCTCTCCTTCTCTCTCTTTCTCACTCACTTACGGAGAGGAGAGAATTTCTGCATGAGCAACTGCTGGATATATTATATAACATCTCATAGATACTGTTATAAATACAATACGACATATAGTATATCGTAGATAGTATCATCAATACAATATATCATAGATACATTATCATAAATGTTGTCATAAATATATCATAGATACTGTTATAAATATAATGTCTCATGGATATTGTTTTATATATATATATATATATATATATATATATATATATATATATATATATATATATATATCATAGATATGGTCATAAATACATATCAAATATATTGTCAAAATATTCACACATATATAAAATATTATAGATATTGTCATATATATCATAGCTATTGCCATATATATGTATCGTGATTATTGTCATATATATGTATCAAAGGTATCATTATGTATTATAAATATTGTCATATATACTGCAGATATTATTATACATCTATATATCCCAGATATTGTTACATGTTAGATATTTTTATGAAGAGAGTGATGAGGAAGAGGGTGGCGATGAAAGGGGTAGATATAATATTAATTACTGATCAAATATGACGACGACGAACCAATGTATATAACAATCTATAAAGTTACCACTCTCCTTCATCTATTTTTCATCTTCTTCCTCCTCACTTCATGTGGTTTTTGTCGTTCTCGCTTTTTTCAGCCTACTGCGAGAGCGGGTACGAGAAAGTGGCCAGTAATTCCCAGCAATGTTCTCCATGTCAAATCGGATTCTACAAAAACAATTCACAGGGCCTCTTTTCTCCGTGTATTAAATGTCCAGATGGCAAAATAACAGCAAATAATGCCTCCGTTTCTGACGCTGATTGTACAGTTAGTAAGTCGGATTGTTTTTATTATTGTTGTTGTTTTTTGTTGTTAATGTTATTGCTCTGTTTTGCATTTTGTTATATTTCAAAGTTTCCTTGTTAAAATGTTATGTATAATTTTTATTTTTTCACTTAAAATGTAAAACTTTTCATTAATAACGAACTACTACTATGTTTACACTTTTGTTTTGTATTTCATTATATTTCGATGTTAGAATACATTTTTCCAAAAGGAAACAAATGGAAGGTGGTGCTGACGAATGCGGTGCTCTACTGTTATTTTACTTCGATTTTCCAAGGATTTAAAATTTTTAACTTTTCAAGAATCAACGATAATTGTATTTACCTTCTATTTGGCATTAACACAGCCATTTCCTTTCGGCAAACAAAGAGAGGAGGGAGAAAAAAATATGAAGGAAAATTGACCCAATATTAAACTGGTACTTACTAACATCAAAAAGATAAAAGGCAAAGTTGACCTCGGCAGGATTTGAACTCAGAGTGGAGAGAGCCGGACAAATACTGCAGAGCATTCTATCCAACCCCCAAATATCCCGTCAATACACTACCTTGGAATTTTATGTTGTTTTGTATACCCCGAAAAAACGAAAAATCAAAGCTCACCATGGTAGGGTTTGAACCTTGGGTACAGAAGGCTGGAACAAATACAGCAAGGCATTTTGCTCGATGCTCTCGTAACTGCCAATGTTCTGCCTTGTCTAACTTTACTTCATTTCAATCAGTTTTCTTTGTCTATTATAGTTTTTGTACAACTAAATTCTATCTAGCTCCTGATTTCCATTACATAGCTGCCCCACGGATAATAGCACAATAGCATAGCCAATATAACCTTTTGGATACATTAGTCTTCTTGTTTAGCTTGAATTCAATCTGTGGCTCAAAAAAGGGAAAGATTCCGATCGTCATATTGCTCCAAATAAGCATTTTTCCATTGCTGATACTATCTGTCAGTCGCAGCCCCTTTCAGAAGGAGGCAGGATTTGATTTCATCACACACAGCAAGATCAGATACCACAAAGCATCCTGTCTTGACTCTTTAAGAATGCTACCAAGCCGCCACCCCTCCTGGACAGTTCCTTTATTTATCAACCCAAA
>OZ024741.1:121367239-121372239 GCA_964016885.1 Eledone cirrhosa | reverse complement strand
TATTTACACACAACCAATGAAATTAGTGCCACCAATACGCTGGAGTCTATTCATTCGATTTTAATTTCATTAATGGAAGAATAGATCAAGCGGGGAATAGAAACAGCTATATCTTTTTACAAATACAAAGATTGTTGTGTGAAAAGAAGGACCTTTTTCTTTCAGACCGGGGGCCTGCAACAAATTGAAAACAAGCAAAAGCCAAGTGCTTAATATCATAACTGATCGATAAATTAATTCTACCAGCTACGACTTGAACGATATGTTCGACGGCTCCCACACAGTTTCCGTCTACCAAATATTACTTATAAGTCTTTGCTCAACGCAGACTTTAACCGTCGTTGCCCGAGCAATGAGATTGAACCCGAACCCGGATAGTTGTCAAATAATTTAACTAAACAGCCATGCTTGTGCTCACGCCCATGCTTGTGCCCATAGCCATTCCCTTGAGCCATCTGAGAATCCATCAATATTACTTATGACAAAATTGATTAGTTAGTGTTACTATATTTCATTGCAGCTTACTGTAAAGCCAGAAAAAATGTCTGCAAACGAAATTCAACGTGTGTCGATACATCGTCTGGCTATAATTGTACATGTAATCCTGGATTTATCGAAGTGAAAACCGGCTGTATACGTATGTATTATTATAATTAATTTAACTCTACCTGTCTCTAGTTTCCTTTCCTTTTTTTTTCATTTGCTTGATCTGATTGCTGAATATTTTCTTTTGGGATTTGTTTATCACCAGAAACAAGCCTATATGATATTAACGTTACATACTGGGGGAGCGCGATCCCAGCCTGTATAGGTACAATATATTTATATTTATATAAAACGTTTTACTCTACAATAACGGTAGTAAAAGAATATCAGTAAGATAACACGTTCCAAATGAACATGACCAGATCATAGTATAAGGCTTTTATTTTAGTAAAATACTATCACGATGGCGAACTGGTTGAGTCGTTAAACGTCGGATAGAATGCTTTGCAGTATTCATTTCGACTCTCTGCTTTCTGAGATCAATTTTGCCTTTCATCCATTCGGGGTCGTTAATAAAGTACCAGTCAAGTATTGGGGTCGATTTTTTTCCCTTTATATCTTTTTCTCACTTCCATTCACTCACTCTCTATCTCCTTCCCCGAAAAAGCCCTGCTCTATTCAGACCTGGAGATAGATTCCGCCAGATTGTTTTAATGCTCTAGAAACGCCTTATGTCAATACTCTGCCCCTACGACTCCCTCGGGAGCTACAGGACCATGCCATGCATGCAAAATACTATCAAACTTTACTAGATTAGCCCTCATTCTAAGATACGCTATGTGGCCTATGAAATAAAGGGCAAATAAAAACTTAGGATCGATATATCGACTATGCACTTTGTCAACAATTTGAAACTGTGTGTCTATATCAGAAATCATTATTATCTATTCTGGAGGGGTGGTTTTTTTTGTTGTCATTGTTCAACGTATATATATATATATATATATATATATATATATATATATATATATATATATATATATATATATATATATATATATATGAAACTACTCCAAGGATTACTGATTACGGAATTCTCTAAGGTTAACCCTACGATCAACCTCCTAAAGTAAACCTCTTATTGAGTCAACAACCACTATATGTTGGGACAGTTCTCGATATAGATTACTCTAACTCTGAACTAGAGAAACCGAAAATAATATCTCGTATACCTATATATATATATATATATATATATAGAGAGAGAGAGAGAGAGAGAGAGAGAGAGAGAGAGAGAGAGAGAGAGAGAGAGAGAGAGAAGAGCTTCTACAGGAGTAGAACTGTTTCATTGGAAAGATTACGAAAAAACATTAGAACATTAGAACATTCTTCAAAAACTAGGCCTAGATATTACCTACGAACTGAATTCTAAAAAGGCAAACTTTCTAGACGTAACTCTAAACCTAAGCACGGGATTAACAGAACTCTTCCACAAAAATAATGAGAATCTAGCCTACATTAGTTATAACTCAAACCACCCCAGATCCATAATTAACTCCATAGCACGTAGTATATCCCTTAGAATATCCCGCCTATCCTCAAACCAAGAAATTGTTAAAGAACATGCTAGTTATTATAACACAGCATTACATAGGGCTGGACACAAAGAAAAGCTGCAGTTTATAACGGATAAGGACAACACAAACAAACCCATTAACACCAACACCAACCGCTCATAAAAAAATAAAGGTAACCGGACTAGACATAGAACTAGGCAAGTACCACCCAGAGTAGGAGGACTGAACACGAATAATGGAAACCCTAGAAACTATAGAAGAACTAGAGAAAGAAAATACCTATGGTTTAATCCAATCTTGAACTCCTCTATAAGAACTAAACTGCCTTCTACGTTTTTTAAACTAATAGATAAGCACTTCCTTACATCGCATAGATATCATAAAATCTTCAATAGAAAAACTATAAAACTTTCATACTCTACTGCTGCCAACATTGAATCGCACATACGCAAGATCAACCACAAGAATACCTCTAGGAAAGCTACCCCACCTATACGCAACATAGCACCAAACACTAAACACAAACACATTACAGTATCACAACCACAAACGCACATGAACACACCACAGCAAAACTTCAATAGGCATGAATCACAACCCACATATAACAGTTTGCAAAACCGCAATGTGAAAGCCGCACCGAGTAATACTTCAAACTGCAATTGTCACCTACCAGACAAGTGCCCATTAGAAAATAGGTGTCTTGATTCGAGCCTAGTGTACATGTGTACTGTAAACTCGGGCAACTCCACTTGACACTACATTGGATCCACCGCGGGTGTTTTAAAAAAAAGATGGTATGTGCACAGACACTCAATGAAGAACCGTGCACTGGTAAATTCTACAACCCTCGCCAATAAAATCTGGCAACTTAAGGACAAAAACCTTGATTACAATATAAGCTGGTCGAAATTAGCGGCCGCAAAGGCCTATAGCAACGGTATGTCCCATTGCGGGCTCTGCAACCTTGAATTGCTGCATATCTTAAGGAACGATAAAATGCTACTCAACAGCAAAATAGAAAGGTCAATTTTCTGCAGACATAGGATTGCTACAAAATTCGCGAGATTTAAACCACCGTGATTCAAACCAATACCACTTAGCTTTTAACATATAAAATCCACATTCTCACACAGCCCACTACAGAACCATAATCTTCTATAAACACCTTCTAGCCTTCCTAATTCTATACCACTAGGATGGGCAGTAATGTCTACAACTATCGTATCAGCCCATAAATCAATCCCATCTTTGCTGTTGTTTACCCGTTCAGACCAAACAATTATATCTACGTATCCCACATTAGCACTCATGATCTCTAACAGATGAACTTAATTCTAAGTACATTATCTTATTATTCCTTCACTCCTTGAAATCTTATATTTCTCTTATTATTATTATGATCATCTCAATGTATCCCTGATATTATTCATCATGTTCTCTATATCTACCATGCATATTTTACTATTTTATTACCTTAATAAATAAATAAATAAAGAAATCATTATTGTTGTTATTATTGTCTTATTTATACACTATTTGTTATTGATGTGGTGAAAATTAAACCCCCATGATTCGAACTAACAATCCCAACTTTTAGAATAGGCCACTTAAAAAACGAATCTACAACTCCACTGAACACCACATAAAAACTATATTTTTCTTCGCACCCTATCATTCTCACTAAGTTAATACAATGAAAATGTTTATCTGTCAAACAATAAATAAAACTCCGGTTTATGGCCAACGTGCCCTCATACCTACAGCAAACGCTTATACCTCATAAATCCTGACTCCAAGTACATTTTATCTGTTATCTATTCACCACCTTAACACTACATCTAATGTACCCTATAGCAGTTTTCACATGTCAATTTCATACATCTGTATCCTATCAATTCGTTTAACATGCTAAATTCATCGTTATACTCTATTTCTTACTTATATTGATGTTATTATTTTAACTATTCAGTATCTGGTTATTTTATTATTGATATTATTGTTCTGGTTTAATACCACTCCACTATAAAAGCCATGCCTTGTGTATCTTCTTCACTTTCGCGTGCTCTGATGAAAACGACTGGTTATAAACAAAGTATTGGAGATCGATTGACGCAAAATCAGGCGAGTAGCTAACTCTAGACCTACCAGATCAAAGAAACAATTGTCAGCAATGTGAATAAAGCCCTTATTGTATAGCAAACCATGTCACTTTTCTTTCTTGAATTATATATATATATATTAATATATTTATACATTTTTGTGTATCAACTCACAGTAGCAAACGTATGCTCCCAAATTAACCCGCTGTATGATAAGTAACTTTAATAAACAGGAAATAATGTTTAATTAACTAATTATTTGTAGATTCTTGTGACACGAGCTTCTGCATTAATGGCGGTACTTGTGGCGGATCTACTATAAATCCTGTGTGCATATGTTCAAAATACTACAAAGGAGACAAATGTGAGCATGAAATTGGTAAGTAAAATTAACTATTATATGGCGGCAATAACAATAAACGTATCAATTATTTTTACTTTGTGTGTGTGTGTATGTGCGTGCGTGCGTGCGTGCGTGCGTGCGTGCGTGCGTGCGTGCGTGCGTGCGTGCGTGCGTGCGTGCGTGCGTGCGTGCGTGCGTGTCTCTCTCTCTCTCTCTCTCTATAAAGTACCGAACTTTGAATATTCATAATAATGTGGCTAATTAGTGTACCTTGTTACTGCGAGTGCGCAGGTGAAACTCGTGTAACGAGTCTCACTACATATTAAATGAATATATATATATATATGTGTGTGTTATGTATTTCCGTAGAAAAGGTAAAGGAGCGTACTCTATGTATAGTACAGAGTTATTTAATTACATAATAAACAACACAATATAATTATTCCATTTCCAAAGGTTTCAGGAAATTATACCAACTTAATAGAAACGCCC
>OZ024741.1:121357239-121359739 GCA_964016885.1 Eledone cirrhosa | reverse complement strand
CGGGCCCTGTGTGTTTAGCGCCCTAAGGTAACTTTATACAGTGGGCCTCATTCTTCCAAATAAAATAATTTCAAGCTGACAAACCTAGTTTTTGACATTTCTTGCTCTAGCAACACAAAGAATATTCCCAAACCTGCATTTTCTACTACACAGTCCACACTCATCTGCATCAAATCATATTACAGATCATAACACCATAAGGTTCTATTTACCGTGGTAATTATGTTTAGTGATTTATTTATCTCAAGAAATGAATATATATATATATATTTAAGTTAATTATACAAATTTGTGATCATTTAAGGTTCAGTAGCGCGCATCTCCGAGGCCTGACCATGCATATGACTAAAGTGTCGACAAACCTCTATGTCAAATGGTGCGACGTTCTCAAGAGCAAAAAGAATATTAAATAGCATATCTCATGCTTGGTTACACAATGGTATTGAATATCTGCCTTTATCATTCCTGTATGGTTTTATATTATTTAGTTACTCAGAATAATATTGCTGCGACTATTTCAACAAAACTAAACTTATAGATGCATATAATTTCGAAACATGTTTTATGCAGTGATGCTTCAAAAGCATACAGTTTTAATATTCAAAGTAGTTTCACATATTTTGAACATATAATACTTACCATATACATAAATAATAGTATATACATTATGATTTAAAATAGTGTAATAGGCGTAAAATGTATTTAAACACTGGCTAAGTGTTGTTATTCTAGAGTAACTTCATATGGTATCTTTTCTTATTTTTATTTATATAACTATACCGACTAACATTAAAACCTTATTTGAGAGAGTTATCCATACTTTATTGCACAAACTACTTTCATTGGGCTTTCTTTGCTATTTTTATTAAGTTTCTGGTTCGTATGCTAACTACTAACTGCTGTACACACGCATGCTTTGATTTCTTTAGTGTTGCTTGCTTTCCACTGCTTCAAATTTTGCATTAAAAACTTAAATAACCAAAGGTAAATCGGGTCAAGAATGTTATTCAAACTTTCAATATAATATTATTTTCCTTTTTACAGACAACCTTCAGTTCCAATAGATGTCGCTTCTAACAATGCTGATAATATTTTTCCTTGTGTTGAAATTTCCTATTTTATACATACTTCAATATAGCGATATCTCAGACACTTGTCGTCCCGCCAGTCCTGGGACATATGCCATCGACGATTTTACTCCACTCGTCCATGTTCTGGGCCTTCTTCTCCAATTATCCTCACCCCTATCCAGATCTCTCTACGTTCTTCAAGTCGCACCACCAGACTTTCCTTTACCTTCCTCTCTTTGTTTTGCTCTGAGAGTTCCACAAGAAGTACTGCTTGATGACACCTTGCAGGGATTTTCTGCGACTATATCCAATCCAACAGCAGTCTCTTAACTTGATTTCCGTGTCTGTTTGGTTTATTTGCATATGGCTATGTTACTGATTTTCTTCTACTTACCTATGGATTCTGAGTATCATCATGGTACGGTCCGAATCTTTTTTAATGTAGTGATATGGTAGTAAATAAATGCCAGATCAAAGTAAGCAGTAATGGACTGGGCTAATGTTTACTAGGCAGGAGGTCCTTTAAAACAGTTGAAGGGTTGTTGATCCGAAAGGCAGGAACATTGCTTTTACTGAAGTTTTCAAACATGAGATCTAACAATTCGACAGAAAGCATGGTGATGTTTTAGGGGGCAACGGCGGTGGTGTTGTTGAGTACGGTGGTTTTCTACAGAAAACATAGCAGTTGTTAATGAGAAGCCCTCAAGAGGATAAAGGGGGGTTGGCCTACAATTACGACATTTTGGAAGTGAATTAAGTAAACCGGTAATGGATAGTCAGATAGGCTGCTCTTCCAGTGAATAGAAACTATTGTCACATTTTTTCCATAGATTGGAAAATACCATGATAGTTAGAGGAAAACAGGAATTTTGTAAGGATAAGATCTAGCTAGCTCGGCGGTATTTGAACTCAGGAGTGGTGGAAAAGTGGAATTGTTACAATATTGGGTGAGATGATTTGAGGTATGTGATCTAACTTTGTGCATTTTCAGTTCAAATTCAATCTCTTTCTGTTAGGAGTTACAACCAGAAGATAGTATCGGTAATGTAAAGACCAGTGGGAACATGGTTTGCTTGGTCTCATCAGATCGGCTCCTTTCCTTTACTTTCAGTCCCTAGCTGTTATATTCGTTTTCCATGCATATCATAACTCAATTATGTCAACTCCATATCATAAAAGAAACTAATCTCAAATTTTATTTTATTTTATTTTATTTTATTTTATTTTATTTTATTTTATTTTATTTTATTGTTTTTTTGTTTGTTTTTTTTCTATTTACAGCCGATGATAGTTTAATGACAAAAGTATAAAATATCAATGCGAGTCCAAGGCAGAAAATTTCACAAGGATTGTTTTATTGTGTGTTCGTTATTATTATTGTTGTTATTGTTGTTGTTTTAATGCCTCCAATCAATATCCAGGGCTAGAAA
>OZ024741.1:121299739-121352239 GCA_964016885.1 Eledone cirrhosa | reverse complement strand
CGACAACACACAATCTCACATACTTGTGGAAAAAATATATGTGTATATATGCATGTATATGTATACACATATATTTGTGTACTTCTCATTATTGTATATATATATATATATATATATATATATATAAACAAGAGGCATAAGTCAACATTTCATAATTCATTTATTTCGGTGGTAGCTACAATTCAACAGCTATGATCTCTTCAGACAGTTAGAACCAACACATAGAAAACATAAAAAGCATAAAGTTTTTCTTGGAGAAAAGTAAAATTTTTAACGGTTATTTATACTTTATATATATATATATATATATATATATATATATATATTGCACGTATTATGAAATAGAAATGGAGTATACTGAATGTAACGTAGTCCTACATCACGAAGGAAAATAAAGCGGGAGAGTGGTTACGAGAAAAAAGAAGTTATAGGTAAAATATTAAAGTGAGTTTATGTATGTATATACGAGGAGCGACTGAAAAGTTCATAACCTGGCCAAGGTACTCTCATAGGATGACAAAATGAAGTTTATTTTCCAAAATAGTCCCTAGAAATAAGCAAGGCAGTTATCTATAAGAACAGTTGAAATTAATGCATGCAAGATTTCACAGAGGTAGCATCACTCCTTCATAGTCAGCCTATGAATTTTCCAGTCGACCCTCGTACACATACGCATACACACATACACATACACTTATACACACACGCGCGCCCGCGCGCGCATATGTGTGTGTATGTATATATATATATATATGTATGTGTGTGTGTGTGTGTGTGTGTGTGTATATATATATATATATATATATATGACCAAAAGTTAACATATTATTTGTGGTATATAAATGTTGAGTGTTGAGGAAATAACTTACTACCACTACAGGGATTGAATGTTCAATACCTTAGGGGTACGTCGAACAACCAATCTCTTATGTTTTATCTGATGATGGCGTACTTAAAAACCACTGTACCCTTGAAATATGTATTAACACGTGTTTCGCAAATGACCATCTCTGAGCCTTAATCGGTTACAATCACCTCCACTCTACAGTTGATTTGCTCATGAGGCGCAATGGCGATTAGAATCGGAATATGTTCATCTCTTTTTGTTATGAGGCATCACACAATTCTATATATTGACTCACATTCTTCAAAAGTTTCAGAAATTACACACACACACACACACACACAAAGCGTTCGTGTTCAATAAATGCGTTGAAGATCCCATTTACTCATTTTCACAATATTGTTCAGACTGGACAATCATATAAAATATCAATATTTCTTTCCATATATTGAATATCTACATCCAAAACAGAAGACACGTAGTTTAGTGGTTAGGTCGTTCAGCGCTCGATCGTAAGGTCATGAGTGCGATTTCCGGTGGCGCGTTGTGTCCTTGAGCAAGACACATTTTTTCACGTTGTTCTAGTCCACTCAGCTGGCAAAAATTAATTCAAAGAGTCGATCTTCTTACTCACTGTGTCACACTGAATTTTCCTGACAAAAATGCGTTGTGTTTCAAAGAACCAACCGTATCGCACCCTATGATACGCTAAATATCCCTGAGAATTGCGTTAAGTATACTCGTGTCTGTGAAATGCCTAGCCACTTGTACATTAATCTTATGAGTAGGCTGTTGTTCAGTTGGCCAGACAATTTGCACACTAGCCGTTGGAACTGACAGAGGTTCAACAACAACAATAACATCGGAGATAAATAATGTAGAAAATATTATTTTGTTTTCAATGATTTTCTCTTTTCTCCCTACATTATATTTTGTAACCTGCTAACTATTGCTCACATGCTATGTTCAATATATCAATATATAGAACTCTATTTTTGTACAATTTTCGCTTAATAATTAATGTTTTTTCTTGATTTTTTAATATGAATAAAGACGTAATTTTAAACATTAAATTCTATTTATCACTCTTTGTGTTTATATATGGATTGTGTGTGTGTGTGTGTGTGTGTGTGTGTGTGTGTGTGTGTGTGTGTGTGTGTGTGTGTGTGTGTGTGTGTGTGTGTGTGTGGTGAGGAAGGTGAATTTGGACACCCTGCAGAATGAAAAACAAAACCCGTCAAAGGGCAGAGGAACTCAGGAGAGTCAACGGTCATCCAATAAAAGTTTTTTTCTTCTTTTTGTGGACCGAGATACTCCTAGTCTTCATTAAGACATCTCTCTAGGAGACAGTCACTCTGACATAAAACTCTGACATACGATTTCCTTTGTATCCAATGATGTAGACCAGTTCTTCTTTTTGAGTAAATGCATTCAATGTTCAGAGAGTAGAATTGGTCCCATGCAAAGCCTTTCCTCACTTAAAAAAGCTTCAAGCACAGGCATCCTTGATAAATGGTATTGCTGGCCAAAGCCACGTCCGTGATGCCCATGCTTAAATATCAAGCGATGACATTACTCGAAATCGAGTTGCAACCATCATCATTATGCATATAAAGATTCATCAACATGAAGCTCCACATCCTAATCCAGTAAACCTAGTACATACACTGGCATGCATAATCTCTGCTCAAATAAATAAGAGTAAAAAAAATACCACCTTGTTTTAATTTGCAATATATAATATTGTTGCAACTTCATAACTTCAAATTTTGGCTTATGTAAATTTTGTTGTTTATAATGCTGTTCATATGAAGAAAATGTTATGACGTAGTTCGGAATGATTTAATTTGGCTTGGGCTGGTTTTAGATGACGTGTTAGCTTTTTTATATGTCATGCCTTGTCATGGATAAATATGTATCAGTAACAAATAATTGTTTCTACTATTGGCACAAGGCCAGAAATTACCCAGTACATTACTGGTACTTTATTTTATCGACCCCGTAAGGATGAAAGGCAAAGTTAACCTCGGCGCGATTTGAACTCAGAATGGCAAGGGCCGTAACTCTATGCGTCAAAGCATGGCGTCCGACTCTCTACCGATACTGCCAATCCACCGTATCAGTAACAAATAATGACACGCAAAAGAAATATTGTTGCCCTGTGTGTGTGTGTGTGTATCTGTGCGTGCGCGCGCGCGCGTGTGTGTGTGTGTCCAAGTATAATTTACTTGAGGTGTACGCTTGTAAATGTGTGAGAATAAATCAGTTTTAAAACCGTCACTTGACACTCGTGAATCTTATTTTACGGGTCAATGGAATTTATATCGCTGTTAAATATATGTATGTATATTTTTATGTATTTCACATCAGTTAACTTGTATGTTACTTATATATATGTTTATGTATTGTTTATATATATATTACTTAGTTGTATATATATATTTATATATTGTACTTATGTGTTGTTATTCAATCTGCAAAGATGTCTATGAAGTAACACAACCCAAAACAAAAACACCGCCTCGGAGATCCAGGCGTCAGCGGGAGATGGATAATATTTGGAGGAAAAAAAGGGATCTAAGAAACAGATGAAAGTTGCTTCGGCCTTTCAGATCCAAGGGTTAGAAGAACTCTGAGGAGATCTCAAAGCAAGACACGGTGCTCTGAGCAAAGCAGAAATAGCTAGGAAGAAAAGAAGCAGAAGGAAAAGGACACGAGATTGCTTCTTCAGAGACCCTTTCCGGTTCGAATGCCTCCTCTAAAGGATGACACTACAGTCCTTGCCACAAAGGTGAAACACATTGGCTACTGGGAGAGTTGGATAAAGCAGCTGCATCTTACAGAATGAAGTTCAAACCAAAGAAATCCAGGAGCCTCTCTCTGTGGAAGGGAAAAGTAGCGGGACTAGTGGTATTCACAGTTGCCAACCAAAAGATCCCAACAGTGGCAGAGGAACCAGTCAAAAGCTTCGGAAGATGGTGTGACGACACTCTGAAAGTTACAAAAAGGGGAGCCGAAACCTAGGACATGGCGGGAAAAGGTCATAAATCAATGTAGCCTCTCTGGCAAATATAAGGTTTGGTGCTTGAAATACATTTAATCCCAAAGCTTCTATGGCCTCTGCTGATATACAATATCTGCTCTAGTATGGTGGAGGCCATGAAGGCCAAAATCAACAAATACACAAGGAAGTAGCTTGGTGTCCCACCAGGTATCCCTGAAGCTGCACTCTACTGCCGGAAAAGCAAGACTGTTGACCATACTTGAGAACTCGGAAGATAAGGTCTTGAGGTCGATCCAGCCCAAGCTGAAGACATGCAGAAAATGGAAGGTCCAGGAAGCGGTGGATGCAGCAAAAGAAAGCCTTAGGCAATAGGCAAGACTGGGCGTAGCAAAATTAGAACGGTGGTCAAAGGCCAGGGGAAAGATGTGGAGAGATCTGATTTTACAAGAGGCGAAGAAAGAATAGGATTCCAGAAGACGCCGGAAGGTAGTTCAGCAGAGCCAACAGACCCAGTGGACGACGTTGGAAGGTGCACTCCAGAAGTGTCTTATTTGGAATGACTTGTGGCATATGACGCCTTTCCGAATCAGTTTTCTCCTCAGATCTGTCTATGATCTCCTGCTCTCGAATACGAATTTAGTCAAATGGGGCAAACCAGATAACCCCAAGTGTTCACTCTGTCAAGGTAGACAGACAGTGGAACACATTCTGAGCTAATGCAGAGTCACACTAGTGCAGGGTAGATACACGTGAAGACACAATCAGGGAGATCGTACATGTGATAAGTGCGGCAAAAATAAAATCCGTAGTACGAAAATCTCCAACAACATTTTATACGGAAGAAGGCAGCAAATCACGGTCAGGAGCGACGATACCATACAGGACACGGAGATCGAGTCTTCTGGGAGGTGCGGACGGCTGTGACTGTACAGCAGACCTCCCAGGGTCAGCAAAACAACCAGAAATCATCATTGAGGCCGGATATCGTACTCCATTCCAGTTCATCTAAACAGCTGATTTTGATTGAACCTGAGGTGCCATTTGAAAATAAGTTAGAAGAAACACACGTATTCAAGATCGTAAAATACGCCAGTTTGGCCAACAGCCTGAGGGAGGCCGACTTCCGAGTCAAAGTTATTGCCATAGAGGTTGGAGCCAAAGGCTTTGTGGGATAATCTACCTACAATCTCATGAAACAACTTTCAATTGCTGGTAACACAAGGACTAAGACCAATATCAGAGGCAGCGGAAAGGAGCTCCAGCTAGATCTAGTTGAGAAGGAACAAAAACGACCTCCATACCACTTGAGAGGTATCGTGTTCGTATTTTAACGCATGCTAACTCTGAGTCACTCATTGGCGACTGTGTTGACGTCTTACCGCTACCATAACTATCTACGTTATTTTTCCAATTCACGAAAGCGTTTAAATATAAGGTTGAAATAAGAAACAACAGAAAGTAGTTCCAGCTAGATCCTGTCAACAAAATCTACATATGGTTTAAATACACAGCAAGTCTCCGATTTTTGAATGGTTAAATGTCAGCAGAAAGATTGATGGATGAATGGATAGATGGACGGATAAATGGATATATCCCCGAATAGATAGATAGATAGATAGATAGATAGATAGATAGATATATTTCTTTTATTTGCCACTAGGGCATCAAAAGTGGGACAAGTACAAAGGGGGGAGTTTACACAAAAAGGCGTCCTCAATAAGGAGGAGGCAATAACAAAATATAAAAATAAAATAAGATATAACAAAAAATAAATTTTTAACAAAATCCTCAATAGAGAGGAGGCGCCTTGGGGGTTCGCACACACCCCCGAAAAAGGTGTGCAACCCTTCTCCTCAGGAGCACAGAGAAGGGGTGCTCCCTTGGTCTTTCATCTTCCTCACCTATAGTCTGATGTAGAGTGAAGGCCCATTCACACGGGCCATTCTCGCCACTTTCACCCATCTTTCATAGAAACGGCTGGGGTGCAGCACCTCTCTCTCCATCCTGATCCTTCTTCCGAAATGATATCGGAAGAAACGGACCAGTTGTTGGCCAGAGAGAAAGGTGCCCGACCTCAGTCCTTTCAGACGCGTCCACCATACAACCTCTTTCGCCATGGCTATTACGCACAGAAACACCGCCTCTGCTTCATCTTTGAAGGGGGGAGGCGGCTTGATCATTACAATAGACTCGGTGGTCAACCGGATCGGTACCACCCTTGACAGCAGTTGTTCGACATAGCCCCACAGATCGGCTACGCCCGAGCAGTGTACTAATGCGTGTGCAATGGTTTCCTCGTCGCACACGCATCTGGGACAGATCTTTTTGGCGGGGTCCCTACCCGGGCGCCCGTGTCTGTAGAGCCTTTCTCGAACGGGTAAAGCCCCTCGGTAGCACTGCCAGGCCAGGGACTTCTGGAAGTTGTCCATAGGTCCCGGGCTGAATGTCCTACCGAACAGGCTGGCCAGTTCGTCCTCCTCCATGTCTAGGGCTTCTCCGAGGGCGTCGTCGCACCTGCTGCGCACCAGCCCTCTATAGAATGTTGCGGTGGAGTCTCCACTGATAACCGGATCCGCCTGCCAGAGGGCGGTGAGCGCCTGGGCACACTCAGTGTGCCAGGCGCCCAGTTTTCTCGGTCTTTGCTTGACCCAGGATTGCAGCTCGGTGAGTGAGACGAGTCTGGGAAAGGTTCGTCTCACAAACGAGGCCCACACCGGTTGTCCGGTGAGGAATACGTAGAGGTGCCGTAGCCTTAATGCGTGTTTACGCATCATTAGCCACGGCATCCCCAGCCCTCCTTTCGAAGGGTGTTGACAGCAGATGGATCTCCTCACCATAGGAGCCCGCCTCTTCCAAAGGAATTGGAAGAGCGCGCGCTCCATCTTGGTGAGCGTTTCCCTTGGGCAGGGCACTACGGTCAGGCGGTAGTAGATGACGGACGCTATGTAGGTGTTCGCCACCTCCGCCCGACCTTTCAGGGATAGTTTGCAACTGGCCCACTTCTGGGTCAGTGCAAACACCCTGTTCGTAACCTCCGCCCAGTTTTTCTCCACCTGGAGGTCCGGTCCGAACCAGACCCCGAGCAACTTCACCGGGCCCTCCGTCCAGCGTCCGACGACGCCATCGGAGGGCATCGGTCTGCCCCTCCACGTGCCGAGTTGCAAACCGATCGACTTGTCCCGGTTCAGCTTAGCCCCTGTGAACTTTTCGTACTCCTCCAGTAAGGTGCCGACCGCCTCGATTTCGGAGGCCGTCGACACCATTACTGTCACGTCATCGGCGTAGGCCGACACCGCTTTCCGCAATCCCGGTTCCAAAGGGATGCCCTGCAACAACTCCAACTTCCGCAGTAGTGGCTCGAGAGTCAACACATACAGAAGGGAGGAGAGAGGGCACCCTTGTCGGATGGACCGCGCGATTTTGAACGGCTCCGAGAGGTAGCCGTTCACCTTGACCCTAGAGCAGATGCGGCTGCTGTGCATAGCAGTGATCCAGCCCCTGAAAACGGGTCCGAAGCCTGCCGCCGCTAGCACCGCATCCAGGTAACCATGGTCGACCCTATCGAACGCCTTAGATTGATCCAAGTTGATCAGAGCCCCACCAAAGCCGGGTTCGTTCCCAACCCTCTCTATGATGTATCGCATGAGGTGGAGGTTGTCATGGATGGACCTGGACGGGATAGCGCATGTCTGCGCATCTCCCACCAGGTTGCCCACGACAAGCGCCAACCTCTTTGCTAGCACCTTGGCCAAAATCTGTAACTCTGTATTTAGCAGTGTTATGGGCCTGAAGTTACTTATTTCGTCCCCCTTGTTCTCGTCCTTCCTCACTAGCGTGACTACGCCCTTGGTCACAGTACAGGGAATTCTCCCGTTCTGTTGCCAGTTGCAGTAGACCGCCTCGAGGAGATCGGGGAACAAGTCCGGCATAGCTAGATATAATTCGTAAGGAAGACCATCGAGACCCGGGGATTTGCGTTTGCCGCATTGGCTCAGCACGTCCTCTATCTCAGCGGCCGAAATCGGCTCCTCGCAGGACTTCGCCTCCCTGTCCGAGAGGCGCGGCAGGCCGTCGAGGTATGGACCGAAGTCCACGTTCCCAACCGGCTCACCGCCCCTCCCGAACAGTCGGGCAAAGTGCCTTTGAAAGGCCTCACACATCTGCTTAGGCTCAAGAATCGCCCGTCCATCCAGGTCTCGCAAAGACAAGATGGTGGATTTAGTTCCACTGTTGGCCTCTGTCACGCGGGCCCAGCTAACAGCTTTGGTCCCCTCGTTCCCTAGAGCACGTATTTTACTTCGGACAACGCAGCCTTCGTGCTTCGCGTCGAAAAACTGGCTCAAAGCCGTTCTCGACGCTAGCACTCTGGCCACGTCGCCGCTTCTAATTGCCTCTTCTACTCTATCTATTAGCTCCCTTTCCTTCCTATTCCTATCCGCAGCTAGAACCTTACTAAATTCTATCGAGACTACTCTAATCTCTCTCTTTAGAGATACTCACCACCTGCTGTTGACGATCGCTCCAGTCAACCGTTCCTTAACTAACGTATTAATCCGATTCCTGTAGGCTCTACTTGCCGGCAAGGACAAGTTGAGCTTCCAGTAACCGGGGCCCTGTCTATGAGTTCTGTCAAGGTTGACCATGCAGGTCACTAATTTGTGGTCTGAATAGCCAACAATGCGCATTTTTGGACAACTTAAAAAGTCCTTATCCTTAATTCTAACTAAGAACCTATCTAGGTACGACCTAGATGATCCGCTACGATTTGCCCAAGTCCAGGCTGGCGCAGTCGGAAAATCTAGTCGATATCTATCGGCCAGGTCAAATCGACCGATTATCCCTTTGAGGCTATTACACCCCTCTCTATCGGGGCAGGCCCCTACGTAGTCCCAGCGTGCATCTAGGATACCATTCCAGTCCCCCACTAATAGCAAGGAGCGGGACGTCCCTAGAAAAGTCTCCAGACGATGGAAGAAGTCCGGCCGCATTGACCCGAAAGGGCCGTAGGCGGCTACCAACCTAAACGCTCCGCCTTTACCGCTGCCAAGGTCCAGAACCACTAGTCGACCCTCCGGGTCCAAATGTACCATCTGTGTTGCGAGACCCAGATGTTTTTGCAGCAGAACGACAACTCCACCCCCACCTCCGGGCTGACAGAGAGATGCGTGCATCTCAAAGTCATCAAAGGTGGGGGCCAGCTGTCGCACGTTGCTGATCCGGGCCTCGCAAATAACCATCACATCTATACGTTGTGACCTGAGGTCATTTAGAAGCATTGCTTGCTTCCAAGTTGAGCCCAGGCCACGCGCATTTAAACAGCCTACTCTTAGCATAGCCATGTTGGTGGTGAAGAGAAAAGGCACTTACCTCTCTGCGTCCCGGGTATCGGGCTGCACAATTTCCATTAGGGTGGGGGATGGGTTGTTGGGTGGGGTGGTGGTTTGTGGAAGTGTGGGGGCATCAGTGTGTTGTGTGGTTGGGGAGCTTGGAGTTGTGAGGGTGTTTGGGGAGGGGGTGGGATAGTTTTTTAGGAGGACGCGGTTAATGGGCCCGACGCAGGGGGGACCCACGTCCTCTTTAAAATTGTTTTTTAAAGTTTTATAGGTGTCCTGTGGGGCCTTAATCATTTTGAGGTGGGGGAAATCCCCTGCCTGGGTGAAGTTAGGCCCTTGTGTTTTTATTAGATTGTTGTTGTACACAATGTTTAACAGTTTTTTGTTTCTTGTATTTATGTATGTGTATGCATGTTTTTGTTTTTGTGTGGTGTTTTTTGTTTGCTGTTGTGAGCTCTTTTGTGTTGGTGTCAGTGTTATGTTTTGGGGAGGGGTTTTTTTCATTTGTGTGTCTGAGGTGTGTTTTCTTTTTTTTCTTTTGATTGTGTGGAAGTGCTCCTCCTCGTCTGACGACGAACTAGGGTCATCTTCCGCGTTGGAGGGGAGGGGTATATTTTCGGGTTGTGTTTGCGGTACGGGTGTTTTGGAAATTGTTTTTGTTTTTTGAGTGGAGGGGATGGGTTGGACATTGTTTTGTTTTGGTTTGAGCTGTGGTGGTTGTTTTTGTAGTGGTAGTTGTGGTGGTTGTGCAGTTGTTGGTGGTGTAGGCAGGATTGGGGTTTTCTTATTAAGTTGGGGACAGACAGCCCTCAGGTGACCTCTGGTTCCGCAGAGGTAACACGAGGGCCGTCTACCCTCAACGGTAATGTTGATGAAGGTTAGATCATCCAGTATGACGCGTTCAGGGATCTGGGCGATCCTTTCGGGCCTCATTTGAACTACAAGTTCGAGGCTGGTTCCACTGAACGCGTCACCCGATGCCTTTCCCATGGACACCAGCATGTCATCCTCCAGGTCCAGAAAACCTGTCAAAACCCACCATATGTCCATAATCGGCAGGATGGTGTGGATTTTTATTTTTTGTGTTCTTCTACCCATGTACGTAGGGTAGAAGGTGTATGCGGTGGATGTGATTGGTTTGATGGACAGTTTCACTGCTGTGTCCCTGTCCTTCATGAGAATGGATAGACTCCCGTAGAGTCTATCCTTCTGAATGAAGGTGATGTCCTTCATGACGTCTTTTAAAACCAGCTCTATCTCGCTCTGTGATGGTTGAGCTGGTTTTTTACTTTTGTTCGAGATTGTCCTAAACATGACCGTGTTTAGGAGTCTCTGGCTTTTTAGTTCCGGGGGGGAATGGATTGTGAATGAACCATTTTCCCCGTACACTATATATTTTTTCGCATCCGCCAGTAGCTCCTTCGCTTTTGTTATATCTACTGGCAGATAGTCGAGGGTTTTCCTTGTCGTCTCGGCGAAGGAGAAATTTTGTTTGTTTGTGTTGTTGTTGTCGTT
Organism: Eledone cirrhosa; assembly: GCA_964016885.1. Lineage (NCBI taxonomy): Eukaryota > Metazoa > Mollusca > Cephalopoda > Octopoda > Eledonidae > Eledone > Eledone cirrhosa. The sequence continues at coordinate 121,341,543 of OZ024741.1, read as the reverse complement.
GGTGGTGTTGTTGTTATCATTGTTGTTGTTGTCACCGTTATTGGTGTTGTTGTTGTTATTGTTATTGTTATTGGTGTTGTTTTCGTCCGTCGCATTGTTGTTGTTGTTGCTGTTGCTGCTGGTTCTTTGGGTTGTTGCCATGGCAACGTCAAGTTGTCGGTTAACAGGTGGAGAGAATTCTTCCTCTGGCTGACCTATCTTCTTGACCTCTGCTACTGTGACAGTGGCAGGGGGAAGCTGTAAGTTCATCTTCCCCTTTCCTCCTTCGAATTTTGGTGAAGAAGCTTCGGCCATTTAAAAAAATATTGACTTTTCAACAAGAAAAAAACTTTTTTTTTTAACTATTTCGCCTAAAGGCGTAGAATATTTTGAGAGACTGACCAGATCAAAGTTTGACCTGGCAGTCCCTCTACAAAATGGTACAAAAATTAAAGTTATCAGACAAGAATTTCTATAGAAATTTAAACAGAACTTACTCAGCAAGTTATACGCGTGTGTCCATCCCAGAGATAGATATAGATAGATAGATAGATAGATAGATAGATTTCTTTATTTACCATAAAGGCACAAAAAGAAGGGACAAATACAAAGGGGGAGTTTACATATAATCGAGTAAAAAGGGTGTAACATGAAAATAATCGAAAATAACCTCAAAAGGGAGGGGACGTGATGGGGGTTGCACACACCCCCGAAAAAGTGTGCAATCCTTTGCCCGGGGAGCACATGCAGAAGGTGCTCCCCTTTCCTTTACTTCTTTACCTACAGGATGGTATACAGAGAAGGCCCATTTACACGAGCCATTCTCGCCACTATCACCCACCTTTCATAAAACTGCCTGTGGCCAAGCACCTCTCTCTCCATTCTTATCCTTCTTCCGAAGTGATATCGGAAGAAGTAGACCAGACTATGGCCAGAGAGGAAGTTGCCTGACCTCAGACCTTTCAATCGTGTCCACCAAACAACCTCTTTCAACATGGCTATTACGCACAGAAAAACCGCCTTTGCTTCCTTTGTGAAGAGGGGAGGCGGTTTGATTGTCATCACGGACTCGGCGGTCAATTTAATCGGCGCCACCCGCGACAGCAGTCGTTCGGCGTAGCCCCACAGATCAGCCACGCCCGGACATTGCACCAATGCGTGCGCAACGGTTTCTTCGTGACGCACGCATCTAGGGCAAATCTTTTTTGAGGGATCCCTGCCCGGGCGCCCGTGTCTGTAGAGCCTCTCTCGAACGGGTAGAGCCCCCCGGTAGCACTGCCAGGCCAGTGACTTCTGGAAGTTGTCCATTGGTCCTGGGCCGAAAGTCCTACCGAACAGGCCGGCCAGTTCGTCTTCTTCCATGTCCAGCGACTCTCCAAGGGTGTCATCGCACCTGCTACCCACCAGCCCTCTATAGAATGATGAGGTGGATTCTCCACCGATGGCCTGGCCCGCTTGCCAGAGAGCCCTGAGCGCCTGAGCACACTCAGTGTGCCAGTCTCCCAGTTTTCCGGATCTTTGCTTGACCCAGGACTGTAGCTCGGTGAGCGAGACGAGTCTCGGAAAGGCTCGTTTCACGAACGGAGCCCACACCGGTTGACCAGTGAGGAATACCTGTAGGTGCCGTAGTCTTAATGCGTGCCTACGCATCATCAACCACGGCATCCCCAGCCCTCCTTTCGAAGGTTGTTGGCAGCAGATGGATCTTCTCACTATAGGAGGGCGCTTCTTCCAAAGAAATTGGAAGAGCATGCGTTCCATGGTGGTGAGTGTTTCCTTAGGGCAAGGTACGACAGTCAGGCGGTAGTAAGTGACGGACGCTATGTAAATGTTCGCCACCTCCGCCCGGCCTTTTAGGGACAGCTTACACTTGGCCCATTTCTGGGTTAGTGCAAACACCTTGTTCGTAACCTCGTTCCAGTTCTTTTCCACCTGGAGGTCCGGTCCAAACCAGACCCCAAGCAACTTTACCGGGCCCTCCGTCCAGTGTCCGACGACACCGTCAGGAGGCATCGGTCTGCCTCTCCACGTTCCGAGTTGCAGCCCGATGGATTTTTCCCGGTTCAGTTTCGCTCCTGACAACCTTTCGTACTCCTCCAGTAAGGTACCGATCGCCTCGATCTCCGAGTCGGTCGATACCATTACTGTTACGTCATCGGCGTAGGCCGACACCGCTTTGCTCAATCCTGGTTCCAGGGGGATACCCTGCAACAACTCCAACTTCCTTAGTAAAGGCTCGAGAGTCAATACGTACAGAAGGGAGGAGAGAGGGCACCCCTGTCGAATGGATCGTGTGATTTCGAACGGCTTCGAAAGGTAGCCGTTCACCTTGATCCTAGAACAGATGTGGTTGCTATGTAAGGCAGTTATCCAGCCTCTCAAAACAGGACCGAACCCAGCCGCCGCTAGCACCGCATCCAGGTAACCATGGTCGACGCTATCGGAGGCCTTAGACTGATCCAATTTGATCAGGGCCCCACCGAAGCCGGGTTTGTTGCCAACCCTCTCTATGATGTATCGCATGAGGTGGAGGTTATCGTGAATGGACCTGGATGGGATAGCACATGTCTGCGCATCTCCCACCAGGCCACCCACGACAAGCGCCAACTTCTTTGCTAACACCTTGGCCAAAATCTTTAACTCTGTGTTTAGCAGGGTTATGGGCCGAAAATTATTTATACTATCCCCCTTGTTCTCGTCCTTCCTCACCAGCGTGACTACGCCCTTGGCTACAGAACAAGGAATTCTCCCGTTCTGCTGCCAATTGCAGTAGACCGCTTCGAAGAGTTCGGAGAAGAAGACCGGCATTGCTAAATAAAGTTCGTAAGGTATACCATCGAGACCTGGAGATTTGCGTCTGCTGCATTGGCTCAGCGCATCTCCGATCTCATCAGCCGAGATTGGTCCCTCGCAGGAATCTGCCTCTTCGCTCGAGAGACGCTGCAGGCCGTCGAGGTATGGACCGAAATCCACGTCCCCGCCCGGACACTCGCCTCCCCCGAACAATCGGGCAAAGTGCCTTTGAAAGGCCTCGCACATCTGCTTAGGCTCCCGGATCACCCGTCCATCTTCGTCTTGCAACGACCGGATGGTGGATCGATTTCCACCCTTAGCTTCTGTCACGCGGGCCCAGTCAACGGCTTTGGCCCCCTCATTACCTAGAGCACGTATTTTACTTCGAATGACGCAGCCTTCGTGCTTTGCATCGAAAAACTGGTTCAAGGCCGTCCTCGATGCCAGCACTCTGGCCACATCTTCGCTCTTGATTGCCTCTTCTAATTTACCTGTTAATTCTTTCTCGTTTCTATTCCTATCGGCAGCTAACATCTTGCTATAACTTATTGATTCTGTTCTAATCTCTCTTTTGAGAGATGCCCACCATCGGTTGTTGACGATTGCACCCGTCAACCTCTCCTTAACTAATCTGCTAATCCGGTTTCTGTAAGTCTCTTTTGCCGGTAAAGACAAATTAAGTTTCCAGTAACCGGGACCCTGTCTATGTGTTTTCTCGAGATTGACCACGCAGGTCACTAATTTGTGATCCGTGTAGCCAACCGTGCACATTTCTGGACAGCTTAATATGTCCCTATCCTTACTTCTAACTAAGAATCTATCTAAGTACGATCTAGATTGACCACTGTGGTTTCTCCAAGTCCAGGTAGGCACAGTTGGAAAATCTAGTCGATATCTATCGACCAAGTTAAAACGGTCGAGTAACCCCTTGAGGCTGTTACACTCCCCTCTATTAGGACATGCTCCTGCATAGTCCCAACGTGCATCCAGGATGTCATTCCAATCCCCCGCTAGAAGCAGGGAACGCGACGTTCCCAGAAAAGTCTCCAAACGCTGGAAGAAGTCGGGCCGTTCTGCTCCGAAAGGGGAGTAGACGGCGACCAGTCTCAAGGCCGCACTTTCACTACTGCCAACGTCTAGCACCAACAAACGACCCTCCGGGTCCGAGTGCACAACCTGTACGGCAAGACCCAGGTGTTTTTGCAGCAGTACGACAACCCCACCCCCACCTCCAGGTTGACAAAGAGATGCATGCACCTCAAAGTCATCGAAGGTGGGGGCCAGCTGCCGCACGACGCTGATTCGAGTCTCACAGATAACCATTACATTTATACTACATGACCTGAGGTCATTTAGAAGCTTTGCTTGCTTCCAAGTTGAGCCCAGGCCACGTGCATTCAAACATCCTACTCTTAACACATCCATGTGGGCGGCAGAGCCAAAGGAGAGTGTAGAGACCTACCTTTCCGCTTCCCGGGGTTCGGGTTGCACGACTTCCATGGGGTCGGGGGTGTTGGGTGAAGGGGTGTCTTGTGGTGGTGTGGGGTCGTCAGTGTGTGGTGGGGTTGGGGTGTTTGGAGTTGTGTTGGGGAAGGGAAGGGGAGGGGGAAAGCTTTTTAGTAGGACGCGGTTTATGGGTTTGACAGAGGGTGGTCCTACGTCCTCCTTAAAATCCTTTTTTAGTTTTTGGTAGAGGTTCATTGGGATCTTTATTAGTTTTAAATGTGGGTAGTTTTCTGAGGAAACAAAGTTTACCCCTTCGGTTTGTACCGAAGGATTATTGTATATGAGTTCATTTAATTTATTATTGTTTCTGTTGATGTAAGTATAGTGTAATGTCTTTTTTTCGGATGGTGTGAGTGTTTCGAAGAGGGGAGGGGCAAGTTTGGTTTTGTTTGTTGCTGGAGGGGTGTTTTCTGTTTTGTTGGATTGTGTTGACATTTGGGTGGGGGCTGTTTGGCCTTGTGTGTTTTGCACATGTTTTCTTTTTTTCCTTTTAATCTGTCTGAAGGACTCCGTTTCTTCCTCCGAATTCGTTGGGTTATCTTCAGTGTTGGAGGGAAGAGGTATGTTTGCTGGTAATGTTTCCGTGTTGGTTTTCTTTGTGGGGGAGATGGATGTCACTATGTTAGACTGTGTTGTGTGTTGTGTCTGCGGTGGTTGTGTTGTTTTATTGAGTGAGAGGTTGGGTGGGCCTGTATTTTGTTTTGGGGTAATGTGTTGTGACTGTTTGTGTTGTGGTGGTGGTGTGGTTTTACTGAGGGACGGGTTGGGTGGGACTGAGTTTTGTTGTTTGTTTATCTGTTGTGGTGGTGGTGGTGGAGCTGGTGTTGGTAGCAGGGTTTTCTTTTTGTTGAGTTGGGGACAAGCGGCCTTCAGGTGCCCTCTGCTTGCACAGATATGGCAGGACGGCCTTCTCCCCTCCACGCTAATGTTTATATACCCGTGGTTCTCTAATAGGATTCTGTCGGGTATTTGGGCGATGCGTTCAGGCTTCATTTGCACTACCAGCTCTATACCTGTTCCACTGAACGCATTGCCTGTGGTTTTCCCAATGGAAATCACGTTGTCATTCACTGGATCAATGAAGCCAGCTATGAGCCAGCAGTAGTCCACATCTAGCATCATTGCATCCAGCCATATGCGTTGAGTTCTTTTCCCCATATAAGATGGATAAAAGGTGAAATTTTTCGAACGAATCGGTGACAAAGCACATTTTTTTGCCGCCGATTCGTTCTTCATGATAATTGCTAGGCTTCCATACAGTCTGTCTTTTCTTATGAAAGTGGTTTCATTAAGTACTTCTGTGAGTACTGTTTTGATATCTGCTTGAGAAGGCTGTTCAGGTTTTTTTGTACTGTTGTTGATGGTCCGAAACTTGACCGTTCGGCTTTCAATGTCTTTCGTGAATTCTTGAGGCATTTTTACCGATAAAATACCATTCTCTCCTTCACTTATGTATTGTTTGGCGTCCGTGATCCTTCGTACCACATCTGAAATGTTTTCCGCTATATAAGTCAAAGATTTCTTTGTTTTCTGTGCAAATGAAATCTTGTTGACTTTGTCGTCTGCTTTGCTTTCTGATATGGTGTTATTTTCAAATGTTATTTTTGTGTTTGTTGTGTCTTTGTTTGTGTTATTAGTATTGTCATGCAATTTTTCAAATTTTTTTTTTTCGTTGTTGGAATCCATGTCCAGATTTGTGTTTTCGTCATTTTTTTTCTCCGCAGATTCGTCTGTTTTTATTTTAATTTTTCCTTCCTTCTCTATGACGTTAGTTGGGAAGGAAGGGGGGACTAAAGCGTGCGAGCTTACAACTCTTACCGCTGTCCCCCCACCACTATTTTCGTTCGCTGCGTTTAACATTTGTTAGACGATTGAAATTTTTTTTTACACAAAATTTTTTAAAACAGGTTTTTCACCTCTAGGAGGGGTGAAGATGAGCTGACCCACCGCCTGACAGTTCAGACGGAGGGTCAAGCTACACAATTGTATCAAAATTAAGTTTGAACTCACAAAATTTCCTCAATAAATTTGAACAAAACTTCTGTGCGAAGTGAATGACATCCACACTGTAGAACAGACGACAGCTAGATCTGATAGATAGATAGATAGATAGATAGATAGATAGATAGATAGATAGATAGATAGATAGATAGATAGATAGATAGATAGATAGATAGATAGATAGATAGATAGATTGATAGATAACTTGTCAAATTCTAATTTTTAAATATTTTAAGCGATATCAGATACTTGCAGAGAAAGTGAAAACACAAATGTCTTATGAGAAAACAACTCATTTATGTCGAATTGCTTCCCATAGTTATAACAAGGGAGATAACTATTGCCGTTTGAGAACAGTTTATCTAAACTATAATAAAGTTTCTATAATATTGATAGTAATGTTTTGATTAAATACTTAAAATATTCAGAGCAAAATCAAAATGTTTTTAAGAAAATAAAAACGAAGAGAACAAGAAGTAAAAATGCCAAACTCTACATCGTAGGTATGGAGTATTTTTTATTTAGGAAAGCGGCATAGAAAATAACTGATGTCTAGTGTGACCACATTTTGAAAAAAAAAATGTTTTGCGAAATAAACCTGTTATTTTAGAAATCATAATTAGAAAACATAAGTTGGTTTTTCTACGATCATAATTAGCTGAAAATGTAAACGTTGGAAAAATTAAAACATCGAAAATATTCTCCATTACGAAGTTCTCGTCGCAATCATTAGGTCTAGGTTTCGATCCCACTATGTGACATCTTTGGCAAGCGCCTTTACTCTAGCCTTGGGTAGGACCCTCCTTATGAGTGAAATTCGGCAGACGGAAACTGTTTGATGCCCATCGGATGAACTGTACTTGCAATTCAAAGAACCAGTCTTGTCATTCAGTGTGTCGTACTAAATCTTCCCGAAAACTACGTAAAAGTTGCACGTGTCTGTGAACTACTCAGCCATTTACACGTTGACTTCACGAGCAGGTTGTTCTATTGATCAAACGACTGGAACACTCGTCGTAGAAACCGATTGAGGTCCTACACACAGCTATATAGATAAAACGTTGAGTGATTCACTTCTATTGTCAGTTCATCTCACTCACACATCAATGAGGTCCATATAAGGCGGTGCTATCATTAGAGCTAGTAGCCAGACCATAGAGGGATGCAGACTGACCGTTGAAGAGCGCAGAACTGTCCTTTTAGAGTCGCAGAACTGTCCCTAGAAAGCACAAGGCATTGTCCTGGGAATCGAACTAACGGCCATATGGTCGTGAGACGAATGTCCTCACCACTAAATACCTAGATGCATTGGCAAAGAAAATCGGATAGCAAGTCAAGAACTTACATAGATGGTAAAATTCCGAATATTTCCAAATAGGATAGCAAGTAAAAACAATTTACTTAAATATGGTAAAATTCTGAGATTTCAATACTTGTATACAGCTGTTTCATGAGTAAAAGAGAAATTGTAAATAGAAGCAACCATAAGACGAAACACTCAATCGTCAGTAGAAGTTCATCTTACCAAATGCATTATAGTCGACCAGTCACCATAGATTCAAAAGATCTGAACACACATGCAGAGGAACGTAATAATATGGGGATACAGGCAGGCCAAAGGGAATGCTAGAAATAGCAGTGTGTTTGGTCAAAAAAAAGGCAAGTCTACTAAATTTTAATGTTAGGAGCAGAAGAACATATATTAAAATATTGATTGATACGTAAAATTATTAATCATATTGTCTGACAAAAGTATAGGTTAACCAAAGTCTTAGTCACTGTTAGAACCTAAAGTCAGCTCTACAAATATAAAGTTTAAGAATTTTCATTAGGAGTAGTAACACAATAATTAATGGGTAAGAAAATTGTCTAGACAAATGTATCCACATTATGTGTGTTTGTACGATTTTAATGTGGATATATTTGTCTAGACAATTTCTTATTTATATATATTCGCATTTGATTTCATTGAGCTGTTATGGTAAAACAAGGCCGAAATGGTTGTTTTGTATTTCCATCTAAATTTCTGTTCTGTGTGTGTGTGTGCGTGTGTGTGTGTGCGTGCGTGTGTGTGTGTGTGTGTGTATGTGTGTGCGTGTGTGCGCGCGCGCGTGAGTGTGTGTGCGTGTGTGCGCGCGCGCGTGAGTGTGTGTGCGTGTGTGCGCGCGCGCGTGAGTGTGTGTGTGTGTGTGTGTAGAACAATGAAAATAAAACAGAAGTCAGAAATAGGTAGTTAATTAGTTCATTGTTTTACGATCGTTTCAGAAGATCGATTAATCGTGGAAGATAGATGTATCGACTAGTATGGTAGTGGTTACGTTACTACCTATATCTAGTCTTGAAATTCCTGTTCGTTCGACAGTCTTCTTCATATATATATATATTTATATTTAATAGAGAAAAGGCTTCTACGGGACTTGAGCTGTTTTTTTCGGGAGAAATCATCAGGAAGCTTCCTGATGATTTCTCCCGAATAAACAGTTCTAGTCCTGTAGAAGCCTTTTCTATATTAAATATTTATACTCTGCCTTGTATTGAGTACCGTACTTAATGTGGTTACCCCCGATTGAACCCGGGATAAACTTATATATATATATATATATATATATATATATATATATATATATATATATATATATAATAGTATAACACTGGTGGGTTATATCCGCAGTAGTAGAGCACTCAGTCCATGGGACAAGTTTGGTAGAAGTAGTTCCACAACATTTAGTTCACCATACCGTACGGTTGTTTTTCCTTTTCCGTACAACTTCATTTAAACCGAGCTGGGGATCCAAATAAGGTGAAACATTTGTTCTCGGTATGGTGAACTAACTGTTGTGGAACTACGTATATATATATATATATATATATATAAAAGACGTAAAATAAGAAAATATCTTTTAAAAAAAATTTTTTTTTTAATTTTTTACTTACTTACTTAAATTTTCACTCCAACTAATTAGTTTCTGCAATGGGATAAAGACAGTTACGTAATCCAACTGTCGAGAATTCATTGCGTCATCAGGGAGTCTATTCTCAGCTGAGTCTCCAGGCAATGCGCGGACACTGGCGGCTCATATAAAAATAATAATAATTCGGTAGAAAGAACAGCTGGCGAGGACTGGATTCTATGTACTGAAATTCTCACTGCTTCTAGTCAAATGGCCGATTCTAAAGAATCAATCACGTGACACAGAGGCTAGTTAGAAGGAATGGGATGGTAAGATGACTGACGCCTACTAACACCCCAAAAAAAATTTAGAAGTGGTTTTGGCAGGTTTGCTCGACAAATCAGTGATTTGGAGATAAATATAGATAATTTAAAATTATCTATATATATATATATATATATATATATATATAAAGAGAGAGAGAGAGAGAGAGAGAGAGAGAGAGAGAGAGAGAGAGAGAGAGAGAGAGAGAGAGAGACATACATACAGACAGACAGACAGACAGACAGACAGACAGATAGACAGACAGACAGGCAGACAGACAGATAGGCAGGCAGACAGACAGAAAGACAAACAGACATACGTATTCACCTAGTTGATGTCTAAATTCCAATGAACGAGTCTTGTGTCTATGTTAGAAACCGACTCTCTCTCTCTCTCTATATATATATTAGTGAAAATTTATAAGATAATATTTTCTGATTTAGGCACAAAGCTAGCAATTTTCGGGTGGGGAAAGTCGATTAAATCGACACGAACATAACATTTTTGTTCCTCCAGTGACTTATATTCCTTTCTGCATATGTTGTAGCGAAAGAAAAATGTGAAGGCTATATCCACGCAACTCACGTGAAAGTCGTTTAGATCAAGTGACGCATGTACTTAAAGCTAATTTTCCCAGCGTTGCGTGACATTACCAATAAAATTTTATATATGAATAATACCGGCCTGAAAAGTTGAAACCTCCTCCATTTCCACCAAGCGTGAGCCTAATATAACTGTGTAAAAATTGCCTCCTGTGTTTTGTCTGTTTCATTTATTAACTATATATATATATACTAGCCGAAATATCCGCGCCTTGCTACGTTTCACACATATTTTTTTTTTTTTTTTTGTAAGAAAATGATGATTGATTTTAAATCAGTGATATAATTTATGGAGAAAAACCCTGCATTTCAATATTACTCAATGTAAAATGTAATGCATGAAAAATTGGAAAACATTTTTTGTAATATATCAAATCAAAATTACATTATTAAATCTTATTCTTATTCTGTTTCTTGCAAATAATTTTTTTCGAAATATCAATTCAAAACTTGATCATTTCATTTTTGTGTAAAGCATTATTTTCAAATTAGAAATTCAAAGTTTAATTATTTATTTTTTAACATAATAAATACATGAAAATATATTTCATACTTTGTCCTAATGAAGAACTTTAGAGTAAACAACATTTCTTGTCTTTCTTTGATTGGCTAAAATGAAGAGATTTTTTGAAGTTCCAGTCCTTGAAACAGCCACATAAAACATGCCATGACTGAAACATGGGTTTGTCAGATCTATACCAATAGTTTTGAAAGTTTGACCTTGACTCTTATTGATGCTCATGACAAGTCATGGCCTCACTAGGAACTGCAGCCTCTTAAATGTAAAAGGCAACTCCCTATCACTTGGTATAAGTGCAATCCTCAGAATGAGAAGAGCTTGACCTTTGTAAGCCCCGAATATAATGGTTGCTTCAATCAAGTTCTCATGCAATCTTGTTACAACACATCTTGTTTCATTTATTGGCCAAAATTTTCAGTATAGGGGGTTTAACCCCTATTAGTTTGTCTTAATATTATTGAAATTTGCTGAAATTTTGTGAATAGGCATCATACCTTGTCATTTACCTATGGTTTAAATTTCATATAAATCGAAGGGAAAAGATTTTCAGCGGGAGTTTGTGCTCCCGGGAACCCTTTGATTAAAACGAAATATACTTATCCAACTACCCTGGGCAATGTAGTTTCAGAATATATATGATTATAGGGAGGTCTATCTCCAAAACCATGGGAAGGGTTCGTGAACAAACAAACAAACAGACAGGAACTACAACTTTATATATATAGATATATAGTAATAATAATAAATGCGAAGACTAAAATCCGAAGAGAGCTCGATAAAAATAATATATATATAAAAATATATAAAACCATAAAGCAAATATTTATTAAAATAACAGATAAATGTTTATGCAAAGAATCGCTGCTTTCACCCTTAACGGGATCTTCTGAACAGACCTAGCTGTCGAAACGGCCGGAGCTCAGCCGTCGGGGTCCTCACTATTTTCCTATATATGTATATAATAATAATAATAATAATAATAATAATAATAATAATAATAATAATAATAATGTTTTCTTTATTAACCACAAGGGTTCACATAAAGTAGACATTAAGGACAGTACAGGACAATACAGGACGGTACAAATGGGCATTTCTGCGTGTAAAAAAACAGAGGTTGAAATAAAATAACAAAGAAAAATTCCCCAATAGGGGGGAGACTTCCAAGGGACATTTGTGGAGAAAGCCCATTAAAAGACCACAGTGGCCCTGACCACCAGGGCAAGTGCCCTCTCCCAGTTTTCCACCTTTAATTTACAGACACATACTCAGAGAAGGCCCATTCATTCGGGCCATACTTGCTTCTCTCACCCATCTTTCAACAAAATGCTGGGAAGAGAGCACTTCCCTCTCTACCCTGATTTTCCTTTTCAAGTTTAATTTGAAAAAGTTAATCAGGGCATCACCGAAGAGGTAAGTGCTCGTCTTCAGCCCTTTCAAACGTGTCCACCATACTATCTCTTTCGCCATGGCCACCAGACAGATAAAAACTGCCTGCCCTTCCAGGCTAAAGGAAGGGGGCGGGGCAATCCTCACGATGGACTCAGCTGATAGCTGGATAGGTCCTACACGTGACAGCAGGTGTTCGACATAAACCCACAAGTCAGCAATGCTCGGACACTGGACGAGTGCGTGCAGGACGGTTTCGTCGCCCTGCGCGCATCTCGGACATGCCCGGCTGACGGCACCTCCATGCCTGTAGAGTTTATCCCGAACTGGCAAAGCTCCTCGGTAGCACTGCCAGGCCAGGGATTTCTGGAAGTTGTCCATAGGCCCCGGCCCGAAAGTCCTTCCGAAGAGATTGGCTAGTTGATTTTCGTCGACGCCTAGAGTTTCTCCAAGTACGTCGTCGCTCTTCCCCTCCACTAATCCCCTATAGAACGCCAAGGTGGAGTTTCCACCGATCACATTGCCCGATTGCTCGAGGGCTGTGAGCGCCTGAAGACATTCCAGTCTCCAAGCGCTCCCTCTCGGTCTTCGCTTGACCCAGGACTGCAGCTCCGTCAAGGAGACGAGCTGGGGAAAAACGTGTCTTGCAAACGGCGACCACACCTGATCACCGTCGAGGAAGAGGTGGCGATGTCGTAGCCTGAGCGCGTGTCTGCGCATCATCAGCCACGGCACGCCCAGCCCTCCACGTAGCAGGTGTTGACAGCAGATGGACCGCCTGACCATCGGAGCGCGTCCCTTCCACAAGAAGCGAAAGAGCAAACGCTCCAGCGCAGTCAGGCGGGGCTTAGGACAAGGTACGACGGTCAGGCGGTAGTAGATGACGGATGCGATGTACGCATTCGCCACCTCCGCTCGACCTTTCAGGGATAGCTTCCTCTCGGCCCATTTCTGGGTGAGAGAAGCCACCCTGCTCGTCACCTCGTCCCAGTTTTTGTCCGTCTGGAGGTCTGGACCGAACCAGACCCCTAGCAATTTAACCGGTCCGTCCGTCCAGCGCCCGACGACGCTGTTGGACGGCATGGACCTGCCTCTCCAGGTGCCGAGCTGCAGGCCCACTGACTTTTCCTGGTTGATCATTGCTCCTGTCACCGCTTCGTATTCTCTTAGTGTAGTGCCGATCGCCTCGATGTGTTTGGCGTTCGACACCACTACGGTGACATCGTCGGCATATGCTGACACGGATCTTCCGCATCCTAGTTCGCGCGGGACCCCCCTCAACGTCTCCAGTTTGTGCAGTAATGGCTCGAGAGTCAATACGTACAATAGGGACGAGAGGGGACATCCTTGGCGGACCGAGCGCATGATGTTGAACGGTTCCGAAAGGTGACCGTTCACTCTCACTACAGAGCAGATGTCGCTGTGCATGGCAGCGATCCAGCCTCTGAAGACGGGCCCAAATCCAGCCGCCCTCAGGACTGCCTCTAGGTAACGATGGTCGACCCTATCGAAGGCTTTCGACTGATCTAAATTGATCAAAGACCCACCCGTGCCAGGTTCCCTAGCTACCCTCTCTACGATGTATCGCATGAGGTGGAGGTTGTCGTGGATGGATCTGTCGGGAATGGCGCATGTCTGTGCCTCTCCCACCAGACCACCAACGACAAGCGCCAACCTCTTTGCTAGCACCTTGGCCAAAATCTTGAACTCTGTGTTTAGCAGAGTTATGGGCCTAAAATTATCTATGTTATCCCCCTTGTTCGGATCCTTTCTCAGCAGCGCCACCGCTCCTCGGCTCACAGAGCTGGGAATTCTCCCGTTCTGTTGCCAGTTGCAGTAGACGTCCGCCAAGAGGCCTCCGAACAAGTTTGGCATTTGTACGTAAAGTTCATAGGGCAGACCATCCAAACCAGGCGATTTACCCCTTGTGCAACTAGTCATTGCATCCCGTACTTCAGCGGTTGTTATCGGCTTTTCGCAACACTCCGCCTCAGTGGCCGAAAGCCGCGGCAGTCCGTCGAGGTAGACACTAAAGTCCATCCCTCGATCCGGCCCGCCACTTCCCCCGAACAGTTGAGCGAAGTGTCGCTGAAAAGCTTCACACATTTGCCCGGGATCGAGTAGCATGCGCCCGTCGTGGTCCACCAAAGACCGGATCGTGGCTTTGTTGCCACGACGCGACTCCGCCACTCGGGCCCATTGAACGGCTTTCGTCCCCTCGTGTCTGAGAGCACGCACCCTAGCTCTGACAACGCAGCCTTCGTGCTTTGCATTGAAGAATTGGTCAAGGGCCAATTTCGCCGCAAGTACGTCGGTCGCGATGCCTTTGCTAAGCGCCTCATCTAATTTTCTAACTAATTCTCCCTCTGCTCTATTTTTCTCTATTGCTAAAGTCTTACTAAACCTAATGGACTCTATTCTAATTGCTCTTTTCAGAGCAAACCACCACTTGTTGTTGACGATGGCCCCCGTCAACGCCCGCTTAACTAGTTCGCTAATCCGGTCTCTGTAGGCCTTGCGCGCTGGTAAGGACGCGTTTAGCTTCCAGTAGCCGGGTCCCTGTCTATGAAGCCTATCTAAGTCAAGCACACAGATCACGAATTTGTGGTCCGTGTAGCTGACTATCTTGAATTGTGGACAGCCTATGCTAGACCTATCTATTTCCCGACAAAATACTCTATCTAGATATGATCTGGATGACCCTATGCGATTTGTCCAAGTCCACATTGGTACATTCGGGAAATCCATTCGGTACCTGTCAGACAGTTAAAAACGTCTGAGCAGGTTGGTGAGACTCTTGCACCCTCCTTCCCTATCCACTAATCCCACACAATCCCAGCGTGCATCTAAGATCCCGTTCCAGTCGCCCACTAACACTAAAGAGCGGGACGTTCCAAGAAAGGTCTCCAGACGCCGGAAGAAATCAGGCCGCCCTTCTCCTGTCGGGGCATAGACGGCCACTAACCTGAAAGCTTGCCCGTCTCCGCTGGTCACGTCCAGCACCACCAACTTACCTTCTGGGTCCAGGAAGATGGCCCGTATGGCAAGATCCAAACCTCTCCGAAAAAGCACAGCAACTCCTCCCCCCGATCCCGGACGGCTGGGAGATGCGTACACATCGTAGCCGCCGAAGATCGGTGCGAAAGCCTGTGCTTCGGAGATTCTGGTCTCGCTGATGGCCACTACATCTATGTTTAGTGACCTGAGGTCGTTGAGCAGGTGGCCCTGCTTCCATGACGACCCCAAGCCACGCGCATTTATGCTGCCTATTCTGAGTGAGGTCATGTTGAAAAGGAGTGGAAAAGATGGGAAAGACCACTTACCTTACTTCTCGTAGGGGAAGGACGGTTTTTCCATCCTTTTCACTGCTTGTGGCCTCCTCGGGAAGGATGTCCTTATAAATCCTCCTGGAGAGTGCTTGTCGGAAGTCTCCGATGTCTTTGGGGAATTTTTGTTTTAGTGTCATGTACGTTTTCTGTGTGATGCGAGTGATTTGTATGTGTGGAGGTGGTGTGAATTTTGGGGTTGTTGTGTAGTCTTTTTCTGTGATGCTGGTGTTGTGTTGGATGTAGTGCAATAATTGCTTGTTGTTCAAATTTAATGCTGTGTAGTGTGTATCGTTTTGGTTGTTTTGTTTTGTTTGCGTTTGTTGTGGGTTTGTTTCTGTTTCGCATTTTGGTGACTTTTGTGGTGTAGGTGATGGTGGTGTTGGAGTTAATGATGGTGATGGTGTTGGTGTTTGGGTTGATGGGGTTGGTGATGCTGGTGTGGATGG
Source organism: Eledone cirrhosa (assembly GCA_964016885.1). NCBI lineage: Eukaryota > Metazoa > Mollusca > Cephalopoda > Octopoda > Eledonidae > Eledone > Eledone cirrhosa. The sequence goes on along the minus strand of OZ024741.1, from coordinate 121,325,763 downwards.
TGGCATATCTGTCCTAACTTTTTTGTTTCTTAGTTTATTTGTTTCCCTCTGTATTTTGTTTTTGGAGGGGGAAGGAAGAGAATTTTTTCTTTTTTGGTTTCTTTTTTTTTTCCGGATATCGTTTCCCACTCCTCGTCGTCACAATCTGTCTCCAGTTGTGATAGGCCGGGGAGTGGAAAATCCTCCACAGCCGTTAGTTTTGGTTGTGGTGTGGTGGATGGTGTAGGCGCTGGTGCTAGTTCTGAAGCGTTGGGTGGTGGTGGTGTTGGTTTTGCTGGTGGTGGTAGTGGTGTTGGTTTTGCTACTGTTGCTGGGGTTGTTGCTGTTATAGTTGCTTCTGTTGTTGCTGCTACAGTTGTTGCTGGCATCTCTGCTACTGGTGGTGTTGATGGTTGTGTCACTGGGGTGGGTAGGAGAGGTGGCCTCAACCTTTTAGCCTGAGGGCAGAAAGCCCTTAGGTGGGTTCCTTCACGATAAACGACACACCTAGGTCTTCTGCCCTCGACAATTACCGTGAGGTGGCTGCCGTCAGTGAGGTCTATTACCTCTGGGATCTCCTCAATGCTTTTTTGGTCCGCTTGGATCAGGAGCTCCATCCCAGATCCGGACCAGTTTTCCTGCTTTTCTTTTGCTATTGTTATTATTTTCGTGTTGGCCTCGATGCCGGCGAGGACAGCCGCTATTAGCCAGGGAATTTCGATGGCCGGTGGAACGTGGGTCACCCTGATCTTTACGAGTCTCTGGCCACAATAGCTTGGGACGAGTGTGAAGTCGTCACTTTTTAATGGGGCCATGGAGTGTTCTCTAGCCTCCTCTGGTGTTTCAAAGAACACATCCACGGTTCCATACTTTTGCCCACGTCTGATGTGGGTTTTTCTTGCCCACACATGTCCCAAAGCTTTTTGGATTTGGGACTCGGATGCCCGTTCCACTCGGCGCGATTTTACATTTATTGTTCTATACGACACGGTGCATAGGCGCCGATGCTCCATTTTATTAGGTGGGGGGGTGAGGCTGACCCTGTACCCATCTTTCTTTACCATTTGTTTGGCATTTTCTAAATCTTCTTGAGTTACGGTAAATGCTTCGAATTGTTTTGCTACTCTGGCGAAACTGAGGGTCGGTTTTATAATGTCATTGTTGTTGTTGTTGCTATCGTTAATATTAATTTTAGTTTCAGTTGTGGTGGTGACGTCAGTCGTCTTTGGTGGGGAAGAGTCCATTTTGCTTGATTTCATTTCGACATCACGAGTTAATTTATTTTTTTTCTTCTTTTGTTTCTGTTGTCGCGGTGGTGGTGGTGGTGGTGGTTGTCGCGGTGGTGGTGGTGGTGGAGGCTTTAACACCTGCAGTCATTGGTAATGGCGGGAAATGAATGTCTGCCTGAGACAAATTTAAAATATTGCTACTGCTTATATTTTTTTTTGTGTTGGCAAACGTAGTAACATTTACAATGGTGGTGTCGGTGTGAGGTGTTATTTTGTGAGGAAGGCTTTCAGCTGCTTCGTGCAGAGGTAAAGTAGCCATTTTTTTTCAAAGAAATTTTTTGATAATAATAAAAGTTAAAATTTTGGGCACAAGGCCCCAATCTTTTTAGGTGTCCTTTTCGGAAAACAATGTATGTGTGCTTATAAACAGTTAACAATAAAATTTTCCATAAATGGCAATTTTTAAACAAACGGAAATAACAAACCTTTGCGGAGCTCACGATAATACGATTTCCTACGTAGGTCGCCAATAATAATAATAATAATAATAATAATAATAATAATAATAATAATAATAATAATAATAATAATAATAATAATAATAAAATGTTCCCTCTATATGTCTGAATACAATAAATGTAATCTGAGTATTTTGAATATTAATCATAATATTCGATTCGTTTGCAATTATGATGCAAAGAAGCCTCATTTTTAAAGCCATGTCAGTAGAATGAACCCCTTAATCTTGCTCTTGTGAACAGAACTGCAGACACTAATATTTCTGGGTATTACCCTTCATCAGAACAGTTCACTGTTCACCTGCCAACTGTCAGAACTAGTGAAAATATATGATATTTTTTAAAATATACAGTGACTGGTCGGCCTGATTTGCATATTAGCAGACTGACTGATCAGTCAGATCTGCATATTAGCAGATCCACTGATCAGCCAGATTTGCATATCAGCAGACTGGCCAGTCGGTTTCCTGTATATGAGCGATCAATGGCCGGCTTTGCCATATTCAAATAAAAAAAAAACAACTCAGATTACATTTATTGTATTCAGCCATGTAGAGCGATTTATTTATTATTTTTAATATGGCAAAGCCGGCCATTGTATATATATATATATATATATATATATATATATATACTAGCTGTTTAACCCGGTTTTACCCGGGAGATTTTGTTCACTGATAAGAATTCAACTTCTTTTCTCCACCAAGAAACCAACAAAAATCACAAAAAGGGAACACGAAAAACAAAAAATATTAAGAATAAAAAATCCTAATAAATTTGCTGTCAAATAAGGTTGAAAACAGAAATATGAAAACACCAAAAAAAGGAAAAAAATTGAAATCCAAAAAGACAAAACACAAACAAAGACAAACATAAAAACCAACCAAATTAATAATCACAAACTTATGTGCATTTATTTGCCTTGCAATTAAAATGGGGCTGGCACAGAAGCGAAGATCGACATGAAGTCGAACCATGTATGGCACGGAAAAGAGGCTGGCACAGAAGCGAAGATCGACATGAAGTCGAACCGTGCATAGCACGGAAAAGAGGCTGGCAATGAAGAGCGTTATCATTGTAGAGCCTCTAGGTAGACAACATTCTTGACTTCTCTTTTTGTTGAGTAAATGAAGAGTCCCCGCGGACTTCCTACTCGGGAACATCCAACATACAGTTGGCCATGTGAGAATACCTGTTCCTCTCAGATTCAGTCCAACCACTTGCATCGATTATCCCTGTGCCTTGTTGATGGTCATGGCAAAGTTGAAAACATCAAATCTCGTAATCGAGCGTTCACTATACTGACGTGACGTTGAAAGTGGGCCTTCCCTTTGGCTAGCCGTTTCCTAGTAAAATAAAGACAAAATGGTCTATCTGAACATGTTAAGTATGATCGAGAAAGCCAACAAATTCTATTATTTCCAATCATTTTCATGTACTCTTGCATGAGTTATTGCTAAGTGTTCTATCTCAGAGACGGAAATGTTTGTGGAAATCCGAACCACCGGAATGCAACCCATTTAAACTGCTTATTGTAGTTAAATAAACTAATGAAATACAAAGTATTCTTTATTAATTTGAATGTGTTGTTTATGCAGTAGAAGTCTGCTTAGAACTAAATTGTCAACTTAAGAATGAAATAAGTTACGAAGAAAACTCACGTGTTATTACGAGAACAGAATGTACTCAAGTGAAAACCGCGCAAAAAATGCATTCTCCTAATCAAGAAATCGATAAAAATATTTTTTATCCAATACCCGTGTTGAAGTTTCCGTAGAAAAAGTAATAAGAAAAAATAGGGCAGAAATTTCAAGGGAGAAAACTCTTTTTAAAAAAAAGAAGAGGTTATTTCCCTTTGTTATTGGATCAGGGGAAATTCCTGTTTCATCGATTTTGTCCGTAACCATGGAAACTTGTATCTTGAAAGTCGACCCAACGCCGCCCCCCCCCCCCCCCCCGGGTCATTCTGCATAACTGTGTAAATTTTCGCTGCATTTCACCAAGCTGTTTCGGCGTTTATCCGACTACACTACACATACAACGTCCGACCACTTCAAATTTATATAGTAGATATATATATCACCTTGATTACCTTGACCGACCAGTCTGTCGGGCGCCAATCGGCGCCGCTGGTCACAGCACGTCGTGCTGTTTTAGCCATAAGATAACGCCATCCCGGGCGGCAGGTACTCATTTCTACAGCTGAGTAAACTGGAGCAACGTGAAATAAAGTGTCTTGCTCAAGGAAACAACACATCACCCGGTCCGAGAATTGAACTCACAACCTTTCGATTGCAAGCCCAATGCTTTAACCACTAAGCCATGAGCCTTCACTATATATATATGTGTGTGTGTGTGTGTGTGTGTGTGTGTGTGTGTGTGTGTGTGTGTGTGTGTGTGTGTGTGTGTGTGTGTTATGATGATGATGGTTATGGCTGTAAATTCGTGTTCGAGCATTGCCATCGACCGATAAAATGCTCAAAAATGTGAGACACGAATGTGGCTCTTTAAACCTGCCAAGACTTGCACCCTCTGGCACATACATGGCAATTGTAGGCTCTTCTGGAACTTTCCATTCCTTTGTTTTGGCTGTGTGTTCTCATGTGTCTTTTATGACCTCGCATGCTTGCACTTTCCTTGCCACATTCCCGACACTTTTCAGGTCATAATCTACATGAGGCCTACTAATATGACTTTGTTCATGCCTAATCAAACCAGCTTTATTCAGGCAGACCCGACCACAGTGCTGGCAAACCAGATGATGTTCAACAGCAGGCAGTTCAGAGCAGTCTCTTTTCCTCACCTTCCTTTTCAGTGTTAGGTGTCTTCTTCGATGTGTTTCAAAGTGTTCACTACCTGACTTGATCAAACGTTTCCACTTCACACGTTCCTCAGTCATTTTCTCCCATTCGTCATACATACATGATGATGGCTGCCTCCTCGTTATCGAGTATGGCCATTGCACGATATAACATTATTAATAATTACACCGTGTAACAAACATTTTGTTTTCTCTGTTCCTGGCTTGTAATCACTTTTTTGTGTTGCTTAGGTCCCAAATAAATAAATAAAAAGTGCTATTAAACAGTTAAAAGTTTGGGTTTGTAAAAATTCTAAGCTATTCACTAGAATTATTTGTATGCTGGATTTTACGTTGTATGTAAGTTTAATTTGCTTATGTTAAATGATGTTTTTATATATGTTTCAGGTTAAATTAAAATTATAAAATAAAGAGTAATACCCAAAGAAAATTATAAAAGTGCAATAAAGTATAAAATTGTTAAAAAGTGAATTAAAGAGATTTATTGATACTGGATTTTTGCACCCTGAATAAAAGTTGTGTTTTAAGCATTCGTCTCCAGGATGAAGCAGTGGAACTTGGTCAAGGAGGAAGTGCAGGTAACAAGTCAGAGAAGTCGACACGAACCTTTCCCAGGCTTTTACACTCTTAGGGATGGCCTCTGCTTCTGCCATGACCTGCCTGGACTGTTTGACGTTATTGGGGTACCGTTTGTGCCCAAGGAGTGGCGGCTATTTATAGACAACTCCATCACAAGTTTGAAGGCTGTCCTCCTCCACAATGGAAACAAGTTTCCGACACTGCCCCTAGCTCATTCAGTCTGCCTGAAGGAAGATTGCTACAGTGTGAAAGTCCTCTTGGAAGCTCTGCAATACAACCAATACAATTGGGAAATCATTGGAGACTTCAAGATGGTGGCTTTCCTGCTTGGACTCCAAGGAGGCTTTACCAAATTACAATGCTTCCTCTGCCTTTGGGACAGCAGGGCCACCTATGACCACTACAAAAGAAAGAACTGGGAGCAGGGAACAGAATTTGTAGTTGGGACCCGGAACGTCATGTGGGAGCTACTGGTTGATCCCAGGATTGTGCTCATGCCGCCACTGCACATTAAGTTGTGGTTGATGAAGCAGTTTGTGAAGGCTCTCAACCAAGAATCAGCCGCTTTTAAGTACCTTCTTGAGTTCTTCCCCAAGTTATCTGAGGCCTAAATCAAAGGTAGAATTTTTGTTGGACCTCAGATAAAGAAGGTGTTTGAGTCTACCGAGTTCTCCAATAAGCTCAATAGGATTGAGAGAACAGCATGGAACTGTTTCAAGGCAGTTGTTAAGGGCTTCCTGGGCAACTACAGAAATGAAAACTACCAGCAACTGGTGCAGGATCTGATAAAGGCTTTTGGCGCCATGCGATGCAGGATGTCGCTTAAACTCCATATGCTGGATGCTCACCTGGAAAAATTCAAGGACAATATGGGCGCCTACTCAGAAGAACAAGGCGAACGATTCCACCAAGATGTGAAAGAGATAGAGCGGAGGTACCAGGGCCACTACAATGAAAAAATGATGGGGGACTATATCTGGGAGCTAGTGCGGGAATGCGACCTGGACTACAACCGCAAATCCAGGAAATCCAGTCATTTCTGACGTGTATAAGTTGCTTTATAAGTGTTATGCTTTCCAGCATAGTTACGTCTCTTTACGATCTGAGTTCAAATCCCGCCGAGGTTGACTTTGCCTTTCATCCTTACGGGGTCGATAAAATAAAGTACCAGTAATGCACTGGTAATTGCTGGCCTTGTGCCTAAAGTAGAAACAGTTATTTGTTTTTACTTGTTTGCTTTTGATAAGCTTGTGTAATAAAATAAATATATACTCTGTTGATTTAATTATATGAACTGATAATTTTTTTTTAAATGTGTTTTTTCTTGAAAAATATGAAAATTTCGAAATATCAAACTCCTGACCACAAACCCAAACTTCTGATTAAATAATAGTGTTTTTTTATAATAATGGGATATAACAAACCATGAAATGACACTTAGAACCGGGGAACAAAAAATATGTTACACGGTATTATCAATTAATGCTATCGTGCAATGCCTGTGCGTGAAAATATTTTTAAAAGTGAGGAAAGACTGCACTGAGCCAATCCCACTCTCTGAGCGACAGTAGCTATAACCCGAAAAGAAGAAAAGATCAACATCATCGGTAACTACTGAGCCGCAGGTTTTATGTCGGAGTTATCCCAGTTTCCTGGGTTGCCTTCTCCTCGAAGAATACCCTGACAAAGGCTAGGGATCCTTCACACCCAGTGGTTTAACCGCGCGATCGGGTATCCAGCCCGATTATTTCTATGTCCCCGCGCATATACATACACATATGTATACATGTATATACATATATACATATATACATATATACATATGTATATACATATTTATACATTTGTGGATGAGTTCTTTCGCCCTTTGTCAGGATTTGTTTTTTGTCCAGCAGGGTGTTCAAAATCACCCTCCTCACCAAGTAAACCGGTTTAGTCACAGACGACTCGACTATGCGACAGGTTATACTGGGTTACATGTTACCAAGAGCACTCAAGAGTGACCCGATATAACATACATACATACATACATACATACATACATACATACATACATACATACATACATACATACATACATACATGGTGGCTGCCAACTCGTTTTCAAGTACGGCCACTACTTTATATCCATGTAGGAGAACCCCTACCGATGCGCTGAACGAGTGTGACTTTTTAGTCCAGCCAGCGACTTGAAAACTCTGGTACAAACACTACACTTGTGACAATTACTGACACATAGTGCTGGGCCCATGGTACCATGTAATGACAAGTGCAGAGATCTCCAGATATAAAGCAATGCCTGTGCCGCGAAGCTTTTATGGTGAGCAAAGGCACTGCACAAAGCCAGTCCCACTCTCTTAACCAAGATGATATACATACATACATGGTGGCTGCCAACTCGTTTTCTAATACGGCCACTACTTTATATCCATGTAGGAGAACCCCTACTGGTGCGCTGAACGAGTGTGACTTTTTAGTCCAGCCAGTGACTTGAAAACTCTGGTTCAAACACTACACTTGTGACAATTATTGACATATAGTGCTGGGCCCATGGTACCATGTGACGACAAGCGCAGAGAGATCTCCAGATATAAAGCAATGCCTGTGTCGTGAAGCTTTTATAGTGAGCAAAGGTGGTTTCCGGGAGGAAATATCCTACTGTCCAGCTTCCATTAGCGGAACCAGCAGGCGACACCGCCACTCACGCAACGTAACATGGTTCAATCCTCCCCACAACGCCGAGGTGACAACTCTTATCGGGAAAATCTTCTTTAGGCTCATTGAAAAACACTTCCCACTACAACACCGCTACCACAACATAATTAACAAAAATACCATCAAACTCTCCTACAGCACTACACCTAACTTTGCACAAAACATCGTCTCCTCTAACAACAAAAAACTCAACCCCTATGGAAGAAATAACCTAAATAGCAGTGGAGATCCGACCAGGAGTTGCAACTGTCCTGGTGGATCCATTTTCCCCCTCGACAACAGATGCAGAGATCGTAATGTGATCTACCAGTGCAACGTGAGGACGGACACCTCCAACAAAGCTTATATAGGATTAACCGCATGTGACTTCAAGACCCGGCTATACCAACACAGACATACCTTCTGAAACCCGGCCCGGCGTCACGCCACTACACTTTCGGGCCACATATGGGACCTCAAGGATAACAATATTACCTATGATCTCACTTGGAGCTTACTGTCCAGAGCCAACTCTTACACGGGAGGACGCCGTCCGTGCAATTTATGCTCGGAGGAAACTTTACAAATGCTGTTTTCGACGGACCAACTCCTAAACAAGAAAGATGAACTGGTAACTGCATGTAAACACAGATTGCGTAGGACTTACCTCGCCCTCAAATCCCATAATAACCCGGGGGATAGACTAGGGCTATAACACCCCACTTGCCGATTTTGTAATGGGTAACCCCTGCTTGCAAAGGTAGACGTAAGATCTTCTTTTATATCTTTTTATCGCTTCCTCTGTATTTCCTTCTTCCCCCATCCCTCCCTAGTCCTTCCACCCCAGTCCTCCTTCTTTGTCGTCGTCCTTTTACTTTCTCGCCCACCCGAGGCAGCCCCTCGGTCCTTTGTAGCCTCAGTACACCCACCCCATTCCCCTACTCTATAATAGATTTGGCCGACTCCGCTTTTTATAGCAGATGTGTTAGACCCCGGATACTTGCCTTCTTATCCGATGGCTGCCCCTTTTCCGTGCTTTCTATATTTCTTAGTGGTATCTTTGCTTTAATTTCTCGTATATCAGTATTTATTTTTGTTGGGGGGGGGGGGGTATTCTGAATTAATTTTCCGTATCAAATTTTACATATACTTCGTACGACCATTTATGTAGTTTGCACTAGAATTTTTGTATCGTGGCGGCACCCTTAGGGATAGTATTAGTATTCTTTTTCGGGATTCTGAATTATTATTTCGTATTAGTTTTTTTTTTTTTGCACTGGGTGGTTGCTGGCCTTGTGCCTGGAGTAGAAACCTTTATTTCGTACTGGTCTCGGGACTAGTGGTAGTTTCTTTATTATTTTGGCCCCCCACTTGTTGACTCGTCACCGTAAGATATATTCGGTTGTTTACTTATACCTCTTAAAAGGGTCTCATTATAATTCCGTCCCACCTAGTAAACCTTTCTTTAGTCTAGCAGTACCAGTGAGAGACTTGATAGCTGTCGTTAGGTTATAGTAACCAGAAATTGTTTTTTTTTTTTACATTTAATTGTTTTTTAACACTCTCGGTATTTTTCTATATATTTACCCCATATTGTTTTACTTATTGTTTCGACTTCCTCCCCCTCCCCCTCCCTAGTATCTTCTTTGACCTCCTGCCCAGCTGTAGTTGGCACTATCAACGCATGACTGGGTTTCCTCCACCCCTCTCCCTCTTTCTTCTACTGGCAGGTTCAGCAACCCCTTCCCTCCACAAATTGCCATGATAGAATTATTATATCTCAACAACAAACTTTTGACCAATCCTTGTGACAATCACTTTTACCATATATGGAATTACCCCCTGAGAAGCTCGGCTATTCATATACCAGGATAAAAATGTTCATTTAGCCCAGAATTAGCCGTCGAAACGGCTTGAGCTCAGCCGTCGGGGTCCTACTCGTTCCTATTACCCACTCTACTACCCTAAGTATTGAGTACTTTGGTGCGTTATGGTCCACCTGGTTCCTTACCACATTTCCTTCGTTATATATATATATATATATATATATATATATATATATATATATATATAAAAATAAAGTTAGTCCTTCATCAGTGATCTTCCAACCATCATTGGTATTTCATCGCTTTAAAGACCATATACCTCCGGTTGGTGCGACCAACGGCTAAAAAAAGTCGTTGGGACACTAAATAAAGGGGACACGAGAGTGTAAACAAACAAAGATGGTGAAGCAACGAAAAATGAGGAAGAACGAGTCAAGTCCCAAATTTCCATGAATATAAGTTCGGTGAAATCGTGAACGAGAGAGAATAAAGACCATCAAAACTGGTTGGAATGTGAGCAAGGAAGGAATTCCGTATAGGTCTAACGGGAGGAAGAAGGAATCTAGTCTGTGAATTCGGTGAACATAAGTTCTGTGAAATCGTAGACGAGAGAGAGAAAAAAGGGAACAGCCTGACCAAGCGTGCGAAAGAAAAGAATTACGCACAGGTCAAACGGGAAGAAGGAGGAGGAGGAGAGGTAGTAACAGAGAGTGAGTGAGTGAAGGGTGAGGAAGAGGCTAACAGAGAGAGTGACTGTTAGAGAGGGTAAAGATACAGAAAAAGAGGAAGCAGTAAGAACGAAATAGACGGGTCACAGCGGGGGAAAAAAATATGTGTAAATATGAAAATAAACGTGCTGCGTGGTTGCAACCACGCAGCACGTTTATTCTCATATTTACACTTATTATATATATATATATATATATATATATATATATATATATATATATATATATATATATACCTTTTCTTGAAACAATATTACATTTTTTACTATCCCAGTACCGCTTGGAATGGAGCCATACCTAGAATAGTAATACGATCCATCTATCTATCTATTTATCAATCTATCTAACGAGAGAGTCACCACAGAATTATTCGCTATACCAGTAACACTACTCTGCAATGTTTTATAGATATATAACATATAAAATTACAAATCGACTACCTAGTATATAGTCAGTTATTCATACTGTTTTATGTCATTGCAGTCACACATTCTATTATGTTATTGCAGGTCATAAAATACAATGTTGAAGTTTATCCTTAAAAAAAAAACACGCAAAAAAAACAACTCAGCAACAAAGTAAAAATTTGAACAATTAAAACAAAAAACAAAAATACTCGCACCACCACCCACATAGACACACACAAACAAATAAATAGGCACAGGTTGTGTGATCAAGGAGTTCGCTCCGTAAGTACGTGGTTTCAGGTTCAGTACCACTGAATGGCCCCTGATGAGTCCCCTGGTCTCGCCGGACGCCTCATCGTGGCGAAGGGGGGGGGGGGGCACTAATCTCAGTGGGCAAAGAATCGGCAAATACAGGCAGCAGGCGTCGGGTTAGCAATCCGGTACTGCTGTAAAAATTCTAACCGCTAAAGAAACAGCAAGAAAAGCCGGAAAAAAACAAAAATGAACGGCGTAAAGGTGAAGGCATGGGAAACACTCCACTCTTGACGGACCTCGACCAAAGCCGAAAGGACGTTGGGGTTCCGATGAGCCGGATTCTGAGCACCAAAACAAAGATGCGAATTGGAACTTGGAACGTGTTACCAGGCAGGAAAGCTGGCTCAGCTACTTCGCGAGTTCGACCACTACCAGCTGGACATTCTGGACGTGAGTGAAATGTGCTGGACCGGCAGCGGAAAGATGAATGGCAGCGGAGACATAACTCTGCTCTACTCTGGACACCAAGACAAGCACGTTCATGGAGTTGGACTTGTGATTAGCGCCCGAGCAACTCGAGCATTGATCGGATGGGAGCCAGTCAGCGAGCGCATCATAACCTCCCGTTGTCAAAGTGGGCATGCGAAAATCACTGTTGTTCAGGGCTACGTACCGATTGATGACGCAACCGACATCGACAAGGATGCCTTCTACGAACAGCTGCAGGACACATTTAATAACTTGCCCAACCATGACATCAAACTACTGATCGGTGATTTTAACGCTCAGATTGGCTGCAACAGACAGGGACTGGAACAGGTCAGTGGGCCATTCGATTCTGCTGCGGTCACCACGGACAGCGGCGAGAGACTGCAGCTGTTTTGTGCCATCAACAGCTTGTGCATTAGCAACACCTATTTCAAACACAAGGCGATTCACAAGGTTACTTGGCAGTCTCCGGACCAGAAAAGCCGAAACGAGATCGACTACATCTGTATCAACCAGCGCTGGAGGTCCTCGGTACGTGACGTCAGAGTGTACTGAGGTGCGGAACTTCAGCTGCGCCTGAAGAAACGGACACGACAGGAAAGACCAAAGCCATATGCAGTGGAGAAGCTGAAGTATCCCGGTCAAGCGCGACTGTACCAACTGGCGCAACACAACTGATTCCAGCAGTTGAGTGAGGCTGCAGATCTGGAAGATCAATGAACGATGTTCACGACAGCGGTGACTGAGGCAACACAAGAAACTATTGGCCGAAGACGAGGAACGAGGAGGGAAAAATGGATTCAAGAATCAACGTAGGACCTGATTGACAGACGAAAAAAGGCAAAAGTCGAGCGAGATTCTGCCAGATCGGAAGAAGACCAAAAGAAAAGAGATGCCGTATACCGCCAAATCGACCGACTGGTAAAGCGAAGCTGCCGGCGGAACAAACGTGACTGGCTGGAGAAAAAGGGTGCTGAGGCAGAGGAAGCTGCTGGTCGAAACGACACAAAAGCACTGTTCCGCATCGTGAGGGAGTTGACAGGAATGTCGAGCGGTGCTAACATGCGAGTGAAGGACAAAAATGGCAAGACGTTGACCACTGGAGCGGAACAGAAGCAGAGGTGGATGGAGCACTTCCGAGAGACGCTGAACCAACCAAATCCGGTCGCCCTGATAGACTCGACCGCAGAGACTCCAGAAACCACTGAGGTACTCAAAGTCTGCGAGGACCATATCACCAAGCAAGAGACGAGAGAGCGATTCGCCACTTGAGGAACGGCAAAGCAGGCGGACTGGATGAGATCTCTGCTGAGCTGCTCAAATTCGGTGAGGAGAGCACGATAACGGCGTTGACAGACTTGATGAACCACTGCTGGAGTGTTGTTCGGGTTCCCCTTGAGTGGCAGCGCGGTGTCATCGTCAAATTGCCGAAGAAGGGAAACCTGGCAGACTGCAAAAACAGGCGTATATATATATATATATATCAGTGCGGTGGCAGTATCGGTAGAGCGGCGAACAACATGCTTCGCAGCATATAGTTGCGGCCCTTTACGTTCTGAATTCAAATTCTACCGAGGTTAGCTTTCCCTTTCATCCTTACGGGGTCGGTAAGATAAAGTCGATTTATTCGACTTTCCCCTCCCCTAAAATTGCTGGCCTTGTTGCCTAAAGTAGAAATAATATATATATATATATGAAAAAATGGGGAGAAGAATACTGCGTGGTTGCACATGGATAACATGTTATAAAATGAGTCCCTCATCAATGATTTACCAACGGTCACAGGTATTTCATTGCCGTCTACTCCCCTTTCGGAGCTGAACGGCCTGACTTCTTCCAGCGTCTGGAGACTTTTCTGGGAACGTCGCGTTCCCTGCTTCTAGCGGGGGACTGGAATGACATCCTAGATGCACGTTGGGACTATGCAGAAGCATGTCCTAATAGAGGGGGTGTAACAGCCTCAAGGGGTTACTCGACCGTTTTAACTTGGTCGATAGATATCGACTAGATTTTCCAACTGTGCCAACCTGGACTTGGAAGAACCATAGTGGTCAATCTAGATCGTACTTAGATAGATTCTTAGTTAGAAGTAAGGATAGGGATATATTAAGCTGTCCAGAAATGCTCACGGTTGGCTATACAGATCACAAATTAGTGACCTGCGTAGTCAACCTCGAGAGAACACATAGACAGGGTCCCGGTTACTGGAAACTTAATTTGTCTTTACCGGCAAAAGAGGCTTACAGAGACCGGATTAGCAGATTAGTTAAGGAGAGGTTGACGGGTGCAATCGTCAACAACCGATGGTGGGCATCTCTCAAAAGAGAGATTAGAACAGAATCAATAAGTTATAGCAAGATGTTAGCTGCCGATAGGAATAGAAACGAGAAAGAATTAACAGGTAAATTAGAAGAGGCAATCAAGAGCGAAGATGTGGCCAGAGTGCTGGCATCGAGGACGGCCTTGAGCCAGTTTTTCGATGCAAAGCACGAAGGCTGCGTCATTCGAAGTAAAATACGTGCTCTAGGTAATGAGGGGGAGTGGGAAAGTTTTTTAGGAGGATGCGGTTTATGGGTTTGACAGAGGGTGGTCCTACGTCCTCCTTAAAATCCTTTTTTAGTTTTTGGTAGAGGTTCATTGGGACCTTTATTAATTTTAATTGTGGGTTGTTTTCTGAAAAAACAAAGTTTACCCCTTCGGTTTGTACCGAAGGGTTATTGTTTATGAGTTCATTTAATTTATTATTGTTTCTGTTGATTTAAGTATAGTGTAATGTCTTTTTTTCGGATGGTGTGAGTGTTTCGAAGAGGGGGGGGGGGGGCAGGTTTGGTTTTGTTTGTTGCTGGAGGGGTGTTTTCTGTTTTGTTGGATTGTGTTGACATTTGGGTAGGGGCTGTTTGGCCTTGTGTGTTTTGCACATGTTTTCTTTTTTTCCTTTTAATCTGTCTGAAGGACTCCGTTTCTTCCTCCGAATTCGTTGGGTTATCTTCAGTGTTGGAGGGAAGCGGTATGTTTGCTGGTAGTGTTTCCGTGTTAGTTTTCTTTGTGGGGGAGATGGATGTCACTATGTTAGACTGTGTTGTGTGTTGTGGCTGCGGTGGTTGTGTTGTTTTATTGAGTGAGGGGTTGGGTGGGACTGTGTTTTGTTTTTGGGTAATGTGTTGTGTCTGTTTGTGCTGTGGTGGTGGTGTAGTTTTACTGTGGGACTGAGTTTTGTTGTTTGTTTATCTGTGGTGGTGGTGGTGGAGCTGGTGTTGGTAGCAGGGTTTTCTTCTTGTTGAGTTGGGGACAAGCCGCCTTCAGGTGCCCTCTGCCTGCACAGATATGACAGGACGGCCTTCTCCCCTCCACGCTAATGTTTATATACCCGTGGCCCTCTGTCGGGTATTTGGGCAATGCGTTCAGGCTTCATTTGCACTACAAGTTCTATACCTGTTCCACTGAACGCATTGCCTGTGGTTTTCCCAATGGAAATCACGTTGTCATTCGCTGGATCGATGAAGCCAGCTATGAGCTAGCAGTAGTCCATATCTGGCATCATCGCATTCAGCCATATGCGCTGAGTTCTTTTACCCATATAAGATGGATAAAAGGTAAAATTTGTCGAACGAATCGGCGACAAAGCATATTTTTTCGCCGCCGATTCGTTTTTCATAATAATGGCCAGCCTTCCATACAGCCTGTCTCTTCTTATGAAAGTGGCTTCATTGAATACTTCTCTAAGTACCGCTTTAATTTCTACTTGTGTTGGTTGTTGTGGATTTTTTGAGATGTTGTTGATGGTGCGGAAAACGACCGTCCGACTTTCAATATCTTTGGTGAGTTCTTGGGGTATTTTTACCGACAAGGCTCCATTTCCCCTTGAGTTATGAATTGTTTGGCGTTTTTTATTCTTTGTGCCACATCTGAAATATTTTCAGGTATGTACGTTAAAGATTTTTTTGTTGTTTGTGCAAATGAGATGTTATTGGTGTTGACTTTGTCGTCTGTTTTGCTTTCTGTTATGATGTTGTTTTCAAATGTTATTTTTGTGTTTGTTGTTTCTTTGTTTGTGGTATTAATATTGTCATGCAATTCTTTCAATTTTTTTTTGTTGTTGGTATCAATCTCCAGATTTGTGTTTTCGTCGATATTTTTCTCCGCACATTCGTCTGTTTTTATTTTATTTTTTCTTTCCTTCTCTATGACGTTAGTTGGGAAGGAAGGGGGGACTAAAGCGTGCGAGCTTACAACTCTTACCGCTGTTCCCCCACCACTATTTTCGTTAGCTTCATTTAACATTTCTCCCAGACGATTGAACTTTTATGCAACAAAATTTTTTTTTAAACAGGTTTTTCACCCCTGGGAGGGGCGAAAATGAGCTGACCCACCGCCTGACAGTTCAGACGGGGGTCAAGCTACACAATAGTATCAAAATTAAAATTAAACTTACAAAATTTCCGCAATAAATTGGAACAAAACTTCTGCGCGAAGTGAATTACGTCTACGCTATCGAACAGACGACAGCTAGTAATTTTATATAGATAGATAGATAGATAGATAGATAGATAGATAGATAGATAGATAGATAGATAGATAGATAGATAGATAGATAGATAGATAGATAGATAGATATAGGAACGATCGACTTTCGTCAAATCGGACCGAGGAAACAGTCTTTCCAATTGCTAATACTATCTATCGGTCGCAACTCCAGGTAGAAGCAGCAACATAAAATAAAGTGTCTTGCTCAAAGACATTACACACCGCCCGGTCCGGGAATCGAACTCACAACCTCACGATTGCAAATCCAATTCTCTAACCACTCAACCACACGCTATATATATATATATATATATATAGAGAGAGAGAGAGAGAGAGAGAGAGAGAGAGAGAGAGAGAGCAGGAGTTGGCTAGACAACTTAACGTAATGATTTAAAGATGCCATCCGCAAGAAATAAAATATTTGACTGAGTGCTAACGTGGTTTAGAAAGTGAGTAAATATACTCACTACCTTAAGTATGTTTACACTCACTCAACAGGTTTGAATGTTGATGTTTTTTTAAACCAGAATCTTATGTGGCGAGAACAGTTCCATCTGCTTATTTAAAAAAAAACACATCTTTGATAACACTCAAGCTCTAGAAAGCAAACATACACAATAGTATTGTTTATGCGACTGAATTGTCAAATTTCCAACCGCCCAACATAAAACAATATATTAATATATATATATATATATATATATATATATATATATATATATATATATATATATATATATATATATTAATATATTGATTAACTGCTACTCTTGTTGTTGCTGCTGCTGCTGGTGTTTCTTATCTGTCTGGGCTTGGATGGAATGAACCTACGTCGGTTTTGACGATGGGTGTTCCGGCTGTTCGATCAATAGCCTGCTCATGAGAGTAACGTGTAAGTGGTTGAGTATTACACAGACACGTGTAGCTTCTTGGTAATGTCGTGTAGGTGACTGAACATTCCACAGACACGTGTACCCTTATATATATATATATATATATATATATATATATATTTGACCTGGCCGGTTGTTCTTTATTCTCTCTCGTCTACGATTTCACAGAACTTATGTTCACCGATTTCAGGGACTTGACTCCTTCTTCCTCCCGTTTGACCTGTGCGAAATTCTTTCCTTGCTCACGTTTCGACCAGGTTTGATGGTCTTTATTCTCTCTCGTCCACGATTTCACAGAACTTATATTCATCGATTTCAGGGACTTGACTCCTTCTTCCTCACTTTTCGTTGCATTACCATCTTTGACCAGTCTCGCTCGTTCCCCTTATTTACGTGTCCCAACCGGAGGTATATGGTCTTTAAAGCGATGAAATACCAATGAAGGTTGGAAGATCACTGATGAAGGACTAAATTTATTCATATATATATATACATAGTAGCTCCTATCGAACGCCTGATCAAAATTTGGTACACAACTTTGTCCCTTGTGAAGCAAATTGAGTCTGATAACATTTACTACCAAAATAGCTTGCCAGTTCTGATCTTCGTCCTCCTCTTAAACCCACAACTATAGCTGCTTACAAAATATAGTGGTCATAGAAATGGATCTAGAAGTACCTCCAATCCTTTCTTTGTCGATAACCTGAAATTGTATGGGCCAAATATCAGACACATCAAAACCAATTGGACCTCATTACCCAATTTTCTACAGACATTGAAATGATATCTGGTGAGTCCAAATGTGAATTTTTACAATAAAACGTACAAAAGATCTTCCCTCCTCTGTAAACCTAAAAATTAACGCCATGGTGATAAACCTCTACATTTGACAATTATATGTTTCTTGGACTTGAATGAGAATGCCAAAGATAATGAACCCGTCAATAAGGAGAGGACCAGGAATGAATACCTCGGGAGAGTAAAGAGAATGCGATCATCAGAACTCTCAGTGTACAACAAGCACATTGCTCATAATACTTTTGCTAAGAATAAAAATATAAAAAGTTACAGCCAATGGAGGACATACACATACATAATATGAAAGAGTACTGGGGGAGTGCTCTAGTCAAAGCCCCCAATAAAATGCAAACATAACAGTCCAGACATAATGATATGAGACAGAGGAAAGAAGGCATACCCAGAGAAAAGAAGGCATGCCCAACAGATATTAATATAATGCTATAGATTAGCGATAAGAACATTTATGCTGAACCAAAGAGAAATCTTCAGATGCTCCACCATCGACTATACCTTTAGATTTGTACCTGTGATCATTAGGGCACTGGGATATGTTACTAACAGCTTCAGTACAAATTTTGAGAAGCTGGGCTCCACAAAACCAGAAAGAGCATTGCAAGTACAGTCTATTAATGGAAGTGTAAAAATATGTCAAGCATTCCAGAAATTCAGCATGTAATAACTGCATATGCACACGTATAGATATAGAAACACATGTACATGTACACATATAATTCAACACATACAGATCCACACATGCAACAACATCCATACATGTACGCACGCGCACACACGTACACACACACACACACACACATACACACACACACAAATACATACATACATACATACATACATACATACATACATACATACATACATACATACATACATACATACATACATACATACATACATACATACATACATACATACATACAAGAATGATGGCAGCAACTCGATTTCGAGTAATGCATTGATACTTAAGCCGGAGCATCACGGATGTGACTTATTAGTCGTTCTAGGGACTTGCATGTGGTCAGCAATACCCTGGCATCACAAAAAATGTCACATATCAAGCTATGCCAGTGCTTGAAGCGTTTTTAATTGAGGAAAGGTTTTGCACGTGCCAATCCCACTCTCTGAACATCGAATACATTTGCCCAAAAAGAAGAACTGGTCTACATCATTGGATACAAACAAAGTCGCAGGTTTTATATCTGAGTAACTGTCTCCTACAGAGATGTCTTAATGAATACAAGAATACATACATACATACATACATACATACATACATACATACATACATACATACATACATACATACATACATGATGGCTGCCCCCTCGTTATCGAGTATGACCAATGCACGTTATACCATTATTAATAATTATTAATTAATTCTATTGTCATACATACATACGTGTGTGTGGAGTGTCTGTGTTGGTGGGGGGTCATAGTAAACTACTTTCTCCATGTTTACATGTCAACAAGTTTTCTCCCCTTCGGCTCAATGATTAATCTGCCAACCTAAAACTGACTAGACAGCACGAAAGCTCTAACACGTCTTCATAAAGACATTACAGCTGATGGGACACATAATGAACATTATTATTCTCAGTATCGGTAGAGGTTCGGACGCCATGCTTTGACGCATAGAGTTACGGCCCTTGCCATTCTGAGTTCAAATACCGCCGAGGTTAACTTTGCATTTCATCCTTACGGGATCGATAAAATAAAGTACTAGTAATGCACTGGATAATTGCTGGCCTTGTGCCAAAACTGGAAACAATTATTACTCTCTCTCTCTCTCTCTCTCTCTCTCTCTCTCTCTCTCTCTCTCTCTCTCTCTCTCTCTCTCTCTCTCTCTCTCCCTCTCTCTCTCTCTCTCTCTCCCAGTCCCTGTGTGTGATTTGTATCTACTCATCTGTCTATCTCTGTGTGTCTCTCTCCATCTATCTATTTCTATGTCTATCAAATCTAGCTGTCGTCTGTTCTACAGTGTGGATGTAATTCACTTCGCGCAGAAGTTTTGTTCCAATTTATTGCGGAAATTTTGTAAGTTCAAATTTAATGTTGATACTATTGTGTAGCTTGAGCCCCGTCTGAACTGTCAGGCGGTGGGTCAGCGCATCTTTACCCCTCCTAGAGGTGAAAAACCTGTTTTTAAAAATTTTGTGGCAAAAAAATTTCAATCGTCTGACAGAAATGTTAAACGAAGCGAACGAAATTAGTGGTGGGGGGACAGCGGTAAGAGTTGTAAGCTCGCACGCTTTAGTCCCCCCTTCCTTCCCAACTAACGTCATAGAGAAGGAAGAAAAAAATAAAATTAAAACAGACGAATCTGCGGAGAAAAATGACGAAAACACAAATCTGGACATGGATTCCAACGAGAAAAAAAAATTTGAAAAATTGCATGACAATATTAATACCACAAACAAAGACACAACAAACACAAAAATAACATTTGAAAACAACATCATAACAGAAAGCAAAGCAGACGACAAAGTCAACAAGATTTCATTTGCACAAACAACAAAGAAATCTTTGACATATATACCTGAAAATATTTCAGATGTGGCACGAAGAATCACAGACGCCAAACAATACATAAGTGAAGGAGAGAATGGTATTTTATCGGTAAAAATGCCTCAAGAACTCACCAAAGAAATTGAAAGTCGAACGGTCGTGTTCCGCACCATCAACAACACTTCAAACAAACCTGAACAGCCAACTCAAGCAGATATCAAAACAGTACTCACAGAAGTACTTAATGAAACCACTTTCATAAGAAAAGACAGACTGTATGGAAGCCTAGCAATTATTATGAAGAACGAATCGGCGGCAAAAAAATGTACTTTGTCACCGATTCGTTCGAAAAATTTTACCTTTTATCCATCTTATATGGGTAAAAGAACTCAACGCATATGGCTGGATGCAATGATGCCAGATGTGGACTACTGCTGGCTCATAGCTGGCTTCATCGATCCAGTGAATGACAACGTGATTTCCATTGGGAAAACCACAGGCAATGCGTTCAGTGGAACAGGTATAGAGCTGGTAGTGCAAATGAAGCCTGAACGCATCGCCCAAATACCCGACAGAATCCTATTAGAGGGCCACGGGTATATAAACATTAGCGTGGAGGGGAGAAGGCCGTCCTGCCACATCTGTGCAGGCAGAGGGCACCTGAAGGCCGCTTGTCCCCAACTTAACAAAAAGAAAACCCTGCTACCAACACCAGCTCCACCACCACCACCACAACAGATAAACAAACAACAAAACTCAGTCCCACCCAACCCGTCCCTCAGTAAAACTACACCACCACCACAACACAAACAGTCACAACACATTACCCCAAAACAAAATACAGGCCCACCCAACCCCACTCAATAAAACAACACAACCACCGCAGACACAACACACAACACAGTCTAACATAGTGACATCCATCTCCCCCACAAAGAAAACCAACACGGAAACATTACCAGCAAACATACCTCTTCCCTCCAACACTGAAGATAACCCAACGAATTCGGAGGAAGAAACGGAGTCCTTCAGACAGATTAAAAGGAAAAAAGAAAACATGTGCAAAACACACAAGGCCAAACAACCCCCACCCAAACAACCCCCACAATCCAACAAAACAGAAAACACCCCTCCAGCAACAAACAAAACCAAACCTGCCCCTCCCCTCTTCGAAACACTCACACCATCGGAAAAAAAGACATTACACTATACTTACATCAACAGAAACAATAATAAATTAAATGAACTCATATACAATAATCCTTCGGTACAAACCGAAGGTGTAAACTTTGTTTCATCAGAAAACCACCCACATTTAAAACTAATAAAAATCCCAATGAACCTCTACCAAAAACTAAAAAAGGATTTTAAGGAGGACGTAGGACCACCCTCTGTCAAACCCATAAACCGCGTCCTACTAAAAAGCTTTCCCCCTCCCCTTCCCCTCCCCAACACAACTCCAAACACCCCAACCCCACCACACACTGACGACCCCACACCACCACAAGACACCCCTTCACCCAACACCCCCGACCCCATGGAAGTCGTGCAACCCGAACCCCGGGAAGCGGAAAGGTAGGTCTCTACACTCTCCTTTGGCTCTGCCACCCACATGGATGTGTTAAGAGTAGGATGCTTGAATGCACGTGGCCTGGGCTCAACTTGGAAGCAAGCAAAGCTTCTAAATGACCTCAGGTCATGTGGTATAAATGTAATGGTTATCTGTGAGACTCGGATCAGCGTCGTGCGGAATCTGGACCCTACCTTCGATGACTTTGAGGTGCATGCATCTCTCTGTCAACCTGGAGGTGGGGGTGGGGTTGTCGTACTGCTGCAAAAACACCTGGTTCTTGCCGTACAGGTTGTGCACTCGGACCCGGAGGGTCGTTTGTTGGTGCTAGACGTTGACAGTAGTGAAGGTGCGGCCTTGAGACTGGTCGCCGTCTACTCCCCTTTCGGAGCTGAACGGCCCGACTTCTTCCAGCGTTTGGAGACTTTTCTGGGAACGTCGCTTTCCCTGCTTCTAGCGGGGGATTGGAATGACATCCTAGATGCACGTTGGGACTATGCAGGAGCATGTCCTAATAAAGGGGGTGTAACAGCCTCAAGGGGTTACTCGACCGTTTTAACTTGGTCGATAAATATCGACTAGATTTTCCAACTGTGCCTACCTGGACTTGGAGAAACCACAGTGGTCAATCTAGATCGTACTTAGATAGATTCTTAGTTAGAAGTAAGGATAGGGACATATTAAGCTGTCCAGAAATGCGCACGGTTGGCTACACGGATCACAAATTAGTGACCTGCGTAGAAAACACATAAACAGGGTCCCGGTTACTGGAAACTTAATTTGTCTTTACCGGCAAAAGAGACTTACAGAAACCGGATTAGCAGATTAGTTAAGGAGAGGTTGACGGGTGCAATCGTCAACAACCGATGGTGGGCATCTCTCAAAAGAGAGATTAGAACAGAATCAATAAGTTATAGCAAGATGTTAGCTGCCGATAGGAATAGAAACGAGAAAGAATTAACAGGTAAATTAGAAGAGGCAATCAAGAGCGAAGATGTGGCCAGAGTGCTGGCATCGAGGACGGCCTTGAACCAGTTTTTCGATGCAAAGCACGAAGGCTGCGTCATTCGATGGTATACCTTACGAACTTTATTTAGCAATGCCGGTCTTCTTCTCCGAACTCCTCGAAGCGGTCTACTGCAATTGGCAGCAGAACGGGAGAATTCCTTGTTCTGTAGCCAAGGGCGTAGTCACGCTGGTGAGGAAGGACGAGAACAAGGGAGATAGTATAAATAATTTTCGGCCCATTACCCTGCTAAACACAGAGTTAAAGATTTTGGCCAAGGTGTTAGCAAAGAGGTTGGCGCTTGTCTCGGGTGGCCTGGTGGGAGATGCGCAGACATGTGCTATCCCATCCAGGTCCATTCACGATAACCTCCACCTCATGCGATACATCATAGAGAGGGTTGGCAACAAACCCGGCTTCGGTGGGGCCCTGATCAACTTGGATCAGTCTAAGGCCTCCGATAGGGTCGACCATGGTTACCTGGATGCGGTGCTAGCGGCGGCTGGGTTTGGTCCTATTTTCAGAGGCTGGATCACTGCCTTACATAGCAACCACATCTGTTCTAGGATCAAGGTGAACGGCTACCTTTCGAAGCCGTTCGAAATCACACGATCCATTCGACAGGGGTGCCCTCTCTCCTCCCTTCTGTACGTATTGACTCTCGAGCCTTTACTGAGGAAGTTGGAGTTGTTGCAGGGTATCCCCCTGGAACCAGGATTGAGCAAAGCGGTGTCGGCCTACGCCGATGACGTAACAGTAATGGTATCGACCGACTCGGAGATCGAGGCGATCGGTACCTTACTGGAGGATTACGAAAGGTTGTTAGGAGCGAAACTGAACCGGGAAAAATCCATCGGGCTGCAACTCGGAACGTGGAGAGGCAGACCGATGCCTCCCGACGGTGTCGTCGGACACTGGACGGAGGGCCCGGTAAAGTTGCTTGGGGTCTGGTTTGGACCGGACCTCCAGGTGGAAAAGAACTGGAACGAGGTTACGAACAAGGTGTTTGCACTAACCCAGAAGTGGGCCAAGTGTAAGCTGTCCCTAAAAGGCCGGGCGGAGGTGGCGAACATTTACATAGCGTCCGTCACTTACTACCGCCTGACTGTCATGCCTTGCCCTAAGGAAACACTCACCACCATGGAACGCATGTTCTTCCAATTTCTTTGGAAGAAGTGCCCTCCTATGGTGAGAAGATCCATCTGCTGCCAACAACCTTCGAAAGGAGGGCTGGGGATGCCGTGGTTGATGATGTGTAGGCACGCATTAAGGCTACGGCACCTACAGGTATTCCTCACTGGTCAACCGGTGTGGGCTCCGTTCGTGAAACGAGCCTTTCCGAGACTCGTCTCGCTCACCGAGCTGCAGTCCTGGGTCAAGCAAAGATCCGGAAAACTGGGAGACTGGCACACTGAGTGTGCTCAGGTGCTCAGGGCTCTCTGGCAAGCGGGCCAGGCCGTCGGTGGAGAATCCACCTCATCATTCTATAGAGGGCTGGTGGCTAGCAGGGGCGATGACACCCTTGGAGAGTCGCTGGACATGGAAGAAGACGAACTGGCCAGCCTGTTCGGTAGGACTTTCGGCCCGGGACCAATGGACAACTTCCAGAAGTCACTAGCCTGGCAGTGCTACCGGGGGGCTCTACCCGTTCGAGAGAGGCTCTACAGACACGGGCGCCCGGGCAGGGATCCCTCAAAAAAGATTTGCCCTAGATGCGTGCGTCACGAAGAAACCGTTGCGCACGCATTGGTGCAATGTCCGGGCGTGGCTGATCTGTGGGGCTACGCCGAACGACTGCTGTCGCGGGTGGCGCCAATTAAATTGACCGCCGAGTCCGTGATGACAATCAAACCGCCTCCCCTCTTCACAAAGGAAGCAAAGGCGGTTTTTCTGTGCGTAATAGCCATGTTGAAAGAGGTTGTTTGGTGGACACGATTGAAAGGTCTGAGGTCAGGCAACTTCCTCTCTGGCCATAGTCTGGTCTACTTCTTCCGATATCACTTCGGAAGAAGGATAAGAATGGAGAGAGAGGTGCTTGGCCACAGGCAGTTTTATGAAAGGTGGGTGATAGTGGCGAGAATGGCTCGTGTAAATGGGCCTTCTCTGTATACCATCCTGTAGGTAAAGAAGTAAAGGAAAGGGGAGCACCTTCTCCATGTGCTCCCCGGGCAAAGGATTGCACACTTTTTCGGGGGGGGGGGTGCAACCCCCATCACGTCCCCTCCCTTTTGAGGTTATTTTCGATTATTTTCATTTTATACCCTTTTTACTCGATTGTATGTAAACTCCCCCTTTGTATTTGTCCCTTCTTTTTATGCCTTTATGGTAAATAAAGAAATATATCTATTTCTATGTCTATCTATCTATCTATCTCTTTCTATCTCTCTCTCTCTATATATATATATATATGTGTGTGTGTGTGTGTACGTGTGTGTTTGAGTGTGTGTGTGAACAGAGAGGGAGAGACAAAGAGAGAGGGGTATAGAGATAGCTAGACAGACAGACAGACAGACAGACAGACAAACAAACGAACGAATGAATGGATGGATGAATAGATCAGCAGTACTCAACCTGTTAAGATGTTTGTGCAGTGAATCATAGAAGTAATAGGGAGTGGGTGGTGCTCGTTCGTCATTGTAGAAACAGAAGACAGTGAAAACGGTCATGCCTCGGCTTCCATCCAGGGCTAATCGCGACTTCATTAGCCTGTCAGATATAGAAACAATAAGTGACACCAGTTTGCTGACGAGAGTGTTCGCGATGACTAGACAAACTCCGGCCTTACTCCGTACAGAGTCATCGTTTCCTGATTAGAGGATGCTCCAGTTTGGCTCATTTAACATTCCTTGACCCCTTAATAACTTACTTAAAGGAAGTTATTGGAATCCGACCTTCTCGTGTTTATATATATATATATATATATATATATATATATATATATATATATATATATATATATATATATATATGGAATCCGACCTTCTCGTGTTTATATATATATATATATATATATATATATACACACACACACACACACATATATATATATATATATATATATATATATATATATAAAATGACCCGGGGGGGGATAGACTAGGGCTATAACACTCCACTTGCCGATTTTGCAATGGGTAACCCCTGCTTGCCAAGGGAGACGTAAGATCTTCTTTGTATTC
>OZ024741.1:121292239-121294739 GCA_964016885.1 Eledone cirrhosa | reverse complement strand
GCAGTGCATTTAGTTATTCAACTGGTGCAACTTTAAATTTCGTCTAAGTGAACTAATGACAACAATGAATAGAATTTTCACTCTTCTCAACTTTCTTTGTCTTATCAAGTGCGTGTGTACGTTGATGTTCTCTCTCTCTCTCTCTCTTTCACTCACTGCCTCCGCCTCTCTCGCTCTCCCCATCTCTCACTATTATTATCGGTAGAGGGTCGGACGCCATGCTTTGCAGCAAACAGCTACGGCCCTTTATGGTCTGGGATCAAATCCCGCCGAGGTTAACTTTGCCTTTCATCCTTACGGGGTCGATAAAATAAAGTACCAGTAAAACACTGGGATAATTGCTGGCCTTGTGCCTAATGTAGAAACAATTATATGCAAATGGGAACTCACGCGCTGGACGCCCCACGGTCCCGGCGGACAGAATAGAGAAGGCGTTTTCCCGGAAGACTGTGAGGGAATCGCGTTGGATCTATCCTAGTTGGCAAGCTCACACCTGCGGGCAGCCAACTCCGTGCCGATGGTGTGGTAAGTAGGGAGGTAATCCTAGTGCCATTGACACCAGAAGTCTCTAATACTCCGGGCTCGGCCATAAACCTGTCGGAGAGCTCGAAGTGCAGTAGAGCCTGGATTAGTCGCATATTGCAGCAGGTTGCCGCTGTAGAAAGTGTCGCTGCATGTGGCATCCCAGATGAGGGGTTTACCAACGCGAAACTGGAAGAGGGTCATGCCGTCTGGCTTGTAGCCGCCCCTTTTCTTTTCCTCTATGTTTTCTTCTTCCCTTTGTCTCCTCCTATCACTTCTTTCCACCACCGGACTTCTTCCTCGTTTGTACCTTTGTTTTTTTTGTTTTTTTTTCCCTTTCGCCTACCCTGAGGCAGCCCATCGGGCTTCTTTAGCCTCGGTACCCCCCACCCCCAGTAACTTACAGATAGCATCCGCCGATTACGCTATACTAACTAACCATAGCAGCTGTGTTAAACCCCAGAGATGTGGTATTAATTTTTAATACCCAATTCTAAATTTTCATTAATTCTCATCTAGCAACTCATTCTATAGCATTGGCCGAAAAAGCAGAACCAACTAAATATAGCAGCTGTGGTAGACTCCTTAGTTTTTGTTTTATTTCACTTCTCACTTTCCAATCTTATATTCTGATATATCTGTCTCTCATTTTTTATTATATTCTTTTTTATTATATTTTTTCTTTGTCCCCTAATCTCATTTGATTTACCTTTTCTACAACGTCCCTCCTCCATTTTCTAAAGAAACCTTATTTCGCCTATATCCCCTGGCCTACTTTCATACACATTCCTTAGAATTTGCCTAGATTTCACGTTCTACGCTTGACCGGTTCTACCCACTCCTCTATTGTTCTACAGGCAAGTTCAGCCACTCCGCACCCACTGCCATGATAGACTTTTCTGTGTCTGCTACAAATTTCTTTCTTTCTCACATTTGGATTCAGCCCGAAAGGTCTTTTTTCTAAGCACTCATATATTCACCTAGCTTATGCTAACAGAATAACTATGTAGCTTGTTCCCTTCCTCTCTACGGTTAGCTCTCCTCTTTGTTGTTATCTTGTCTCACTCGCTTTACGCGTTTTAATTGTCCTAATAACTTAATTTAGTTATTATTGCACCGACGTGAGGTATATGATTTTTAATGCAATGAAATATTTATGATCGTCGGCAAATCACTGATGAGGGACTCATTTTATTACATGTTATCCATGTGCAACCTGCAGTATTCTTCTCCCCATTTTTTCACATATATTTACCTAAACTGCGATTCTATTTTTTCTCTCTCTCTCTCTCTCTCTCTCTCTCTCTCTCTCTTACTGCTCCCTCGTTCTCTCTGTTTCTCCTACTTTCTTTCGCCCCCTCTGTCATGTCAGTTAACTCTTCCTCACACTTCCACTCACTCACTCATTGTTTCTCCCCTTCTTACTTCACCCCGTTCGCGACGAAAACAAATTCTTTCTTTCTCACATTTGGATTCAGCCCGAAAGGTCTTTTTCTAAGCGCTCATATATTCACCTAGCTTATGCTAACAGAATAACTATGTAGCTTGTTTCCTTCCTCTCTACGGTTAGCTCTCCTCTTTGTTGTTATCTTGTCTCACTCGCTTTACGCGTTTTAATTGTCCTAATAACTTAATTTAGTTATTATTGCACCGACGTGAGGTATATGATTTTTAATGCAATGAAATATCTATGATCGTCGGCAAATCACTGATGAGGGACTCATTTTATTACATGTTATCCATGTGCAACCTGCAGTATTCTTCTCCCCATTTTTTCATATATATATATATATATATATATATATATAAATCAGGATAGATTCAGTTTGAAACTGGTTACATCATTACTCATTACTCACTAGAGTAGACAATATATGGAGTAGTAGAGTATGGTTATATAATAAAAAGTCGAGACCCCGACGGCTGAGCTCTTTCCGTTTCAACAGCTAGTTTGAGACTGATTGCCGAAGGCATTGGC
>OZ024741.1:121282637-121292039 GCA_964016885.1 Eledone cirrhosa | reverse complement strand
CCCCGACGGCTGAGCTCTTTCCGTTTCAACAGCTAGTTTGAGACTGATTGCCGAAGGCATTGGCGGTTAACTGACTGTCTCATCAGGAGTTGTTGTCTGTCCAAATAAGGGCATACATTGTTTATCCAATTATAAAAATTTCTTTGATTTTTGTTGTGTTGAGAGAGTGGTTGTATGTGGTTGTGCGTATATAGATATCTTGCTTAGTGAGTGTTTATATGTATATGTGCGTCTATATGAGCGTTCAAGTGTATCTTCCTGGTCAGCTTTAGATAGAATAATCGTGGAGAGGGGGGGCAGAAAAATATTTATCGAGTAAATATATTAGGGTGTGTCTGCTCCCAGGCATGATTATCACGATCCTTTGACAACAGGTCTATAGAGCTGGTGATAGTCCTGGCAGCAAATCGCCTTAATCAAAGAATAGTAGAAGTTGACCCAATGGTAGCCATATTGTCAACAAAGTGCCAATTCAACTATGCACACACGCATTTCGATTCATTGAGTGCTCTGTGATGCTTCCAAAGAAATCGAATTGTACATGCTGTACTGCAGCTAAAGTTCGATTTACAAATATTATATATATTTGCATGTATATGTAAATTGAGCGTGTGTGTCGTGTAGTGTGAGAGCCGAGTATGTCATGTTGAGTTTAGTTGGGAGTGAATTAAATTTTCCAATATGAAACTATAAAATTATTCACTGAGAGCACCTGTTAAAGAAATATTCTCTAGTGTTTAAACTGCTAGCAGAGCTTTTTAACCTGTCTAATATGTGTGCCCCTCTCCTATGTACAGAGGGGACATTTCCTTGCTACGTGGCTGCATTGTTTGCTTCTTTCCAGAGTTTTCCACTTGATTCCTTAACTCACCTTGAACTTTTTCAATCTCCAATTATAATTGGCCTGTTTCGTGGGATTCCGCTTATCAGTTAACACGAAGGATATTCTGTGGTAAAACACCTCTAATGTGTGTGTGTGTGTGTGTACGATCTAATTTTACAACATTTGAGTGAGGAGGAATTTTAAAGTTAACGGCTTCAACGCACGTTTCTGCTTCAAAAAAAAGCCTACGTTGGGCGTATAAGCCCAAGAGGCGGAAAAAAGAGGACAGCGTTGTTCTGTCCGCGATTTTCATCCCCAGGATGTTATATATTCAACTTGTTAGGCTATATTTCACAGTCAAAAATGAGTTTTGATCCTTTCAGGCTAAATACAACGATATAATATATATATTTTCCTCTTTTTTCCGCCTCTTGGGGCTTATACGCCCAACGTATATAATTAAATATATACACATACACATATATATATGTATATATATATATATATATGTGTGTGTGTGTGTGTGTGTATTTAATTATATGAGTATAAAGAAAGAGTCCAAGCGCAGAAATGCTATAAAGATATATATGTATATATATACATATAAGGAAAAAGATGAAATCGAAAATGCAACTGGAGTCTCTTTTTTTTTTAAATATATATTTATTTGGTTCCTTTACCCGTTTCGCAGTTCTTCTGCTTTTCAAAAGTAGAATTGAGATGGAGGGCCTGTGGTTTTTCTCACATCTGGTTGGTGTTTGAATGTTACTTCTGTTTTATATGGAAAAAAGTGGCTCGAAATGCTACGTTTTTAGAGAAGTAATTTGGTTGGTTGGTCAATAATTATAATAAATTTCGCGCCAGTTCGCGTTACAAAGTTATTATTATATTTGCCTTCAAAAAAAGGTGGGGCTCAGGTTGTTTTTTCATATATGAGTGAAGTTTGGTTGGTGGATGCAGTCACGTGAATAAGCACATCAGCTTTCGCGCCAGTTTGTGTTTGAATTTCTTTTTACTTAAATTTAATGTACTTGTTCACGTGACAGTCATAATTTCATTTATAACCATCAAATTACATTTATAAATAAAAAATAAAAAAAAAAGCCTGCGTGAGCCTCCTTTTTTTAAGTAAAAAGAAATTCAAACACAAACTGGCGCGAACACAAACTGGCGCGAAAGCTGATGTGCTTATTCACGTGACTGCATCAACCAACCAAACTTCACTCATATATGAAAAAACAACCTGAGCCCCCCACCCCTTTTTTTTTAAGGCAAATATAATAAGAACTTTGTAACGCGAACTGGCACGAAATTTATTATAATTATTGACCAACCAACCAAATTACTTCTCTAAAAACCTAGCATTTCGAGCCACTTTTTTCCATATAAAACAAAAGTAACATTCAAACACCAACCAGATGTGAGAAAAACGACAAACCCTCCATCTCAATTCTACTTTTGAAAAGCAGAAGAACTTCGAAACTGGTTAAAGGAACCAAATACATATATATATATTTTTTAAAAGACTCCAGTTGCATTTTCGATTTTATCTTTTTTCCTTATACTTTCACTCGTGTAAGACACCTCGTTTTTTTTTCATTTTGTAAAAAAACCTCACTTTCTATATATATATATATATATTTAATATATTAACAGAGAAAGCTTTAAGCAATACTCCGACCGGCTTCCGTCTCACTCAACAAACATTAGGATATACCTTAGTATAATCCCAATTATACGTTTGGGGTGCTAACTATACGTATTTTGCGGATATATATAGATATATATATATATATATATATATATATATATATATATATATATATATATATATAATTCATTGTTTGTAGGGGGAAATAAGAAAATAAATAATATTAAAAGTAGTATCTGACAAATGATAGAATAAACGAAGCCGGTATGGAAGGATATTATATAGATATTTAGTGAAATCCATAAAGCAGGAAAAATGATAAAGCTTTCAGATATGAATGTTTAGAATATGAGCTTTTTAAAAAACTAGTAGTTTATTTTGTCAACCCCGGAAGGATGATAGGGAGACCCGAGCAAAATTTGAGTTTCGCCCTGTTTATCACAGGGTCATCTATATATAATATAAAAGAGAGATGTTTCTTAGCTGGCTGGCTGGTTGGTTGGTTCAATCACACAAAAATCACACACACACACACACACACATCTAAAGAGAGAGAGACACAGAGGGAGAGGCAGAAATAGAGATACGCCGTTATACAGAGAGATACAATTAAAGTGTTAGATATTCAGATATATATATATATAAGCAAAAGGGATATTCAATTCAACAAATATAAATGTTTATAACTGATTCAGAGCACTCGACAGAATTTGGAGTATAATATTCAATGATATTAAATAAATGGAAACTATATTTATAAAACCATATTTATTCTATTATATATATTTCAAGGGTACCAAAATGTTGGTACACTATCCAAGGAAAACTTGAACCGTTAAGGTATTTTTTCTTGGTTATGTCAAAATTTATAAAACACACTTCGTATTTTATCTGATGAAAGCGTACCAAAATTTGGGTACCCTTGAAATACATATAATAGAATAAATATGGTTTTATAAATATAGTTTCCATTTATTTAATATCATTGAATATTATACTTCAGATATATATATATATATATATATATATATATATATATATATATATATATATATATATATATATATATATATATATAATATAACTTAGAGTTTACACTCAATGGGGTCATTTACAATTATTTCAGCTCTAAGAATCGCTTCTGAGCAGTATACATTAATATATGATAAACATTTACATGTTTTAGTTGCAATTGACTAATAAAATAGTTAGGATGAAATATCTTAATTCAAATACATATAGTTTGCCTGTACGATCTAAAAAATAATAAATCAATACTCACAAACCCATATGGGCAAAAGGCCTTGGTACCTAGACACGTTTAAATTTCAAAATACAAACTTTTTCCGCAGATCGGTCAGAACTTCAAACTTTAAACATGTTTCACAAAGGATGGTATAATAGTGAAATAATTAATTAATTAGTAGTGAGTTAATTAATTTTCTGTGTTTATCAATAGGTACCCAGATAAATTAAGTAACTTCACCTCAGAAAAATATCTAAGGTCTGGTTAACGTAGCGAAAATACACGAGGTTAATTTATATATATATATATATATGTGTATGTGTGTGTGTGTGTGTGTGTGTGTGTGTGTGTGTGTGTGTGTGTGTGTGTGTGTGTGTGTGTGTGTGTGTGTGTGTGTGTGTGTGTGTGTGACTGCACCAGGGTTCCTGTTCCTCAGGGAACCACACTATATGGGGGACAGGGAATTCTGGGCATGAGAGTGAGATCCATCATCTCGACAGTAGTCGAAGAATGATAATGATGATGATGTATATATATATATATATATATATATATAGAGAGAGAGAGAGAGAGGGGGGGGGAGAGAATGGCAACGAACGCTGGTTTATATACACACACACACACACACACACACACACACACACACACACACACACATACATACATACACACATCTATATATATTAGCAGATGTCTGTGTATTTGTATGCCTGTGCGTAATGCCAATGGTGGAGTGAGAGGGGAGAAAAAGAAACGGAGAGGCAAAGTCTGGAAGCGGCTCTTTATTTCTCCTCCTCCATCTCCTCATTCGTCACAACGTTTTTCGATAGAGGGGAGAAATGTAAATAGAGAGAGAGAGAGAGAGAGAGAGAGAGAGAGAGAGAGAGAGAGAGAGAGAGAGAGAGAGAGAGAGGGAGGGAGACTGGGAGAGAGAGAGAGAGAGAGTGAGAGAGACTAAAAGAGAGGAAGTGTTACAGAGGGTGTGAGCGATAGAAATACAGAATGAGAAAAAACAGAGAGAAGAAAGAAACACAGAGAGAGAACAAGTTTCTATTGAAGAATTTGAAAGCGAGGGATATATATATATATATATATATATATATATATATATATATATATATATATATATATATATATATATATATTTCGTTTCTGAATTTGTTTAGCAAGATTCTTTATCTGAAAACGTGTGTTGAAACCGATATTGTTATACTTTGGGAGGGTCATGTTGCCAATAAGAAACACATGCACCAGTTGCTTTCACTTCAATTTATTATAATAAATTTATAAATTTCCAGTTGGTTGGTTGGTTGGTTCCACAACCAGATGGTTGTTTATATATTGTCAATTGTCAAAGTTCTTTCGTCACACATTCTGTCACCTCTTCAGTGACTGGGGATTCTTTTCTTTGTTTTTTTGCCTCTCCTTTGTTCTGTCCTACGCCATTTTGTTTCTCTGTGTGTGTTCACACAAAGGAGAGGCACAAAAACAAAGAAAAGAATCCCCAGTCACTGAAGAGGTCACAGAATGTGTGACGAAAGAACTTTGACAATTGACAATATATAAACAACCATCTGGTTGTAGAACCAACCAACCAACCGGAAATTTATAAATTCCTAAATTTATAAATTTATTATAATAAATTGAAGTGAAAGCAACTGGTGCATGTGTTTCTTATTGGCAACATGACCCTCCCAAAGTATAACAATATATATATATATATATGCAGAGGTTATATTTAATTTGTTGGGATTCAACAAGCTTAAAAATGTTATATATATATATTATATATATATATATATATATATATATATATATATATATATATATATATATATATAAAGAGAGAGAGAGAGAGAGAGAGAGAGAGAGAGAGAGAGAGAGAGAGAGAGAGAGAGAGAGAGAGAGAGACTGTGTGTTTGATACTGTATGTATGTTTGATACATGTGTGTGTGTGTGGAAATAAGAGGGAAAGGAAAGCAATGACTATTAACATGTGTGCGGCGGGTGTATGTACGTGCACGCTTGCGTCCGTGTGTGTGTGTGTGCGCGTGTGTGCGTGTGTGCGTGCAGCGTTCCACAGAAAGTAAAAGCTATCAACATGTGTGAGTGTGTGCGTGTATGTACGTACACGCGTGCGTGTGTGCGTGTGGGGGTTTGCGTGTGTGTGCGCGTTTGCATACGCGTTTGCGTGCGCGCGTGTGTGTGTATGCCTGCGGCGTTCCACAATCGCCATTTATTTCAATCACTCTTGTGAAGATATTCACGTCACTTTCACTCATTTTTTTCATTTAATCCCCATTTTAATTTTCAAAAAGGTTTCTGAGAAAAATGTTCTCACTCTCTACAAGAGGAGACGGGGTAGATGTAGATGATCAGTATTCTACAGTGAAGCAAAGACGGGTACAGGTAGCAAGGTCACTAGAAACCCCTGCACAACGACAGCAACAGCATGAAAACGACCGGAGGAGAGCGCTGCACGCAGGGCCAATGAGTCACAAGAGGCAAAGGGAAAAACGGTTAGAACAATTACGTCAACAAAATGCAATCCGCAGGAGCCAAGAGTCAAAAAAGGAAAGAGAAAAATGTTTAAAGGATGCAAGTCAAAGACAAGCTGCCAGAGTTACCAATGAGACAATAGGTCAGCGAGAGATTAGTCAAAGAAAAAAAAAACAGGACCAAACAGTTGCTGCAAGACTTCGTCAATCCTCAGAGGAATAACGTGAGCGTCTTGATCAAGATAGGCTGAATACGTTTGACAAAAGAGTTTCACTTTTCAAGGCGACTTGGAAAAGATCAGCTTTGAAATATGATCCAAAATATGATTATTCTACAGAGAAATTGGTTGATATTGGAGCAATATCAAAAGAGTGCAATTTTTGTAAAGGAAAGAAATGGGAAAGAGAAACCATTACTAAGTGTTGTGGTGGAGGAACAGTTGTTTTACACAACAGTTGTTTGGTACACCCCCAGATACTTTGAAGGTGTTGCTTTGGGGAAACACACCAAGGAGCATGCACTTCTTGAAAAACATGAGTAATTATAATTCTGCTTTCCAAATTACCTCCTTTGGTTAGCAATATTATAAGAGAAGAGAACATGAAGCCAACTTTTAAAGTTCAAGGTCAAGTATACCATCGTATTAGATCTTTGTTCCCAACTGAAGGCAAAAATCCTCAGTTTTTACAGCTATATTTTGTGGCAAATTACAAGGAGCAGGCTTTGCAACGGTCATTTCATTTAACCTTCCGAATTTGAAAGAAGAGTTAATCTTTGATCAGCAAGATATGTTGCATGCAAACAATAGCTACATCAGAAGCTTCAAGTATGCATTATAATCTGCACCACCCATTGAATACAAGATAGTTATTGATGGAGACAAAAAGCCTGTTGCTACAATGCCCCTGCCACAAATGAAGTAGCAGCAATTATTACAGACGACGGGTATGGGAAGTTAGATATTATTATTCAAGGAAGAGGAAATAAGAAGCAGCGGATAAATGCAACCCACCGATCATATGCTGCACTCCAGTATCCATTAATCTGTGTATTTGGCCAAGATGGATATTACTTTGGTATTAAAAAAACAGATCTTATAACAAGAGCTCCTGCACTGACAAAAACAGTAAGCTGCACGGAATTCTATGCTTACCTTTATATTAAGAAAGCAAGACTACAATATTTTTCATCGTTCACGTGAGCTCTTCCAACAATTTGCAGTTGATATGAATACAAAAATTGAAGGAGAAACGCTTCTTTACATTAGAAAACATCAGAAAGATCTCCGTGCATCAGATTTTATTCACCTGAGAGATGCAATCAGTAATGAAGCAGCATTGGCTGCTGATAACATTGGACAGCTTTGTGTTATTCTTCCATCAAGCTTTACAGAAAGTC
This sequence comes from Eledone cirrhosa, assembly GCA_964016885.1. NCBI lineage: Eukaryota > Metazoa > Mollusca > Cephalopoda > Octopoda > Eledonidae > Eledone > Eledone cirrhosa. The sequence continues at coordinate 121,284,422 of OZ024741.1, read as the reverse complement.
CACGGTATATGCATGAGCATACCTAAGATGCACTTACATATGTCAGACACTATGGTCGTCTAGACTTCTTCATTAGATTCACATGTAATCCAACATGGCATGAAATAAAAAGTGAGCTTTATCATCATCAAAGATCGCCATGATATTAAATCTAGAGTGTTCAGACTTAAAGTCATAAAGCTGATGGATCTCCTAAAAAAATGTGAAGTCTTTGGACCAGTCAAATGGGACATGTAGACAATTGAATGGCAAAATCGAGGATTGCCACATGCCCACATTTTGATTTGGTTACATGAAAAACTTTGCCAAATGATATTGATTTATTTATCTCAGCTGATTTGCCTGATCCACAGTAAGATCCTTTGCTGCATGAAATTGTCAGGTTCCAGATGATTCATGGGCCCTATGGTTCAATTAATCCATCCTCCCCATGCATGAGGGATAAGTGTACCAAGAACTACCCACGTCCCTTTGTACAAGAAACCCAAACTGGAGAAGGTGGTTAACCCCTTTACAAGAAAAGAAAACCTTGGCATGGTGGATTCACTTCGAAAAAAAATGAGAAATGGGCAAGAATTCATCATTGACAATCACTGTCTTCTTCTTACAAAAACTTTCAAAGCCCATATCAATGTTGAATTCTGCAACTCTCTTAAGTCTATTAAGTATGTTTGCAAATATATAAACAAAGGTTTAGATGCTGCAACATACACTCTTATGCAGAATGGCAGCCAGCAGATAAATAAAAATGACGAAGTTGCACAGTATGAGAGAGGAAGATACATCAGTACCAATGAGGCTTTTGGGCACATCTTCAATTTCCCATTCATGAGAGGCACCCAGCCATCATTCATCTGAGTGTCCATCTAGAGAATGGCCAAAGAGTTATCTTTACAAAACAAACAGCCTTGCAACAAGCACTTTCTCCAAAAGAAACTGCCTTTTTTAAGTTGTATCAAGAAGATGAAGATGCAAGAAAATTTCTTTACCTAGAATTACCCAAGTATTACACCTGGAGAAACAATAAATGGCACAAGAGGAAACGTGGGGCTGACGCTCTTGCAAGAGTTTACAATGTCCACCCAAGCCAAACAGAATGCTACTACTTACGGCTCCTTTTGTATGAAGTACGTCGTCCAAAACCATTCCAAGATTTGAGGAGGGTAAATGGTCATGTGTATGAAACTTATAGGGAAGCATGCTATCAACAAGGTTTTTAGAAAATGATGACCATTGGGAAACTCCGTAACCTTTTTGCAATTATGCTGAACATGTGTCAACTTGGCAGTCCCCTACAGCTTTGGATGAAACATTGTGAGGCTGAGAACTTAAAGTATGCAGTTCAACAGGCAAACCCAGATATCAATATTCAGTTCTCTGAAAAAAATTTTAACCAGGCACTGATTGAAATTGAGGATCAAGTTTGGGCTATGGGAGGCAAAATTTTGGCTCTGGACTGCCAAAAACAAACCGTCAAATTAGTGATTTAACTACGAGAGACATATCAAGAGAGAGAAATTATGACATCACAGAGTTGGCTGCATTTGTGAATGAACATGAACCTAAATTTCTTCCAGAACAACGCTGTGCATATGATAAAATTATTTCGTTAGTCAGAGAAAAAAGTGGAGGAATTTTCTTTCTTGATGTTCCTGGCGGTACAGGTCAAACATTTGTAACAGCATTGCTTCTTTTTTTTTTTTTTTTTTTTGTATTATGAATTCAGAATTAATTTCATCATGTATCCCAATTGAAGAATAAATTGAATTAAGAATAATGAATTTC
>OZ024741.1:121245137-121277637 GCA_964016885.1 Eledone cirrhosa | reverse complement strand
GGGGGGGGGGGGGGTAACGTCAGTGTATCCCGACCATTATTCGGAAACTGACCCTTTATGAGATTGATTGATCTACGTCACAGCCAGCCCATGAAATTAACGTGCAAATGGCTGCCGCATTCCACAGACATGTGTACCCTTAACGTGAATATCGGAGAGATTTAACGTGACATAGTGTGTGACATGTCAGGCCCTTTGAATTACAAATACAGTCTGTCTTGGATTATATTGTAAGTGGTAAGGGCGGTGGATTGGCATTATCGGTAGAAAGTCGGACACCATGCTTTGCAGCATAGAGTTACGGCCCTTTACGATGTGAGTTCAAATCCCGCTGAGGTTAACTTTGCCTTTCATCCTTACGGGGTCGATAAAATAAAGGACCAGTAACGTACTGACCTTGTGCCTATAGCAGAAATAATTATATTGTAAGTGGTTGAGCATTCCAACATGTACATCCTTAACGTAGTTCTCGGGGAGATTCAGCGTGAGGCGATACTTGGTTTTAGTGTCCTAAATTATCATCATCGACATTCAATTATTAGCTCCACCCACTGCATGATACGTCACGACACGTCATCAGCTTTTGCCCATCTCATCCCTTATCGCCTTTCTGTTTGAAATCAGTTAATAAACTGCAGAGAACAAAACGACAGGTAGTTTTCTGGGATGTAAACAACAGGTGTTTCAATTGTCCACAACCAGTCATTACGACATAAAGAGACTCAAAAGCCAAACAAAACAGTAGACATCAAAAGTTGACTGCTGCCTAAATTAAACTCATTTATTTCCTAACATGAACTCGGACGTTTGTACATTAACATGCGTGCATGTATACATACACACTCAATACACTGATCCAATGATGGAAAGAAAAATGCTTCAAACAGAAAGGCGATAAGGGATGAGATAGGCCAAAGCTGATGGCGTGTCGTGACGTATCGTGCAGTGGGTGGAGCTAATAATTGAATGTCGATGATGATAATTTAGGACACTAAAACCAAGTATCGCCCAGCGTGATACTATGTGTGATATGACTGACTTTTTGAGTTACAGTCTGTGTTGTAAGTGTCTGAGCATTCGACAGACCCTTTCCCCACTTGGCGTAATACTCGCAGAGATTCAGCGTGACACAATTGCACAAAGTTGATCTTTTTAATTACAGACAACCCATTTTTTCCAGCTAAATGTTTTGTAGCAACATAAAATAAAGGGTCTTGCTCAAAACACAAGGAATCGAACGCGTGACCTTACGGCTGTAAGCTGAACACCCTAACCACTGAAGCAGTAAACCTCGAATGGACACAAGTGTCTCTGTCCTCTTTCTTCCATCACTAATGGTACTTTACCCGATTTATTCAACTATTATTTATAGTTATCTGCGTTGTGGCGACAAGAAAAAGAAAGTCACCTCTGTCTAAGTCTAGTCTAAAGTATGTTTCAAGCCAGGAGGCTCGTCAGGCCGACGGTGATCCCGGTTTCGTGGTGTGAAGCGACTAAGAGTACACGGCTTCCCCCTGGACAGGACGCCAGGCAATCACAGGGTTAAATCTCCAGCTATTGTTGGTACTCATTTTCAGCTGAAGTGAAGTGTTTTGCTCTAGAACGCAACACACAAACCAGCCCACGACATTATGATCGCAAGTCCAACACCCTTACCACTATGCCACGCGCTTCCACATGGATCTATTCAATTAGAACTGACCTGAGGTCAAACAACAACACTCTGCTTGTCATTGGATTAGACTCGGTCAAATAAGTACTTGTAATACACTGTTGAGTCGATGAACTGGCAGAGTTGTTAGAACGCCAGATAAAATGTTTTGTGGTATTTGTTCCGGCTCTCTGTGCTCTGAGTTCAAATTCTACCCAGGTCAACTTAGCCTTTCATCCTTTCGAAGTCGATAAAAATAGTATTAGTCCAATAGTGGGATCGATTCTGTCTCTATATCTCTTCCTTGCTTCCTCTGTCTTTCATTATCTGTCTCTTCTTCCCTGGAAGAAATCGGCTGTATTAAGACCTGGAGATGGATGGGCTCCGCCAGGTTTAAACTTCCAAAGATACGCTGTATGTCGTTACTACGATGCCCTTATAACTCCATACGGTGTTACGGGTCCGTGCATACACTATATTGGGGACTGTACATCTCTTAAGAGAAAATTGACATGTTGCTTAAATGCAAAGAGAAAAAAGTTGGGATGATTGTGTTATATTTTTACTTCTTTCATAAAGATTCAGAAGCTACAATCTTTATTTCTACTAGCAGAAAAACCACCTTTCGGGTGGTTTTCTGCTAGCATGTGTAGTGAGTATATTGCTATTATATGCAAGTGTAGATATGATACATCAAATATGATACATGTAGATATGATACATCAAATAAAATTGTAATTGACAATATAAACAGAAATTGAACGAAGACGTTGTTACACTGTCTTATGTAATCAGTAACGTAATCCATGATACATTAAAAAAAGACGATATTATATATAAACTGCATAAGAGAATTAGTGACAGAAAATTAGTATGTTTATTTAAGTGATCGCCACCGGAAGTGTTGAGATCACACACTCTCTCTTTCTATATATATGGTAGTTGAAGTGGTGGTGGTGGCAACGATATACCGGAAGTGCAACTTTGAAAAGAAGTCAATTTTAAATTATTTATTTTTACGAAATTTAGTAGATAAATTATGTAATATTCATTCATTATTTATTCAAAGTAATCCAACTTATTTTACTAACGGGATAAAAAAAAAAACCGTACGCAGTCCCGCAGACCTTCCTTTATTATGGTTTAGATATTATTATGTCACATCTTAGAAGACATCACCTTTGCTCATTCATGGCAGGCCTGTTTTAATAATCCCGGGTTTAGTATGTAGAGCAGAGTTGGCAAGCCCCACGAGATGGGGTGGCTATTCCAGTACGTCTCCCTCACCATCCCCGGGGCAATGTTTTCTCCGTCAAGTCCGCCGGGACCACGAGGCGAGCTGACGCTTATGTTTCATTTATGGTGGTGTCATGTGGAATAATAGTTGTTTTATATTTATATCTTTTCATACATATTAATGCAGCTGCGACAAAACCTGGTGGATGGCATACGTTGTAATCGAATTTAATAGTTTGTAATATTTTATCGTAGACAACTCATTCGTGACGAAGACTTCCTTTTTTGGGGCATGACATAAAATTTAATCAACTATGTGGGCTTCCAAAAATAATGACTCTATGATCGTGAGTTCAAAATACTAATCACTAGGCCCCCACACCTCACAAAATCTACAGTCCACACCTATACAGGTTTAGCTGGCCTCCTACGACACTATAAGGACGAACCATGAAGTTGATTTAAACTCAATGCCACAAAGCATTTTATACAACGCTCTAACGATTCTGTCTACCCACCACCTTTAGATTAGACTATACTAATAACAACAAAATAAATTTTTATTTGGGCAACAAAAATGTTAGTGGTTTGTGTACGAGAAAAGAATTATTAGGTGAAATTGACAAATGAATATGATTAGTAAACTAGTTGTTGCTAGTAGTGGTGATGTTTTTGTTGCTGTTGTTGTCGTTAGTATTGTTGTCGTAGTTGTTATATAGCACCAAATTGTCTCTAAGTATTATCAAAGGTGTTCCAGCCAAGACAATCCCATGTATACATGGTAGGTTATTAGTAATGTATATGATTTTGGTAGTATGTTATGTTTCCACTCCTCGGCCATCCAGTTTTCTGAATTTGGATCTACTGTGGTTTAAGGACGAAATGAAACAAAAAATTCTGTTGCTGTAAGAATTTTGTGAATTTTATTGGGTCTGGGTGTTGTGTAGATGGTGTGTAATGGAGTGATTCTGAATTTGATTAGTATTTGGATCAATCAGATGAGTGTTGAAGGTGTGTTGTGTAAGCATTTGATCGGTTAGGTAATTTAGTTGGCTATTTCGGAGTTTTTAAAGGTGTTTTTCCCCCATTGGTCCCATGTGTAGCTCAATAGTGTTATTGCATTTTTCCGAACTGGGGTTTCTAAGGTTGTGTTGATACTGGTAGAATCTTGTGTTAAATTCACAGGCCATGAGATCTATGTTTGATTTGTTATAAAATTGTACTAATGTATTTCACGTTGTTCCAATCAACTGAACTGGCAAAAGTCGGGTTGTATTTGTAGTTCCAAAAGCCGGCTTTTCTGCACCCCGCGTCACACAGAATTTCCATGAAAACTACGTTACGGAAACACACGTGTCTATGGAATGCTCAACCATTAACACATTAGTTTCATGAACAGGTTGATCCATTGGTCAAACAACTGGAACACTCGTTGTCGAAACACATATATATATATATATATATAACGAAGGAGGTGTGGTAAGGAGCCAGATGGACCCTAACGCACCAGAGTACTCAATACTTAGGGTAGTAGAGTGGGTAATAGGAAAATGTATGACCCCGACGGCAGCAGAGCTCAAGCCGTTTCGACGGCTATTTCAGAAATAGCCGTCGAAACGGCTTGAGCTCTGCCGTCGGGGGTCATACATTTTCCTATATATATATATGTATGTGTGTTTGTTTGTGTGTGATTGTGTTTGTATATATATTTATATGCACACGTCAACAATATTTCCTTCATTTCTTTAAAATAACTATAACAATATTGTAATGAGAGCGAAAATCCTTTTCACTTCCGTTCGACTGGAGAGCGGATGTGACAAGAAAGTAAATATATGTTTAACGATGGGGACACTAGAAAAAAATTAATCACAGTGAAAGTAGGGGAGACGAAGAGAGAAGAGAGTGCAAGAAGGCGAGGGAAAGAGAGGTAGAGGAGAAAGAGAGCGAGAGCTGTGGATGTTCAACAAAGATGGTTTTCAAAATTGACAATAAATATGATATTTCTGTTAAAATTTATTGAAATTGGAATTGTTAATAATTTTACTATCATTTTAGAGTGTTCCAAACGGCTTTTACATATATAAATGCAATTGCATTACGATCAGTGTGTGTATGTGTATATATAGATATATAGATGTTTGTGTGTGTGTGTGAGTGAGTGAGTGAGTGAGAGAGAGAGAGAGAGAGAGAGAGAGAGAGAGAGAGAGAGAGAGAGAGAGAGAGAGAGAGAGAGAGAGCGTGTGTGTGTTGTGTCAAGAATATTTCCTTGAAAGGCCTCACTTTCGTCCGACTGCCAGAAATTGTGTGTGTGTGTTGTTTTTAAATGATTCCGTAGAACAGATAAAGGAAAACAGTGCCCATATATTTATGATATTATATAGTATATATAACAATTTCTGATCTTGGTGCAAAGCTAACAGCCCTGCTTAGCGCTAGCTATTTGCTTTTAATTTTATTCTAGTTTGGTTGTTGTTTTTTATCTTCGTCTTTTCTTAGTGTATTTCGGACGTCTTCAAATGTTTTCAAAATGTGATAGATTTTTATAAATTTTATCGATAACTATTGATAGAATTATAATTGAAGTGTATAAAAAAAACATATAAGGCGCGAGAATGGTTGAGTAACCAAGATGTTCGCTTCGTAACCATGTGATTTTGGGAGGCACCTTGAGCAAGTGTCTTCAAGTATAGCCTTGAGTTGACCAATGCCTTATGAGTTGAATCTAGTAGACAAAAATTGCTGGAGCGAGCCCGTCATGTGTGTGTGTGTGTGTGTGTGTGTGTGTGTGTGTGTGTCTGCATCTGTGTCTGTATTTATGTCCCGTGACTTAACAGCTTGACAAAAAGAAATTGATAAAATAACTACCAGACTTGAAAAAAGAAGTACCGAGGTCGACTAAATCATGATGGTGCCCTAGTATGAAACAAAGTCAGAATTTTAAAAAAAACTAATAATTATTATATTTAAAATGTATATTATTCCTTGAACAGAAATAGACAGCATCTAATTAATTTCGATTTTGATTTCACGTCATATAATCCATTAGATTCATGTATAACTGAAGATTAGGCTTTATACAGGTACAACGTACACTTTCCGCTCACTGGTGATCCGACACCTCTCGAAACTGTTGATAATTATGAGCGAACACTTCAATTTCCTGCGACCCACCGAAATAGTTTACTGGACAGCGACTGTTGCTCTTCTGGATAATCGGGGAAATCGTATCGTATTTTACTTAGATTTATTCTTAGTTGTGGCTTACAAACACAGTGCATGTGTCAAAACATTTGTACGTTTATTATAATTAAGGTGTGGGATAATCCTAGAAAGATCCAATGCCTACAAAATTGGAATGGAAAAGTATGTTCTGTGCACAACAGAGATAAAGGAAAATCCTCAACAGTTTTTGCAACCGAGACTTCTATTTAAACACCAAAACAAAAATATTCAGAAATGTACACTCTAGAAATCCATATTACGCAATCATTAGGTTCCGGGTTCGATCCCACTACGTGACGTTTTTGACAGGTATCATTTACCTTAGCTGTTGGTAAGGCTAAGTTCAGCACTAAGAGAGAAACAAAGAAAACTACAGACAAAATTGTGAACTTTTCTCCCTATGTATGTTAAAACAAATTTTTTTCCCCACATTCTTAATATTCTTATTAATATGCAATTTAATTGCATTATACACTCCCGTCATTGAAAAAGCGTGTAATCTGAAACCGGTACAATTAAATGCGGAAACTCCTATTTTGTAAATAAATGTTTTGATGTTATTCTGAGAGAAAATCCCTTTAGCATTTACTACTGTTTTTTTTTGTTTTGTTTTTTACTATTTTATGAATAGATAGATAGATAGATAGATATGTTTCTTTTATTTGCCACTAGGGCATCAAAAGTGGGACAAGTACAAAGGGGGGAGTTTACACAAAAAGGCGTCCTCAATAAGGAGGAGGCAATAACAAAATATAAAAATAAAATAAGATATAACAAAAAATAAAATTTTTAACAAAATCCTCAATAGAGAGGAGGCGCCTTGGGGGGTCGCACACACCCCCGAAAAAAGTGTGCAACACTTCTCCTCAGGAGCACAGAGAAGGGGTGCTCCCTTGATCTTTCATCTTCCTCACCTATAGTCTGATGTAGAGTGAAGGCCCATTCACACGGGCCATTCTCGCCACTTTCACCCATCTTTCATAGAAACGGCTGGGGTGCAGCACCTCTCTCTCCATCCTGATCCTTCTTCCGAAATGATATCGGAAGAAACGGACCAGTTGTTGGCCAGAGAGAAAGGTGCCTGACCTCAGTCCTTTCAGACGCGTCCACCATACAACCTCTTTCGCCATGGCTATCACGCACAGAAACACCGCCCCTGCTTCATCTTTGAAGGGGGGAGGCGGCTTGATCATCACAATAGACTCGGTGGTCAACCGGATCGGTCCCACCCTTGACAGCAGTTGTTCGACATAGCCCCACAGATAGGCTACGCCCGAGCAGTGTACCAATGCGTGTACAACGGTTTCCTCATCGCACACGCATCTGGGACAGATCTTTTTGGCGGGGTCCCTACCCGGGCGCCCGTGTCTGTAGAGCCTTTCTCGAACGGGTAAAGCCCCTCGGTAGCACTGCCAGGCCAGGGACTTCTGGAAGTTGTCCATAGGTCCCGGGCTGAATGTCCTACCGAACAGGCTGGCCAGTTCGTCCTCCTCCATGTCTAGGGTTTCTCCGAGGGCGTCGTCGCACCTGCTGCGTACCAGCCCTCTATAGAATGTTGCGGTGGAGTCTCCACTGATAACCGGATCCGCCTGCCAGAGGGCGGTGAGCGCCTGGGCACACTCAGTGTGCCAGGCGTCCAGTTTTCTCGGTCTTTGCTTGACCCAGGATTGCAGCTCGGTGAGTGAGACGAGTCTGGGAAAGGTTCGTCTCACAAACGAGGCCCACACCGGTTGTCCGGTGAGGAATACGTAGAGGTGCCGTAGCCTTAATGCGTGTTTACGCATCATTAGCCACGGCATCCCCAGCCCTCCTTTCGAAGGGTGTTGACAGCAGATGGATCTCCTCACCATAGGAGCCCGCCTCTTCCAAAGGAATTGGAAGAGCGCGCGCTCCATCTTGGTGAGGGTTTCCCTTGGGCAGGGCACTACGGTCAGGCGGTAGTAGATGACGGACGCTATGTAGGTGTTCGCCACCTCCGCCCGTCCTTTCAGGGATAGTTTGCAACTGGCCCACTTCTGGGTCAGTGCAAACACCCTGTTCGTAACCTCCGCCCAGTTTTTCTCCACCTGGAGGTCCGGTCCGAACCAGACCCCGAGCAACTTCACCGGGCCCTCCGTCCAGCGTCCGACGACGCCATCGGAGGGCATCGGTCTGCCCCTCCACGTGCCGAGTTGCAAACCGATCGACTTGTCCCGGTTCAGCTTAGCCCCTGTGAACTTTTCGTACTCCTCCAGTAAGGTGCCGACCGCCTCGATTTCGGAGGCCGTCGACACCATTACTGTCACGTCATCGGCGTAGGCCGACACCGCTTTCCGCAATCCCGGTTCCAAAGGGATGCCCTGCAACAACTCCAACTTCCGCAGTAGTGGCTCGAGAGTCAACACATACAGAAGGGAGGAGAGAGGGGGCACCCTTGTCGGATGGACCGCGCGATTTTGAACGGCTCCGAGAGGTAGCCGTTCACCTTGACCCTAGAGCAGATGCGGCTGCTGTGCATAGCAGTGATCCAGCCCCTGAAAACGGGTCCGAAGCCTGCCGCCGCTAGCACCGCATCCAGGTAACCATGGTCGACCCTATCGAACGCCTTAGATTGATCCAAGTTGATCAGAGCCCCACCAAAGCCGGGTTCGTTCCCAACCCTCTCTATGATGTATCGCATGAGGTGGAGGTTGTCATGGATGGACCTGGGCGGGATAGCGCATGTCTGCGCATCTCCCACCAGGTTGCCCACGACAAGCGCCAACCTCTTTGCTAGCACCTTGGCCAAAATCTGTAACTCTGTATTTAGCAGTGTTATGGGCCTGAAGTTACTTATTTCGTCCCCCTTGTTCTCGTCCTTCCTCACTAGCGTGACTACGCCCTTGGTCACAGTACAGGGAATTCTCCCGTTCTGTTGCCAGTTGCAGTAGACCGCCTCGAGGAGATCGGGGAACAAGTCCGGCATAGCTAGATATAATTCGTAAGGAAGACCATCGAGACCCGGGGATTTGCGTTTGCCGCATTGGCTCAGCACGTCCTCTATCTCAGCGGCCGAAATCGGCTCCTCGCAGGACTTCGCCTCCCTGTCCGAGAGGCGCGGCAGGCCGTCGAGGTATGTACCGAAGTCCATGTTCCCAACCGGCTCCCCGCCCCTCCCGAACAGTCGGGCAAATTGCCTTTGAAAGGCCTCACACATCTGCTTAGGCTCAAGAATCGCCCGTCCATCCAGGTCTCGCAAAGACCGGATGGTGGATTTAGTTCCACTGTTGGCCTCTGTCACGCGGGCCCAGCTAACAGCTTTGGTCCCCTCGTTCCCTAGAGCACGTATTTTACATCGGACAACGCAGCCTTCGTGCTTCGCGTCGAAAAACTGGCTCAAAGCCGTTCTCGACGCTAGCACTCTGGCCACGTCGCCGCTTCTAATTGCCTCTTCTACTCTATCTATTAGCTCCCTTTCCTTCCTATTCCTATCCGCAGCTAGAACCTTACTAAATTCTATCGAGACTACTCTAATCTCTCTCTTTAGAGATACCCACCACCTGCTGTTGACGATCGCTTCAGTCAACCGTTCCTTAACTAACGTACTAATCCGATTCCTGTAGGCTCTACTTGCCGGCAAGGACAAGTTGAGCTTCCAGTAACCGGGGCCCTGTCTATGAGTTCTGTCAAGGTTGACCATGCAGGTCACTAATTTGTGGTCTGAATAGCCAACCATGCGCATTTTTGGACAACTTAAAAAGTCCTTATCCTTAATTCTAACTAAGAACCTATCTAGGTACGACCTAGATGATCCGCTACGATTTGCCCAAGTCCAGGTTGGCGCAGTCGGAAAATCTAGTCGATATCTATCGGCCAGGTCAAATCGACCGATTAACCCTTTGAGGCTATTACACCCCTCTCTATCGGGGCAGGCCCCTACGTAGTCCCAGCGTGCATCTAGGATACCATTCCAGTCCCCCACTAATAGCAAGGAGCGGGACGTCCCTAGAAAAGTCTCCAGACGATGGAAGAAGTCCGGCCGCATTGACCCGAATGGGCCGTAGGCGGCTACCAACCTAAACGCTCCGCCTTTACCACTGCCAAGGTCCAGAACCACTAGTCGACCCTCCGGGTCCAAATGTACCATCTGTGTTGCGAGACCCAGATGTTTTTGCAGCAGAACGACAACTCCACCCCCACCTCCGGGCTGACAGAGAGATGCGTGCATCTCAAAGTCATCAAAGGTGGGGGCCAGCTGTCGCACGTTGCTGATCCGGGCCTCGCAAATAACCATCACATCTATACGTTGTGACCTGAGGTCATTTAGAAGCATTGCTTGCTTCCAAGTTGAGCCCAGGCCACGCGCATTTAAACAGCCTACTCTTAGCATAGCCATGTTGGTGGTGAAGAGAAAAGGCACTTACCTCTCTGCGTCCCGGGTATCGGGTATCGGGCTGCACAATTTCCATTAGAGTGGGGGATGGGTTGTTGGGTGGGGTGGTGGTTTGTGGAAGTGTGGGGGCATCAGTGTGTTGTGTGGTTGGGGAGTTTGGAGTTGTGTGGGTGTTTGGGGAGGGGGTGGGATAGTTTTTTAGGAGGACGCGGTTAATGGGCCCGACGCAGGGGGGACCCACGTCCTCTTTAAAATTGTTTTTTAAAGTTTTATAGGTGTCCTGTGGGGCCTTAATCATTTTGAGGTGGGGGAAATCCCCTGCCTGGGTGAAGTTAGGCCCTTGTGTTTTTATTAGATTGTTGTTGTACACAATGTTTAACAGTTTTTTGTTTCTTGTATTTATGTATGTGTATGCATGTTTTTGTTTTTGTGTGGTGTTTTTTGTTTGCTGTTGTTGTGAGCTCTTTTGTGTTGGTGTCAGTGTTATGTTTTGGGGAGGGGTTTTTTTCATTTGTGTGTCTGAGGTGTGTTTTCTTTTTTTTCTTTTGATTGTGTGGAAGTGCTCCTCCTCGTCTGACGACGAACTAGGGTCATCTTCCGCGTTGGAGGGGAGGGGTATATTTTCGGGTTGTGTTTGCGGTACGGGTGTTTTGGAAATTGTTTTTGTTTTTTGAGTGGAGGGGATGGGTTGGACATTGTTTTGTTTTGGTTTGAGCTGTGGTGGTTGTTTTTGTAGTGGTAGTTGTGGTGATTGTGTTGGTTGTGCAGTTGTTGGTGGTGTAGGCAGGATTGGGGTTTTCTTATTAAGTTGGGGACAGACAGCCCTCAGGTGACCTCTGGTTCCGCAGAGGTAACACGAGGGCCGTCTACCCTCAACGGTAATGTTGATGAAGGTTAGATCATCCAGTATGACGCGTTCAGGGATCTGGGCGATCCTTTCGGGCCTCATTTGAACTACAAGTTCGAGGCTGGTTCCACTGAACGCGTCACCCGATGCCTTTCCCATGGACACCAGCATGTCATCCTCCAGGTCCAGAAAACCTGTCAAAACCCACCATATGTCCATAATCGGCAGGATGGTGTGGATTTTTATTTTTTGTGTTCTTCTACCCATGTACGTAGGGTAGAAGGTGTATGCGGTGGATGTGATTGGTTTGATGGACAGTTTCACTGCTGTGTCCCTGTCCTTCATGAGAATGGATAGACTCCCGTAGAGTCTATCCTTCTGAATGAAGGTGATGTCCTTCATGACGTCTTTTAAAACCAGCTCTATCTCGCTCTGTGATGGTTGAGCTGGTTTTTTACTTTTGTTCGAGATTGTCCTAAACATGACCGTGTTTAGGAGTCTCTGGCTTTTTAGTTCCGGGGGGGAATGGATTGTGAATGAACCATTTTCCCCGTACACTATATATTTTTTCGCATCCGCCAGTAGCTCCTTCGCTTTTGTTATATCTACTGGCAGATAGTCGAGGGTTTTCCTTGTCGTCTCGGCGAAGGAGAAATTTTGTTTGTTTGTGTTGTTGTTGTCGTTGGTGGTGTTGTTGTTATCATTGTTGTTGTTGTCACCGTTATTGGTCTTGTTGTTGTTGTTATTGTTATTGTTATTGGTGTTGTTTTCGTCCGTCGCATTGTTGTTGTTGTTGTTGCTGTTGCTGCTGGTTCTTTGGGTTGTTGCCATGGCAACGTCAAATTGTCGGTTAACAGGTGGAGAGAATTCTTCCTCTGGCTGACCTTTCTTCTTGACCTCTGCTACTGTGACAGTGGCAGGGGGAAGCTGTAAGTTCATCTTCCCCTTTCCTCCTTCGAATTTTGGTGAAGAAGCTTCGGCCATTTAAAAAATATTGACTTTTCAACAAGAAAAAACTTTTTTTTTTTTGTTTAACCATTTCGCCTAAAGGCGTAATAGTTAAACAAAAAAAAAAAGATAGATAGATAGATAGATAGATAGATAGATAGATAGATAGATAGATAGATAGATAGATAGATAGATAGATAGATAGATAGATAGATAGATTTCTTTATTTACCATAAAGGCATAAAAAGAAGGGACAAATACAAAGGGGGAGTTTACATATAATCGAGTAAAAAGGGTGTAACATGAAAATAATCGAAAATAACCTCAAAAGGGAGGGGACGTGATGGGGGTTGCACACACCCCCGAAAAAGTGTGCAATCCTTTGCCCGGGGAGCACATGGAGAAGGTGCTCCCCTCTCCTTTACTTCTTTACCTACAGGATGGTATACAGAGAAGGCCCATTTACACGAGCCATTCTCGCCACTATCACCCACCTTTCATAAAACTGCCTGTGGCCAAGCACCTCTCTCTCCATTCTTATCCTTCTTCCGAAGTGATATCGGAAGAAGTAGACCAGACTATGGCCAGAGAGGAAGTTGCCTGACCTCAGACCTTTCAATCGTGTCCACCAAACAACCTCTTTCAACATGGCTATTACGCACAGAAAAACCGCCTTTGCTTCCTTTGTGAAGAGGGGAGGCGGTTTGATTGTCATCACGGACTCGGCGGTCAATTTAATCGGCGCCACCCGCGACAGCAGTTGTTCGGCGTAGCCCCACAGATCAGCCACGCCCGGACATTGCACCAATGCGTGCGCCACGGTTTCTTCGTGACGCACGCATCTAGGGCAAATCTTTTTTGAGGGATCCCTGCCCGGGCGCCCGTGTCTGTAGAGCCTCTCTCGAACGGGTAGAGCCCCTCGGTAGCACTGCCAGGCCAGTGACTTCTGGAAGTTGTCCATTGGTCCTGGGCCGAAAGTCCTACCGAACAGGCTGGCCAGTTCGTCTTCTTCCATGTCCAGCGACTCTCCAAGGGTGTCATCGCCCCTGCTAGCCACCAGCCCTCTATAGAATGATGAGGTGGATTCTCCACCGATGGCCCGGCCCGCTTGCCAGAGAGCCCTGAGCGCCTGAGCACACTCAGTGTGCCAGTCTCCCAGTTTTCCGGATCTTTGCTTGACCCAGGACTGTAGCTCGGTGAGTGAGACGAGTCTCGGAAAGGCTCGTTTCACGAACGGAGCCCACACCGGTTGACCAGTGAGGAATACCTGTAGGTGCCGTAGCCTTAATGCGTGCCTACGCATCATCAACCACGGCATCCCCAGCCCTCCTTTCGAAGGTTGTTGGCAGCAGATGGATCTTCTCACCATAGGAGGACGCTTCTTCCAAAGAAATTGGAAGAGCATGCGTTCCATGGTGTGAGTGTTTCCTTAGGGCAAGGCACGACAGTCAGGCGGTAGTAAGTGACGGACGCTATGTAAATGTTCGCCACCTCCGCCCGGCCTTTTAGGGACAGCTTACACTTGGCCCATTTCTGGGTTAGTGCAAACACCTTGTTCGTAACCTCGTTCCAGTTCTTTTCCACCTGGAGGTCCGGTCCAAACCAGACCCCAAGCAACTTTACCGGGCCCTCCGTCCAGTGTCCGACGACACCGTCAGGAGGCATCGGTTTGCCTCTCCGCGTTCCGAGTTGCAGCCCGATGGATTTTTCCCGGTTCAGTTTCGCTCCTGACAACCTTTCGTACTCCTCCAGTAAGGTACCGATCGCCTCGATCTCCGAGTCGGTTGATACCATTACTGTTACGTCATCGGCGTAGGCCGACACCGCTTTGCTCAATCCTGGTTCCAGGGGGATACCCTGCAACAACTCCAACTTCCTCAGTAAAGGCTCGAGAGTCAATACGTACAGAAGGGAGGAGAGAGGGCACCCCTGTCGAATGGATCGTGTGATTTCGAACGGCTTCGAAAGGTAGCCGTTCACCTTGATCCTAGAACAGATGTGGTTGCTATGTAGGGCAGTGATCCAGCCTCTGAAAACAGGACCGAACCCAGCCGCCGCTAGCACCGCATCCAGGTAACCATGGTCGACCCTATCGAAGGCCTTAGACTGATCCAAGTTGATCAGGGCCCCACCGAAGCCGGGTTTGTTGCCAACCCTCTCTATGATGTATCGCATGAGGTGGAGGTTATCGTGAATGGACCTGGATGGGATAGCACATGTCTGCGCATCTCCCACCAGGCCACCCACGACAAGCGCCAACCTCTTTGCTAACACCTTGGCCAAAATCTTTAACTCTGTGTTTAGCAGGGTTATGGGCCGAAAATTATTTATACTATCCCCCTTGTTCTCGTCCTTCCTCACCAGCGTGACTACGCCCTTGGCTACAGAACAAGGAATTCTCCCGTTCTGCTGCCAATTGCAGTAGACCGCTTCGAGGAGTTCGGAGAAGAAGACCGGCATTGCTAAATAAAGTTCGTAAGGTATACCATCGAGACCTGGAGATTTGCGTCTGCTGCATTGGCTCAGCGCATCTCCGATCTCATCAGCCGAGATTGGTCCCTCGCAGGACTCTGCCTCTTTGTTCGAGAGACGCGGCAGGCCGTCGAGGTATGGACCGAAATCCACGCCCCGGCCCGGACCCTCGCCTCCCCCGAACAATCGGGCAAAGTGCTTTTGAAAGGCCTCGCACATCTGCTTAGGCTCCCGGATCACTCGTCCATCTTCGTCTTGCAACGACCGGATGGTGGATCGATTTCCACTTTTAGCTTCTGTCACGCGGGCCCATCCAACGGCTTTGGCCCCCTCATTACCTAGAGCACGTATTTTACTTCGAATGACGCAGCCTTCATGCTTTGCATCGAAAAACTGGTTCAAGGCCGTCCTCGATGCCAGCACTCTGGCCACATCTTCGCTCTTGATTGCCTCTTCTAATTTACCTGTTAATTCTTTCTCGTTTCTATTCCTATTGGCAGCTAACATCTTGCTATAACTTATTGATTCTGTTCTAATCTCTCTTTTGAGAGATGCCCACCATCGGTTGTTGACGATTGCACCCGTCAACCTCTCCTTAACTAATCTGCTAATCCGGTTTCTGTAAGTCTCTTTTGCCGGTAAAGACAAATTAAGTTTCCAGTAACCGGGACCCTGTCTATGTGTTTTCTCGAGATTGACCACGCAGGTCACTAATTTGTGATCCGTGTAGCCAACCGTGCGCATTTCTGGACAGCTTAATATGTCCCTATCCTTACTTCTAACTAAGAATCTATCTAAGTACGATCTAGATTGACCACTGTGGTTTCTCCAAGTCCAGGTAGGCACAGTTGGAAAATCTAGTCGATATCTATCGACCAAGTTAAAACGGTCGAGTAACCCCTTGAGGCTGTTACACCCCCCTCTATTAGGACATGCTCCTGCATAGTCCCAACGTGCATCCAGGATGTCATTCCAATCCCCCGCTAGAAGCAGGGAACGCGACGTTCCCAGAAAAGTTTCCAAACGCTGGAAGAAGTCGGGCCGTTCAGCTCCGAAAGGGGAGTAGACGGCGACCAGTCTCAAGGCCGCACTTTCACTACTGCCAACGTCTAGCACCAACAAACGACCCTCCGGGTCCGAGTGCACAACCTGTACGGCAAGACCCAGGTGTTTTTGCAGCAGCACGACAACCCCACCCCCACCTCCAGGTTGACAGAGAGATGCATGCACTTCAAAGTCATCGAAGGTGGGGGCCAGCTGCCGCATGACGCTGATTCGAGTCTCACAGATAACCATTACATTTATACTACATGACCTGAGGTCATTTAGAAGCTTTGCTTGCTTCCAAGTTGAGCCCAGGCCACGTGCATTCAAACATCCTACTCTTAACACATCCATGTGGGCGGCAGAGCCAAAGGAGAGTGTAGAGACCTACCTTTCCGCTTCCCGGGGTTCGGGTTGCACGACTTCCATGGGGTCGGGGGTGTTGGGTGAAGGGGTGTCTTGTGGTGGTGTGGGGTCGTCGGTGTGTGGTGGGGTTGGGGTGTTTGGAGTTGTGTTGGGGAGGGGAAGGGGAGGGGGAAAGCTTTTTAGTAGGACGCGGTTTATGGGTTTGACAGAGGGTGGTCCTACGTCCTCCTTAAAATCCTTTTTTAGTTTTTGGTAGAGGTTCATTGGGATTTTTATTAGTTTTAAATGTGGGTGGTTTTCTGATGAAACAAAGTTTACACCTTCGGTTTGTACCGAAGGATTATTGTATATGAGTTCATTTAATTTATTATTGTTTCTGTTGATGTAAGTATAGTGTAATGTCTTTTTTTCCGATGGTGTGAGTGTTTCGAAGAGGGGAGGGGCAGGTTTGGTTTTGTTTGTTGCTGGAGGGGTGTTTTCTGTTTTGTTAGATTGTGTTGCGATTTGGGTGGGGGTTGTTTGTCCTTGTGTGTTTTGCACATGTTTTCTTTTTTTCCTTTTAATCTGTCTGAAGGACTCCGTTTCTTCCTCCGAATTCGTTGGGTTATCTTCAGTGTTGGAGGGAAGAGGTATGTTTGCTGGTAATGTTTCCGTGTTGGTTTTCTTTGTGGGGGAGATGGATGTCACTATGTTAGACTGTGTTGTGTGTTGTGTCTGCGGTGGTTGTGTTGTTTTATTGAGTGAGAGGTTGGGTGGGCCTGTATTTTGTTTTGGGGTAATGTGTTGTGACTGTTTGTGTTGTGGTGGTGTTGTGGTGTTACTGAGGGACGGGTTGGGTGGGACTGAGTTTTGTTGTTTGTTTATCTGTTGTGGTGGTGGTGGTGGAGCTGGTGTTGGTAGCAGAGTTTTCTTTTTGTTGAGTTGTGGACAAGCGGCCTTCAGGTGCCCTCTGCCTGCACAGATATGGCAGGACGGCCTTCTCCCCTCCACGCTAATGTTTATATACCCGTGGTCCTCTAATAGGATTCTGTCGGGTATTTGGGCGATGCGTTCAGGCTTCATTTGTACTACCAGCTCTATACCTGTTCCACTGAACGCATTGCCTGTGGTTTTCCCAATGGAAATCACGTTGTCATTCACTGGATCGATGAAGCCAGCTATGAGCCAGCAGTAGTCCACATCTGGCATCATTGCATCCAGCCATATGCGTTGAGTTTTTTTTCCCATATAAGATGGATAAAAGGTGAAATTTTTCGAACGAATCGGTGACAAAGCACATTTTTTTGCCGCCGATTCGTTCTTCATGATAATTGCTAGGCTTCCATACAGTCTGTCTTTTCTTATGAAACTTGTTTCATTCAGTACTTCTGCGAGTACTGTTTTGATATCTGCTTGAGAAGGTTGTTCAGGTTTTTTTGTACTGTTGTTGATGGTCCGAAACTTGACCGTTCGGCTTTCAATGTCTTTCGTGAATTCTTGAGGCATTTTTACCAATAAAATACCATTCTCACCTTCACTTATGTATTGTTTTGCGTCCGTGATCCTTCGTACCACATCTGAAATGTTTTCCGCTATATAAGTCAAAGATTTCTTTGTTTTCTGTGCAAAAGAAATCTTGTCGTCTGCTTTGTTTTCTGATATGATGTTATTTTCAACTGTTATTTTTTTGTTTGTTGTGTCTTTGTTTGTGTTATTAGTATTGTCATGCAATTTTTCAAATTTTTTTTCTTCGTTGTTTTCGTCATTTAATTTTTTCTCCGCAGATTCGTCCGTTTTTATTTTCATTTTTCCTTCCTTCTCTATGACGTTAGTTGGGAAGGAAGGGAGGACTAAAGCGTGCGAGCTTACAACTCTTACCGCTGTCCCCCCACCACTATTTTCGTTCGCTGCGTTTAACATTTCTGTTAGACGATTGAAATTTTTTACACAAAATTTTTTAAAACAGGTTTTTCACCTCTAGGAGGGGTAAAGATGAGCTGACCCACCGCCTGACGGTTCAGACGGAGGGTCAAGCTACACAATTGTATCAAAATTAAGTTTGAACTCACAAAATTTCCTCAATAAATTTGAACAAAACTTCTGTGCGAAGTGAATGACATCCACACTGTAGAACAGACGACAGCTAGATTAATAGATAGATAGATAGATAGATAGATAGATAGATAGATAGATAGATAGATAGATAGATAGATAGATAGATATACGATGATTGCTACATCTCGTTAGATGATAGCCGTCTTAACATCACTTCAATCATTCTTGTAATTCTACACCTTCCCGTGTGAACAGAGATGACTTTTGAATCCAGCAACAAAAAGCAAGTCCAAGACCTCCCATCCCGAACTACTGACAACACTTCAGCACAGGACACATCACCACAGGGAGCTGTGACGAAACTATGGAAATAGTAGTATTTAATTTGGGCAAATTCACAGAACACCCCAATAACCGCAGCAATAGGCCGGCCCAAAGTATACATGGTGCCAAGATATCAGTCCTGGCCTGCATTCGCTCTAGAGATAGACTGACAAATGAGAAGATTACAAAAGTGACATCTGTATGTATATCGTGGGTTATAATGACAAACGCTTATACAACATGAGTGTCACTCCCTGAGTCTCTGTGATTATTATCTGATGACAAGCATAAGCAAGATGATCATTAATCATGTAAATCTCAGGTTTCACTTCAAAGTTGCCCCTCTCTTAGAATAATTGTTTCTACTTTTGGCACAAGGCCAGCAATTACCCAGTGCATTACTGGTACTTTATTGACCCCGTAAGGATGAAAGGCAAAGTTAACCTCGGCTGGATTTGAACTCAGAATGGCAAGGACCGTAACTCTATGCGTCAAAGCATGGCGTCCGACCCTCTACCGATACTGCCAATCCACCGCCCTATAAGCCCCTCTCTTAGAATAATGCCATAACAACTGCTTGCAGTTATTCCCTTCCAGTGGACATTCTCATGACACTAACAAGGAAGATTTCTGAGTTCCTGTGCACAGAGGGGTTGTCATAACTATGACGAAGGAACCCATTTACCCCGATTTTGAATTCAGAGTGACCCTCCTAGACAGACTGCTAACCGATGTTGATGAGTTCTGTTTAACCGGAGCAACAGGTTGTTTTAAGGTGCCAATAACCCACTTTTGTCCCTTTCCTTGTCAGTTCCAAATATCTCCGCCACGAGAAGGCCAGGAGTTGCCTGAGACTATATGAGATGCAAATCGTTTTTGGTATTTTAGTATATATACGTAGATATATGTACCTATATATGTGTATATGTATGTTTATATATGTATATATATATTTATAATTATATCTATATATATATATATATATATATATATATATATATATATATATATATATATATATATATATATATATATATATAATTATGTGTGTATATATATATGTGTATATATATACCTAGAATTCTGCCTTCACTTTGCCCTTTGTTTTTACTCCTGCAGAATTCTAGGAGAAGGAAAACTCTGATATAACACCTGCAACTCTGATGGTATCCAATGACGTTGACTTGTTCTTCTTTTTGGTAAATATCATCTTGGTTAAGAGAGTAGGACTGGCTTTGTGCAGTGCCTTTGCTCACTATAAAAGCTTCACGGCACAGGCATTGCTTTATATCTGGAGATCTCTCTGCACTTGTCGTCACATGGTACCATGGGCCCAGCACTATGTGTCAATAATTGTCACAAGTGTAGTGTTTGTACCAGAGTTTTCAAGTCGCTGGCTGGACTAAAAAGTCACACTCGTTCAGCGCATCGGTAGGGGTTCTCCTACATGGATATAAAGTAGTGGCCGTACTCGAAAACGAGTTGGCAGCCACCATATATATATACATATATATGTGTATATATATATATATATGTGTATGTATATATTTATATATATTTTATATATATATATATATTTATAATTATGTGTGTATATATATATATTTATAATTGTGTGTATATATATATATGTGTGTGTGTATATATATACGTATATATGTGTATATGTATGTTTATGTATATATATATATATTTATAATTATGTGTGTATATATATATGTGTATATATATATGTATATATATATATATATATAAATACGTATATATGCGTATATCTATATATATATTTATAATTATGTGTGTATGTGTGTGTTACATATATGTGTGGGTGTACATATGTATGTATATATATGTGTGTGTGTGTGTGTGTGTGTGCGCGCGCGCTCATATAGTGGGTAAGATGGTTAGTTGATGGATTATAGAAGTCGGTCGGAAAATAGGAAGGCATACTTACAAACAGATAAATAGCTGGACAGACAAACAGACAAATATTGATGAAAAAATCAATTAGTCATGAATCTCTCCGTCTGAGGCAGTCATTACCAACGATAGCAGCATGGGTTATTAGTTTCCTTAGTAACCAAACCGAATTAAAACAATGTAATGAGATTAGCTTGTTTTACTCTTTTCACCGGCTTCTTCCAAGTCCATCTTTCTTCTTCTTCTTCTTCTTCTTCTTCTTCTTCTTCTTCTTCTTCTTCTTCTTTCTTCTTTTTTCTTCGTTTTCTTCGTCTTTCCTATTTTTCTCCTTTATCCTACTCTGTCCTACACATCATCCTCATCATCAGCATTAACATCATTAATACTGCTACTAATAACAATAGTGATTATTGTTATTATTATTTTACCTTTTCATTTGTCTGTACGAACTACTCTCAATCCTCAACCAGAAACTTCAAGAGACAACAAGCTTAACAATGTAAAGAGGTGATATACAATGTAGTTGTAAGATTGGTCAAATAATCCACAAGTTTCACTTTACAACCTGTAAATGTGTATATGTTTGAATGCATGTATATTTGTATGTATAATTTTTGTGCCTACATGGAGATAAACTTCCGCAAAATGTGTGAAGTACCCATAAGAATTATTTTTGGCAACTCAAATCATTCCTAGTGCCCCAATGACTACAGGTAGTCATACCACGTTCTGCTAATTTCTATTTCAAGGTCTTTGTATTTACTGAGATATGTTTTTCAGCTGGGGCCGCGACATGTATTAGAAGACAAGGTCTTTGTATTTACTGAGATAAAATATTTAACAATAAAATATTTAACAATAAAATATTTAACAATAATATTTGGCCGATTAGCCTGTCTGTTTTAGAGAGGGCCGGACGCCATGCTCTGTAGGAGAGAGTTACGGCCCTTTACGGTCTGAGTTCAAATCCCGCCGAGGTTAACTTTGCCTTTCATCCTTACGGGGTCGATAAAATAAAGTACCAGTAATACATTGGGATAATTGCTGGCCTTGTGCTAAAAGTAGAAACAAATATTTTTTTAGTAAATTGTGGTGGTTTGTGCTCCCACCAATTCTCTTTATTAGGAAGATTGACAGTGCGGCATATCCCTCAGTGTATGTACTGAGCTGCTCTACCATGTCTGAGATAATGTGATTTAATGTCTCCGATCTTTCATGACATACACAACACACTTTTTTTTTAAACGTGGGTCTTATTATTTCTGGTACGAAAGCACTGAACATGGGCAGCAATAATATACTCCATACAATTACTCGTATAGCTTTTTCTGGTTTGATTGAAACATCCTATTCTCAATGTATTGGTTTGTACATTAATTCATATTTCCTGATTTTTGCAGTTAATACTTTCACTCTCTGTGTCAATTCTTCTGTAACTGTTGGTAATCATTTATTTTTTTACATTGTACGCCATTTCCAGTTATCTTATTTCACCATGTTTCTTCAGTTTAGTTTTCTTCCACTCTTCCAATTTGCTAATGTCACTTCTTATAAGTCCTATCTTTTGTTCGATGCACCTTTTCCACCCTGGTTCTTTATTTATACTTCATCTTCTCTCTTATTCCTAGGATATCTGGCACCAAATTTGCACCTACTAACAGCAGTTTGTTAATTTTTCCAATACTAACTGTATTAACGCGACCAGTGACCCTGTTTGCCACTTTTGTGGTTTAATTTTTCTGGTTTTTCCATGAGCAGTCGATCATCTTCAGAAACTCCA
The DNA here is from genome assembly GCA_964016885.1 of Eledone cirrhosa. Taxonomy (NCBI): domain Eukaryota; kingdom Metazoa; phylum Mollusca; class Cephalopoda; order Octopoda; family Eledonidae; genus Eledone; species Eledone cirrhosa. The sequence continues at coordinate 121,255,439 of OZ024741.1, read as the reverse complement.
CCTACGTCCACCTCAACATGTTTAACTATTTGTTAAGCCATTTCAGTGGGGAAAACATTTGTGCCATTGGATTATTATTATTATTCGATGGATTGGCTGTATCGATAGAGCATCGAACAACATGCTTAGCGGCATAAAGTTACGGCCGTTTACGTTCTGAGTTCAAATCCCGCCAAAGTTAGATTTGCCTTTCATCCTTACGGGATCGATAAAATAAAGTACCAGTAAGCACTGGGGTCGATTTAATTGACTTTCCTCTCTCCTTCAAATTGCTGGCCTTGTGCCTAAAGTAAAAACAATTATTATTATTATTATTATTTGTTTTTCCTTTTCCTTCAGTTTTGTTTCCATTTCTTGCCAAGTGTCTTCCTGACACCCAGAACAAATAAATTCATATATTGATAAGCCACAAAAATAAACACACCAGATTGTTCAAGTCACATAATTTACACAGTAACAAGTATATCATTTGCTTTATACATATAGACATTATTTGTTTAAAATCATATTTACAACAGAGTGATAATCAATCATATATGAGTTCCCGGTTATTTATAGCTTGCATGATTATGTACTGGGTTCCATTTAATCGACTCCCCCCCCCCCCAAATTACTGGCCTTGTGCCTATACTGGAAATCATTATTATTATTTACGGCGGTGAATTGGCAGTATCGGACGCCATGCTTTCTAGCATAGTTACGTCCGTTTACAGCCTGAGTTCAAATACCCCGAGGTTAACTTTGCCTTTCATCATTACGGGGTCGATAAAATAAAGTACCAGTAATACATTGGGATAATTGCTGGCCTTGTGCCTAAAGTAGAAACAATTATTATTATTTACGGGGTCGATAAAATGAAGTACCAGTAATACACTGGGATAATTGCTGGCCTTGTGCCAAAAGTAGAAACAATTATTATTATTTGAAACATTCTTTGAATTCTGATACTTTCCCAAATCATGCTGAGTGTCAACCTGATACCTGAAGCCAAATATGATAATACACACATCTTACAAACAATTGTCATACAAATGATGCAACAGGGGCATAAACAACAGTAAATGTCTTTGCAATGTTTTTTTAAATTGATAATGTCCTTCTCAGGACATGACAGTTCCAGTCAGCACTATTTTCTGTATCTCTTGCAGAGATGGCTTTCCAAGTATCCGGTCCAAATATTTTTCACTTACTTTTTTTGTCATTCCAAGTGCACCGACAATCACTGATACTGTACAGGCTTTAATATGCCATATTTTCTCAACTTCAATTGATAGATCATTATACTTACTGAGCTTTCCGAACTCTTTCGAAGAGACTGATGGAATGCTCATGTCAATTAAGAAACATGTTTTCTCTTTATGTTCCGTCCGTCACAATTTTATCAGGTCTGATGGCCTTGGTTGTTCTGTCAGTGTTCACAGGAAAATCCCATAGGGTTGTTACTTTCTCGCCTCCTGTTACTGCATCTGGGTGATGGTAGTACCATTTTCTCTCCGTTTTCAGACCATAAGACCTGTCTACTATCCAGTATAAGTATTGACACACTTTATCATGCCTCGTTTTATATTCCTAGGGAGCTAATACTTTGCAACCTGAAACCAGGTAGTCAATGATCTCAACAAGCTCATCACAGAATCGACATTTGGGGTCAATTCCATTTCTGATCACATTGACTTGAATATTGCGCATAAAAAAACACTGGTCTTCTGCAGCCTAAATGAAGCTCTCACTCTGTGCCTTTAGCCCAGAACTCCGCAGCCACTGATGAATGTGAATTTAATCTACATCAGATTCTTTGCTACGGAGAACATACTGCCTATGCAGTGGTTTTTGCTCCCATTTAGTGCAGAGTCTTTTTTGGCCTTCATGCTTTGCCAGCATTTAATCTCCTTTAATTGCTTTAATTGCAGAATCGCCATTATTTGCAAAATGTATTCCCAATTCTTCTGCACATTTCCTACTTTCCTTTGCGACTGAATGTAACCACTTATTCCTTTCATGATCTGCAGCCATTTTTATCTGTGGTTTTAAGGTACAGTGGTCGATGTCATGTAGGAGAGCTCATGCTGGATCATTCTTCTACCTCCGTTTTATCTAGGGAGATAGAGGCGATCCACATCTACTTTTGGGTGGTATATTTTATTACAGGTCAAAAATATCCTGCTTTTGGTGTCTGTTATCTTAATTTCACTAACGTTGCAATTTATGATATTGAAACTGTAGGTGACAACAGGGGTTGCAAGAGCATTTTTGGTAGCTAGTTTATTTTTCGAGTTAAACTTAGTTTTCAAGACAGCAAGCACTTTCCAGTAGCATTCCTTCTTAATACTTTCATGCGGGTGTGGTGAATCGTTGATCCCTAGATATATGTAGGCTTGTTCCTGTTCTAGTTCCCTAATTTCTATATTCACAACTATTTCCATGTTTTGAAAGCGCATGAGACGTGATGTATAGGCTCCGTCGAGACGTTTGTGTTGCTTGGCTGAGAGTGTTCAAGTCTTACTTCAATTGTCCACTATTGGCTGGATTGTGACTTGGAAGAGCCTGACTTTTGAGGAGTTGGGAAGACTAAAGCGCCAAATACGGTCTAACTTGTTGAAATCTGACCATGCTTGGGCGTTTCTGGTGGTAAAGTCCTTCCCAGAATTCATGATCCCGAGGTACTTAAAAACTTCGACCTTTTTTATAGTACTGCCATTTTGAGATTTGAGGATGAATTCAGATAAAGAGTTAGAGATGTAGTCCGTCTTGCCTTCATTAAGGGGAAGGCCTTTGAGGTCAGCTGCTTCTTGAAGTGAAATAAGGAGATGTTGGGCAATCTCCATGCAGTCTACTAGAAGAGAAATATCATCAGCAAAGTTGAGATCCGTGAGATGATTTGAGGGGTGTCTAGAGCTCCTTCGAGGTTTAATGGTAATGCCTTTATCATTGATTGTGTTCAACGAGAGTCTTAAGGTGAAGTCTAAGCAATGACAAATAGGAATGGGGCATTTGCCTCACTTGCCATAACTTAGGGGTACTCTTCTAGTACTACTAATACTACCACCACTACTACCACCACCACTTCAACCACTACCACCACCATCATATCTACCACCACCACTAATACTATTACTACTGACTCTGCTACTATTACGATAATTGTCGTTACTCTTTAAAAGTTATGATCGCGTGTAGCCCAACCCGAAATAGTGACGTGTGTTAACATGTTTTTCACATTTATTAAATATACATCCCTCAACCGATATCTAATTATTTATATATATATATATATATACATATATATTTATATACACACACACATATATATATATAATATGATATAATATATATATATAATGTATGTGTATATATATACACGCGCGCACATACACACACACACATACACACACACACACACACACACACACACACACACACACACACACACACACACACACACACACACACACACACACACACACACACATATATATATATATATATATATATATATATATATATATATATATATATAGCCTTGAACCTATCACAAAAAATCACTGGAGCCCGCTGATGTAATTGTTCTATCTACTATAAAACAATCAAAAAGATACATTTATAGATGTCTCTTTTAGTTTATATATATATATATATATACACACACACACATGTATATATGAGTGTGTGTGTGTGTGTGTGTGTGTGTGTGTGTGTGTGTGTGTGTGTGTGTGTGTGTGTGTGTTCAAGCTCTGCAAATGGACAACAAGTGGTGCGTTAGAAACGTATCCGTTTCCGGTATTGACTTCTCTCTCATTCTCCCTTTCTCACACTCACTCTCTCTCTCTCACTCTCTCACTTTCACTCCCTCACTTTCACCCCCACCCCACCCTCTCTCTCTCTCTCTCTCTCTCTCTTGTGGCCACAATTATGACTGAATGGTTAAGAAGTTTGCTTGACAATCGTGAATAGCACGGTTCAATCCCATTGCATGATGCATGACATCTTGGGCAAGTCATTTACCATAGTTTCGGGTCAACCGAACCCATGTGAATGAAATTGGTTAAACAGAAACTGTTCGGAAGCCCGTTAACGGGTATATTTTACTTGTACCAGTAATTGAAAGGTCCAGCTTTGTTACATATTGGGTCACATTGATTCGGCTTTGAAATGATACCTGTTTTTTGATTACTCAACCGCTTACACCTTTAATTCATCAGTTCGGTATCTAGTTGATCGAACAACTGTATACTCCCCGTCGAAACCAACGGAAGATCTATCATTAGTCTCTCTCCTATGATAACAGCCAAGCGGTTTCCTGCTTTTATTATTTGTTGGGATAACAGTGGTGGATTGGCAGAATTGGTAGAGTGTCGGACAAAAATGTGTTTCGGTGGCGGCGGCAGCAATGGTGTTGGTAGTGGTTGTGGTGGCGGTGGTGATGGTGACGCTACTGGCCGTGGCGACAGTGCTGGTCATGGTGGTTTAGCTTCAGTTTAGTCGTGATTCAGCAGAAGACATTTACAGAAGTCATTTACAGCCGTCACCATTCTCGTCTTACAGAATGCTGGCATGGCTGAGAGGACAAATTCACTTCACAGTCATAATTTGAAAATAACATGTTAACAATAGGTTGAAAAAAAAAAAAGACAGCTCAAATTTACCTGTCGTATGTGAGTTAAGTTTGAAATTACCTCTATTCTTTTGCTAGTTTCCGACATTAGACCGCGCCCAATCTGTAGCACCCACTTTAAAGTGACTTTTTGTTGGCTCATATTGAAACCAGTGCTTATTCTTTTCAAGCCTGGTACTTCTTTTATCGATCTCCAACACTTTCGATATTTCTACAACGCTGTCAAGGACAGGCAAAGATGTTTAGCGATTTATTTATTGATCGCATGAAATTATTATATATTTCATTTGATTATACAAATTTGTATAAAACTGTGATCCCTTGAGGTTCAGTAATGCACTTCTCTGAGGTTTGTGTTCTGAGTGGCTGCCTAGTTAGCCTTAATGGTAGTATCTGGTCTGTATAAAGCTGTAATCCTTTAACGTTAAGTAATGCACACCTATCTGAGATTTGTGCCCTAGGAGGCTGCCTAGTTGGCCTAATGGTTGCGCCGGTCCTAACAATACAATATATTACTTTATCGGAGTATCTGGTATGAAGGTGTACTTTTTCATTGGACTGACTTAAAGATATGCGCTTGTTCTACAATACTCTAAGAAATAAAGTTTTAGTAGTGGGCTGGCTGTTACAGAAGACTGGAGATGGAGAATGTGTTGTGTTATTTTTGTTCGGTTTTTCCTTATTTTATTTGACTACCTTGCCTTGCCCTAAATACCACAATTGTCACATGATCTACCACACCGAATTGATTTTTTTAAATATATTTTATTTTATCTTATTTTTATTGGGAGGGGGGGGGGGGGGGGGGGGGGTCAAACGAATAAATTATTTTTAGCAAAAACAAGGAAAGAAAGAATATAAAAAAAAACAAAGAGAGAGAAATGATGTTGGGGACATTTAAAACGGTGCCTTGGGTTTTATTCACTTTTCTTTTCTGGTTTTCTTTCTCTCATTATCTCTTCTTTTTTCTTTCTTTCCAAATTTCTTTCATTCTTTTTGCTTTTATTCTTCCTTCTTTCTTTCATTCTTTCTTCTTTGCATCTTTTCTTCCTTTCTTCATTTCTTTTTTACTTTCTTTCTTCCTTTTTCGTTCTTCATTTTTCGTTCTTCATTTTCACTTTCTTGTATTCTTTCATTCATTCTCCTTTCATTTTTTTCATTCTTTCTCTTTATTTCTATGCAGACATCCTTATTTTTTTATTCTTCATCATTTCTATCTTTCTTTCATTGAACAAAGTATATTTTTGTCAACGCCGTATCCTTTCTTCATTTCTTTATGTAATCTTTCTTCATTTCTTTATTTCTTCTATTCGTTCTCCTCGTCCAATTTTATTCATCCTTGTCTTTTTTATATTAACCCGGACATTGTATATATCTCAGCACCATGCCCTCGTCATGTCGTCTGCATTCATACTCTGCTCACCACTCATGATAAAATTAAAAGCAAAGATGGTCGCCTATCTGAGTGCTCTTACTCTTGGATATTTCCACTTAACTTTTACTTCAGTATATATATATATATATATATATATATATATATGTGTGTGTGTGTGTGTGTGTGTGTGTGTGTATTATCTCTTCATAAGTACATTTTAAACTTATAGCCTCGTTTAAATGATTTTTTATGTGGTTAATTTATACTGATTAGGAGAGGAAATACTGTATATATTTTATCTAATAGTTCTTCAGATTTGCAATTTTATATATGTCGTTTTTGTATTTCTTTTGTAAGATTTCTTATCTGAACATGTGTCCTGTAGGTCAGAACAAAGGAGTGACACATAGCATATTAATTACTGGGGGTGTCACAACCATTCGGTTTTTAAACTAACTAGAACTTTATAATAAATTGAAGTGAAAACCAACACCTTCGTGTGTTTTTATTGCCAACTTGACCCAAAGTATAACAATATTTTATATATAATAACAATATTTTATATATATACATGTTTATAGATAGATAGATGTATATATATAATTATATATGTGTATGTATGTATATATACACACACATATATACGTAAATACATATATATATATATATTTATTAAAATAACAGATTAAAGTTTAAGCAAAGAATCGCTGCTTTCAGAAGATCCCGTTAAGGGTGAAAGCAGCGATTCTTTGCTTAAACTTTAATCTGTTATTTTAATAAATATTTGCTCTACGGTTCTTATATATCTGATATATATTTACCCTTATCGAGCCCTCTTTGGATTTTAGTCTTCAAATTTATTATTATTAATATATATATATATATATATATATATATATATATATATATATATATATATATATATATATATATATATATATATATATATATATATATATATATATTTACATTCACATACATATACACATGTACATATACATATACATATTTACATGTACATACATATGTATACATATATCTGTTCTCACCTCTTTCTCGTATTTTTCTCTATGTTTACGTCTCTCTCCCTTTCTCATATACTACATACATACATGCCATCGTACACACATACACATCTTTATATATATAAAAGCGAGGATGTGTGTCTGTGTACAACTTGGCATGCATAAGGCTTTCACAATTACCAACTGAATTTGACCAAATTTTCTGTGCACGTTGCGCAGGTCGCTAAGATTGTCACATCACGAATATTTTTCAAATCGACCCACGTTGAGCAATTAAAAAATCGATATCAAAATTATCGGTAGAAAACTTGATGTAAGGGAGATAACAAACTTTATTGACAATCCTTATAAAAAAGGGAGATAACCTTTTCACCAACCATACACAGCAAAGGATGCTCTCAAAGAATAGATTTTCTCTTATTCTACTCTCATTGTTTTTTTGTTTGTATACAAATCTGCTTTCATTACAAATTTTTGTACTTTAGCAAAACTGCCTGTTTTTTTTACAGATTTGCAACGTGTATTGTCTTTAATTATTTGTATAACTGCATCCTGTTCAGTGTTTTCCTTCATTATCAGCATAGTTTTATGTGTACAAAGATTGAACTAAATATTCGTTTGCATTAATTATTGAAGACTTCTGCTTATTTTGACAGGTTGGGGCAAATAATGTTCTTCTTTTACTGCCTAGCTGTATATTCTTAGCATAATTTCAAACCCCGAGCAACGCCGGGTAAATCTGCTAGTCACATATAAAGCAGTATATATCTTCCATTTACTATTGCTCTGATGTTTAAACATTGATACAGCTCAATAATTTTTCTATTCGTTCACCGCCTCCATTACTGTTTCAATGTTTGTGATATTATTATCTAGAATCAGACGACAGCTGGAACATGTTAAAACTTGCAGCTAAAAAAATAGCAACGACAAAAATACAATGATATAAGTAAATGGATTTCCGTCAGTTCTAAAGATGAATATTCATGCAGAATCAGAATGATACCTAGACGGCAAGGCTGTGTTTTGTGTGTGTGTAAGTTGAATGTTTGAGATTAAGACTGTTAATGCCATTATTCAACTTAGTTCTCTATACTGTAAATATAAGGATTTTCTTACCTATTTTTTTATTTTCTTTCGATAACTCCTGATTTCTAAACGGTAAAGGCTTTAATCATAGAGCAGAAAAACCTTATCTTTTATTTTTAAATATATATATACATGTGTGTGTGTGTGAGAGAGAGAGAGAGAGGAGAGAGAGAGAGAGAGAGAGAGAGAGAGAGAGAGAGAGAGAGAGAGAGAGAGAGAGAGAGAGAGAGAGAGAGAGAGAGAGAGAGAGAGAGAGAATCCCGAGTTCAATCGAAGGTAACTACAATAAGTAAGGTACTCAATAAATTAGTAGAGTGTATAAAACAAATTTAATATAGAAATGGCTTCTTACAGGACTAGAACTGTTTCATTCGAAGGAAATTATATATATATATATACATTTAGATTTGTTGGTTCACCACTGGATAGAACTGGTCATTCTGTATGGTCAACCTCGATGTAATATTAGGGAGAGCACTCGACGTAATGCAACTCATCCGTCTTCGTTTGTGTTGTTGGTGGTGCGAGTACAGAGTTAATTATTGTAAAATAACAGGTGGCTGGACTGGTGTAATTCCTTAAAGGTTTATTATATTATGAACATTTCAGTGACCGGGTTCAGTATGAATCCGGTGACATCATCAGGTATTCGAAATTTAACAAAGGAATATAATCCATGGGGCTGAAAAGGCAGAGAGACAAGAAGGCGGCCACACATTTAGCAGTTTCTAGTTCGGTCGGCGCCTTCAAATCTTTCTCTCTCTCTCTCTCTCTCTCTCTCTCTCTCTATATATATATATATATATATATATATATATATATATATATATATATATATATATATATATATGTGTGTGTGTGTGTGTGTGTGTGTGTGTGTGTGTGTGTGTAGTAGTACAGCATAATCGAAGCTCTGGTTGCAAGCAAGCTAACGAATGCAGTCGGAAAGTGCATCTAAAGCACTCAATAAGGAATTTATCTTAGAGTTATAACATTACGTTTAGACAGCTATGCAAATTGAAGACAGCGACCGAAAAGCGAATCGCTAGGACCAGAACAACGAAAAAAACCGACTCAAGAAAATGTTGACAATACCTAGACCATCGTGGAGATATTATATAATATTTCCGCTAGGTTTCTGTAAATCCCAAATCAACAAAATCCATTTGCAGGGGCCTGCAATTAATTGGTTTTTGAAGATAGAACAGTGGAATTTACTTCGTCAACAAGTTTTCGTTCTGCCGCCACCGGTTGTAAGAACTAGTAGTAAACACCGCCAGTAGTCACGTGGTTTATCCGAAGGGAGGTAACCCCCGATTTTGGCGGTCAAATTCAAAATTTGGTCAAATTCAAAATGGATTTATATCCTTTACAGAAACCGAATAAAAGCTCACAGCTAGATGTTATTAAACAAACATAAACAATTAACCAATCAATAGAATTGTCTAATTAAATTAATCATTAATGGTCCAACTTAGGTCAACGACTATTTATTTCATTCAAACTAACCCACAATTATGGAAATAATCGATAAAACTAAATACATGACGCTTTACCCCTCTAATAGAATCTGATTACCTCTCTCTAATCCCTTAAAATTCGATAAAACTACATACATGCTTACAAACTTCCTTTGGGAACGCCGAAGAGAGAGAGAAGAGAGTGAGAGGGAGAGAGAGAGAGAACGTTTGTTTTTGAGTGTGGAACGGTCAAACATTTATTTACTTCAATGACAACGAAGAGAACTTATTACCTTTCATACGAAACAACAATTATTCAAAAGCAACAGATAAATTTATTCAACAACAACAAAAATAGCGATAAATCTTTTTTAAAACATCTATGAACGAACGTGGAAGAAAGAAGTATCAGTTCATTTACTATACACAATAATATCCTCTATGTAGTCACTAAACCTGCTAGAAATAGCAGCTAACTCTCCCCCATATCACACCCTCCCTACTGTCTTAAATTTAGAAAACATATCCTCTATGAGGTCACTAAACCTGCTAGAAACAGCAGCTAACTCTCCCCCATATCACACCCCTCCCTACTGTCTTAAATTTAGAAAACATATCCTCTATGAGGTCACTAAACCTGCTAGAAACAGCAGCTAACTCTCCCCCATATCACACCACCCCGTACTGTCTTAAATTTAGAAAACATATCCTCTATGAGGTCACTAAACCTGCTAGAAACAG